>JADWOT020000001.1:1178356-1199356 GCA_036345935.2 Taenia hydatigena | reverse complement strand
AACTACTACTTAATGCATGCACACACACACATCCCATTATCACTCCAGTATGAACGCATTTACACCTCAAACAATGGCCACCACTTAAACACCATCACATTACATGATCGCGGCTTGTGTCAACCTAGTGAGGCTGCAATGGTCACATTTTTTCCTGCATATTGAGAATCAAACACTCTGTAATCGCCTCTGAACACCATGCTACTGCTCGCATTAACGCCTGCGATAAAGAGGACACCCACAACACTTGTTCTCATTATCTGCAGCGCTTGCCGCAATGCACACACACTAGTCCGTCCTCAACTCTCCAAATAGGCCTCCATCACAGTTTGCATGATAACTTCTCCTGATTCACATTCATTCTCCTTCCCAGTTCGACAGGAGGTGTGTTACTCCCTCCAAGTTCGAGCTGTCTCCCGACACACGCCAACTACCACACGCGCACAGTGCAGGCACAAATTATCACCAGCACCCGCACCCAATGTCCTCATTCACTGATGGAAAACCAAGTGCTCATCTAAGTCATCACGTGTAGGCCAAATAAGGAGGCGTTTGGGGCATGACCATGTGAATGTGTGGGGAAAACACTTCTCCAATGGCGAATACAACCACAATTGAAGGAAGGAGGCACAGTGGCAATAGCAATTCAAATGAACTTAAAAATTAGTGCGATGAAGAGCAGAAAGTTTTGGATGGAAATCGCACAAAACGCGACAAGTCGGACGTGGGTGTAGGGAGCGTTGATTGCAACAGTAGCTACCTCACTAACCATAAGACAACGTTTACTAACCTCTGCATTGCGAATGAATTTAGGTTAAGTGGAATCTGTTAGCATCCACACAGCCGGGAAGCACATTTAAGGCAACTACACCACCACCTCGTCCACCCTTCCAAACAACTGCATTGCTGAGCTGCAGCGAAAACACTCTGACCACTCCCTCTAAACCACCTCGTGCACAATGCACAAAGTCACTTCACACAGCCTTTCGTCAGATTGTGATGCTCAATTCGCCTGCACAATTGCGTGTCCCACATGGTATGCGAAATCGCTCAACTTCTCACTCACCACCTTCCGTCATATTGCTAGCACCACGGTGACACTGCACCAGCATTCCACTCTAACCAGACATACTTCGCATACAGGGCAATAAGTCGATATTTCTCACCTTCCATGGGAATGACTGTGTTACCGCAGACGGCATCGCTACAAGTGTAGTTGCTAGTTTTGGCGTTTGTGACGACCTCATATGGGCCATAACTGGAGGAGGAAGATGCAGTCGTCGTGCTTGTCGGTTTCGGGTGGCAGACTCGAACGCACACGTTGTAGGTAATGCATGGTAAGAGGCCGTCAATCGTGCAATTTGTGCTGTTTGTGCTTGTATTGCAGTGGTGCTTTTCTTCCGCTCCCGCAACGTATGCAGCGATCACGTCCATTGTGTCAGTGTCATTCGGTGCCTTCCATGTGACTGTCACTTTGGTATGATCCTTCGGTTCCAAACTGAGGAGTTCTGGAGCTGAAATACAATAATATGTCCTCATAACCCCTTCTGCCTCTTTGCTCCTACCAAACTCATGGCGAGACACTGGCCACGTCGCTGTCATTGCACATGCAGGGTGATCATGGGACTCCTTTAGACGCAGCAACCCTTCGTTCCTCGGGTCCCATCTCATCCGACTGGTTTGTGATCACGACCACACTGCAACATCTTAACTCCCGTTGGTCCTGCTTACGCAATATAACCGCATCATCACCGGCTCGAGCACAATCACTCGTATCAATGCTAAGCGTGGTCGAATTCGATGCATTGAAGGCTGTGGAGGAAAGTCTTACACGTCGTTCGTCACAAAACCCTAACACTATTTTAGTTGAGAGAAATTACGTCGCGTCAACCTACTGCCATCCTTTCTCCAACCCACCCAACTCACTTCAGCCCACGCCATTCTCTGCCACTATCTATGCTCGGCAAGCATGAGGGCTTCCTCAATCTCGAGGCGCTATTTGCATGTCGTGTGAGGCACCCAACATGCCACAAGCTAACATCAACGCAGGAATCTAAAGCATCCTGCACAGTTCAACCCCTAGATTCATCGACAAAGCGAAAGAGAGAACGATGGTAGATGCCATGCAACAATGAGTAAGGTAAGGAGTAGGCACAAATCTAAAAATCAAAATGGGTACAACTCTGATGCTGTTAATGAATGAAAGAAAAGCTTTGATTCTCCACTGAGTTGGCAAGTGCATTCGAGGAACCTACATCTCCACGTCTTCTACTTCCCCCATCAGTTTCATCTCCATGCCCTCACGTCAACGCATTGGACGCCATTCCAACGCACCTGGTGCATAATGCAGAAAGTGGTCTCACACAGACTTCGGTCAACTCGCCATGCTCAACTCTACTGCCAATTTTCGTTTCCTACACAAACTGCCAAATCGATGAGCATTTTACTCGTCACTTTCTGTCAGAGTGCTAGCGCTGTAATATAAATAGTCGCAATCAATTCAATGGTGATCGGCGCTAAAAGCTGTGTTCACGATTCAATGCGAAATACTTCTCGCCTGGTTGCTCAGCGTAAGCCCTTGGCGGAGCGTCTCGGTGTACGTGCGAAGCTGTGCGATCTTAACCCCATCTTACCCATCAACTTCCTACCAACGGGCACATTACTCACTCTTAACTTCTCTTCATTCTCTTTACGCAGCTTCATTGCATCACCGCCTCTCAACGCATGTGGTCGACCGACAACTTCTAGCTGGCTGTCAGTAACACAATGACAGCGTACTACCAATGCACATTCACTCGATACGATTCGCAGTCAGGAAAATAAGTCAGCATTGCTCACCTTGCATGGCAAGTGTCACGCTACCGCACACAGCTTTGCTGCAAATGTATTTCTCTGTCTCGACCATCGTGGCGACCTCAGAGATATCAATACTTGACACCAGTTGAGCGCCTGCCAGAGACGATGATACGGCTTCCGTGGTCGCCAGTTTTGGGTGACACACTCGAACACACACATCGTAGGGAAGGCGTGGCAACAGACCACCAATTGTGCATTGCAAACCTTCTTTCTCTGCAGCGCAGTGTTTCCCTCCCACTCCTGCGATGTATGCAGCATACACATCCTCTGCATCCTTGTCAGTCGGTGCCCCCCATCCCACCATCACCTCCGTATGACCCTTCGGAGACAAGGTGATGCTGCTTGGAGCTAAAAGGTATGAAAGTGATTGCAATCAAAGCTCAAATGTTCGAGCAGGTTCAAGTGATCACACAGTAGGTCTAAGGCATTACTCGGAACCTCGGTTCAGTGAGGGCCAACTCTTTGTCAGTCCGCATTCCACCACACTGCTTATAACTTGCGTCACCTTCAAAACGTGTCGTGCTTCCTCCGATTGGGCTTATGGGTGAAAATGTAGGCAGGTTGTTCCGTTGTGGGACACGCCTCCACACATAACGTTCGCAATAAACGTTGAGCAAACACCTACAACTTCATGCATGCACGCACACTTCTCCTCACCACTCGTGTCAGTGCCAGCGTCAACCCACTTACACCTTACACCTCACACTTCTTCCAAATGTCTGCAGCGTGTGGAGAAAAGCACACACACACACACACACACAATGGCCAACACTCAGCCTACGGAAATATAATTACAAGCCTATGCGCCCGTTCCGACAGAGAGAAAGTGCATCATTGGAGTTGGAGCATATAAAATTCACAATAATTGCAGGTGATCAGTTTGAATAACAGCTGGAACCTCAAAGCGTTCACTTTGAACTATAGATTAAAACAATGTGGAAGGCCAAATTGTCGAAATAGCCGAATACCCTCGTGGCAAAACATTGAAAACAATGCTACAGGCAAAGTAAAAAGAGGGTAGGAAAGAAATTGGGTAGGATTGATTTGAGCGAGAAAGAATTTGTGAATGTCCACACCGCTAATGATTACACTCAAGAAAAGGAAATGTTAACGTCTTCTATACTCCTCACGACTTCATTTTTGTTTTACCGTTGAAGCAGTGGGATAAGTAATTTATATATCAATCAAAAAGAGGAGTCCATCATCATGTCATCGTATGCACCAGCATCTGCGTGTACTGCAACATTTTCCATCCACTGTGAGAAAACAACGCTTTAATCTCGGCCATACTCCCCGTCATTTGTGGCCAAGTTCACATTACTTGATCGCGGCTTGGTTCAACCTAGTGTCGCATCATTAATGCAACAGAACTGAGGCTGCAGTGGTCACACTTCTTCCTCTCCATTGAGAATCAAACACTCTGTAATTGCCTCTGAACACCTAGCTACTGCTCACATCAACGTCCGCGATAAAGAGGACACCCACAACATATGCTCTCATTGTCTGCAGCGCTTGCCGCAATGCACACACACTAGTCCGTCCTCAACTCTCCAAATAGGCCTCCATCACAGTTTGCATGATAACTTCTCCTTATTCACATTCATTCTCCTTCCCAGTTCGACAGGAGGTGTGTTACTCCCTCCAAGTTCGAGCTGTCTCCCGACACACGCCAACTACCACACGCGCACAGTGCAGGCACAAATTATCACCAGCACCCGCACCCAATGTCCTCATTCACTGATGGAAAACCAAGTGCTCATCTAAGTCATCACGTGTAGGCCAAATAAGGAGGCGTTTGGGGCATGACCATGTGAATGTGTGGGGAAAACACTTCTCCAATGGCGAATACAACCACAATTGAAGGAAGGAGGCACAGTGGCAATAGCAATTCAAATGAACTTAAAAATTAGTGCGATGAAGAGCAGAAAGTTTTGGATGGAAATCGCACAAAACGCGACAAGTCGGACGTGGGTGTAGGGAGCGTTGATTGCAACAGTAGCTACCTCACTAACCATAAGACAACGTTTACTAACCTCTGCATTGCGAATGAATTTAGGTTAAGTGGAATCTGTTAGCATCCACACAGCCGGGAAGCACATTTAAGGCAACTACACCACCACCTCGTCCACCCTTCCAAACAACTGCATTGCTGAGCTGCAGCGAAAACACTCTGACCACTCCCTCTAAACCACCTCGTGCACAATGCACAAAGTCACTTCACACAGCCTTTCGTCAGATTGTGATGCTCAATTCGCCTGCACAATTGCGTGTCCCACATGGTATGCGAAATCGCTCAACTTCTCACTCACCACCCTCCGTCATATTGCTAGCACCACGGTGACACTGCACCAGCATTCCACTCTAACCAGACATACTTCGCATACAGGGCAATAAGTCGACATTTCTCACCTTCCATGCCAAGTGTTACACTCTTGCATGCAGCTTTGCTGCAAGTGTATTCGTCTGTTTCCATGTAATTGGGGATTTCATTCAGTCCATAACTTGACACCAGTTGAGCACTCGTGGGAGGAGGAGGAGACACAGTCGTCGAGGTCGCCGCTTTTGGATGACAAACACGAACACACACGTTGTAGGGAATGCGTGGTAAGAGACCGTCAATCATGCAATTTTTGCTGCTTGCGTTTGTAGTGCAGTGGTGCTTTTCTTCCCCTCCAGCAACGTATGCAGCAATCACGTCCATTGTGTCAATGTCATTCGGTGCCTTCCATGTGACTGTCACTTTGGTATGATCCTTCGGTTCCAAACTGAGGAGTTCTGGAGCTGAAATACAATAATATGTCCTCATAACCCCTTCTGCCTCTTTGCTCCTACCAAACTCATGGCGAGAGACCGGCCGTGTCGCTGGATTCAGCGACCTCTCTGCATGCCAAATGTCATTCCTAGCACTGTCAGTGCACACGCAGGGTGATCATGGGACCTGACAGTAGTCCGAAGGCATTTCGCGCAACCTCGATTCTGTAAGAACCAACTCTTTGTAAGTCGGTATTCTTCCACACTGCTTATAACTTGCGCCACCTTCAAAACGTGTTGTACTTCCTTCGATTGGGCTTATGGGCAAAAGAGTGGGCTGTTAATGCATTGAGACCCGCGTGTGCACAATAGGTTGGCTTTGAACTTTGAGAACGACCAGTATCACTTCATGCATACACAAAAATATCCACTTACTACTCGTGTCGCTGCCAGCGCCAATGCATTCACACCTCACATTTATTCAAAATACCTGCAGCGTGAAGCAAAATGTACACACAATGGCCACCACTTAACCTGCGAAACACTAATCGCAAACCTTTCTTTCCCATTCCACCAGAGGACACATCGACTATTGAGGTGAAAGCACATAATAACACACAATTACTGCAGGTGATAGGTTTGAAAGCACGTAATATTTCAAGGAGTCCACTTTGAGCTCTAAATTAAAGCTACAGGAGGGACCAAATTGTCACAACAACCGAAATCTTTGCTACATATTAAACAAAAACAATGCTAAGTAGCATTCGGTGACTTCCATGTGACTGTCAATTCGGTATGACCCTTCGGAGTTAGGTGAAGCTGCTTGGAGCTGAAAGACATCAAAGTGATAGTGAGTGATTCCTCTCTTCCAGTTTCCTTTCTCACAATCAAAAAGAGGAGTCCATCATTATGTCTTCGCATGCACCAGCATCTGAGTGTGTTGCCGACGCACTGGGTTTAAACAGGCTTTCGTCCTGTGTCGAGGCTCAACACTTCTTCAATTTCGCTCGTTTCGTTCAAATTAAAATCACTCTGTATTCTAACTGAACCATTTTTTTGAAATGAACTACTTAAAAAGGCTGTTTGGCTTTACTTTCCATTGTCAGGACAATAAATCAACGTTTCTTACCTTGTATGTCGATGGTTATATTATTGCAGACGGCATCGCTGCAATAAGGGCTGTCTGCTTTGGCGTTAGCGACCAGCTCATACAGATCACTCTTTGACATATATTGAGCGCTTGCGACGTCGGACGGCAATGTTAATGTCATCGGCGTATTTGTGTGACAGGCTTTAACACACACTCTGTAGAGAATGCGTGGTAGAAGACCACCAATTGTGCAATTGACGCCGTCTTTGCCTGCAGTGCAGTTTTTTTCTTCCCATCCCGCAACGTATGCAGCAAACACATTCACTGCGTCCTGGTTACTCGGAGCCTTCCATGTTACCATCACTCCAGAGTGATTCTTTATTGTCAAGGTAATGTTGCTTGGAGGCAAAGGACCTGAAAGTGATGGAGCGTAAAATGTCTGTTCTCCTGCCTTCATGAAGTCCAATGCAAAGCTGTCTCATCTTCCTGCCATATGCACCATGTGCTTGGTGTGCTGCAACCTATTCCCGTCACTAACGCTGCCCTTGCATTACGGTCTTGGCATCCACTGTGACAAGACAACACTTCACTTAAGGTCAAATCCCATCTGATAGTAGTGGCCACGTTCACACTACTTGATCACTGTTTGTGCTGATTTTGCGTCTGCATCGTAAATGCAACAACACGGAGTGCATGAAAGTCACACATTCCCTTGACAATGGACCCATGCATTCTGCTGCCACCTCTGGATATCTTTTTCACCAACTCGTAGCCACTTTGAGTTCTTCCTGTTCTCCCTTTTAAAAGCGGACACCCATCGCACATGCCAAAATGCCCGCAGCCCTCCAAGCAATGTACGCTCATTCGTCCATGCTCGACCGCTAAAGCACCTCCACCACAGCCTGCATTACAACCTTTTCATGGTTCTCATTTATTCTCCTTCTCACTTAAACAGGCAGGATGCTGTTCTCTTCTAGTGCGTGGTGTTTAGAATAAGCGGTTTATGCAAGTGATGTTGTTACAAAGAGAAGTGTTAGGGGCGTCCATTTGTGAGCAAAGATTGAAGCTTTAGGCAAAGCTGCTCTTGTCATGCCAAAATTAGGCGCGTTCCATTGACTTGGGTTGGAATCAGTTGCGATGCACTCGATTCCCTCCACTTGGAAGCTGTTCGTCTCAACTCTACTTTGTTCCATTATGTCCCCATCCACTTGACCTCGTCCAAATTCCCACACGTCTGACACACACAATTCACGATAATAATTGTGTGGGAGAAAAATCAAATCACTGCACCACTTTGCTACAATTACACGACTTGGCATGTTCTCCTTCAACCTGCTTATCTAATCAGCTTTCAGCGTTTAGTCGATGACTTACACCCCAAAAATGCATTGCCACCGCTTATGTTTGGAAACCGCGCATGTTTTCCTCTTGTGGTTCCAATGACTACGAGCAGGAAAGGTATTTTGCCTCTTCGCAAAAGCAAATGTTGTTAGTGCTTGCAAATATAATGATTAGATTCAGATGGCACAAACCTGGTGAACTTGTTGAAGTAGTGGTTCTGTAAAGTAGAGTGTGAATGACAGCTTCATGCAAACGACATTTCGTTGCTTCCTCATTCGCCTTAATCACTTTTTACAACTACTTCACATCACACACTTTGTGCCTAAATGTAGCGCATTGTTTAAGGTTAACGTTTTACAATCGGAACTATTATAAGCCGTTTTTAATTGAATAGAGGAAGCAGTAATCTACGTTATCTATTAATCTAACTAGATTTAGCCTCCAAAATGGCATTGATGTAAAGATATGCTTATTTATTTCAGAACATATAATGGTAGTACTTTCCTCAGTACACGAAGCACACGGGTATGTTTACCGACCCATTGCGTCTAGACGAATGGCTTCGGCTTGGAGGAAATCTAGAAGCTGAATTGACGTAGCTTCTGCATGATCTTACTACTTAAAGGTTTTCAACACCACTTCACCGCAAAAGCGCGAGTGCCTGCGGCGTCGCTCCACCGCTCTCACAGGACTTGATTGACGCAATGCTTTCTTGGAGTTTTTCAAAGCATGACGGCTTGCCAGCTTTGATGTTTTTTCGTTTTTTAATGCCAAAATTAGATCCAACGGAATGCTTGCTTACGCATCGCTCATTTAGAAGCTCTTTTCTACACACCCTATTAACTATATCACTCAATTACCAGGGTGGAGGCTTCAATTTTGCTGACTGTCTGCCGTCGTACCATTAACCACCGCAACTTAAGGCCGTTTGACATGATCTTGTTTTGATTTGTGGAGGGTTCGATTTGGTCATTTTTGCTATCCTTCCACCATTCCGCAATAATTCGCTATTGTTTATGGCGAGTATCGGCAATGAGGGTACGGATTCCAAAGAGATGCAGCAAAACTTTGAAAGTTAGTTTTCCTATTCATGTTGCATGATTAATCTTTTTAATGTGAGCTCATTTTACAGTTTTAGGTGAGTGAATGGGATAATTCTAAAAGCTGCTAGATAAAATTTGTATATTTAGCAAAGAGTTAGTTTCAGGTCAATTACGCGGAAAACCACCACTTTATACCAAGTGCCACCTGGCGATAACCAAAGGCAAACTAGAAATGGAGATAAATTAGCGACTACCCTGTTTGATGGCTAAGCAATCGTCAAAGGCATTTGGGACATATTTGTATCATATCTGTAGCCTACGAATGTTTCCCCGCGCAACGCTGGACCAGGGAATCGCTGGATTTGAGATTTTCCAATCAGAAGGGAATGCCGACTTTGATGTGTCTTTATCTGTTGTTGCAGAAGCAAGAGTTAACTGAATGTCTGCTGTTGCATCAGTCATTACAAGGTGCTTTCGCTACTTATCCTACCGACCAGTTCGCTTTCTTATTAGGATGAAGGCTTTGATTGTGTTGGCCGTCTGTCAACTACTCGCTGAGGGATCCGTAGCTCTGGTGGGCACGGTTTTTAATGCCACCTCAATACGAGACCACTTAAGCGTGTGAAGCGTTCGCGTTGAGAAAGACACGAATTCCAAATGCGTGCAACAAGACTTTGAGCTGTGGTTTTCCTAATCATGCCACATTATTACCAACCTGAAATCTTTGTTTTAAAGTTAAGCTCACTTTACGGGTTGCGGTTGAGTGACGGAACACCCCAACTGCTGCTAAGTGCAATTTGTAAATTTAGCTAGCGGATTTGTTTTTGATAATTATGAGTCAAATCGTTGCTTCACATTAATTACCTACAATTGGTAGTCAAAGGCAAGCCAGAAATGGCGACAAAGTAGCGTCTACTCCGTGTGACAGTTAAGCAACCGTCAAAGGCATTTAGGACATATTCGTATCATTACTGTAGCCTACCAATGCTTTATTTTATTTCCACTGGCGATTCAAGTGCCATCAGTGTCTTACATCTTCGACAAGTGCCCACAAGCAGTTGACCACTTGAAATGACGCAAAAGTGATTGGCTGGTAGTCACAGTTCATTCACAGCTAATGAATGCCAGAATCGTGAAAGGAGCTGAAGTGCTCGCCTTTGACACATTCTCTCTTGCTGTAGGTGTGTGAATTTGCGTATGCAAAAGGTAGTGCATACATGAGTATGTTTCTATTTTCAGAATTATTGACTAGCCGCTCCATACAAGGCTAGCCACTATCAAAATCATTGCAATACGTCTCTCTCTTCGTGCTGACTTTGGTGCCAAGGTGTGTCGCAATAGAGTGGGCACCGCTACAACCGAGCAATCGATTGTACTGCTTAGCGAAAAAACGACTAAACAAGCGTAAGACGCCCTATTCTCTGCCACCTTCCTTTGTTCTTTTAATGATAACGAAATACGGTTTTTATTAAATTAATAAGGCGTTATGAGGCTTTTTAAATAAATTATTTAAGTCTGTGTAAATAGCTTTATTTTGTGTTGACTGCTTACAATCCTTCTCAAATTATTGCTAGACATGTTGAGCAGAATTGTAATTTTGGGCTCAAAAGGCCATTTCTTGCTTAAACTTAGAGAAGGGTTGTCATACATAACATCAGACTTTGTCCTAAATCGCTACATGGCCACATTTATAAAATTCAAGCCTTCAAAATGACTAGTAGTAAACTCAGCATTAGCGTAGAGGTTAGCCGAACTTGTTTAAAAGTCAATTTAATTTCTAGTGACTGTAAGGCATATCAAAAGTAGAATTTTCAGAACGTACGTAGAATCTCCGGAATCCGACGCAAGCAAGCTGAACTCTAGGAAAAACAAGGCTGTTGAGCAATGATTCGTATTCTATGTTTTAGAACTGCCTATGTAAACTGAAAGAGAAAGGAAAACTTTAGAAGGAGGGTCCACAAAAATGGCACAAAATGGAAGTGCATAAGAACTCTTTGCCTTTTGCTTTTCTGTCCTGTCACAACAGAGGCAAATTTTAGGGAAATGAAGTGATTTGCATGAGAACGCATATTGTACACACAGCGAACTCGAATGCTCTTACCATATTCTGCTTAAGTCTGATAATTTTACGATGTCATGAAGAATACATTGGCAGAGAGCGTAAAATAAATGTGATTGTGACTCTATAGGAAAATATCGGCGTTTAATGGTGACACGACAAAATGATTCAAAGTGAAATCTCAACGACTTGCATAAATCTGACTTAGTTCTAATTTAATGTTAATAGCACTCAACACAATTGTTTCGACTAATTTACTAACGCTTCTCCGTCTGTAACTATATTTTCTATTCATTTTAAAAGCCATAATATCGTCTCCTCTGTATGCTTTCATCAGTACGAAGAATGTTAAAATGCAGCTAGCGCGTCATTATATTTCGACGTAGCATGAAGGACATTAGAAATTCTGCCACAGCATTTGTATGATTTTATTTAGCCTAGAGAAAAACGTTATGAGGCAAAAGCAATAAACTGCAACTGAACTGTTAGACAAAAGAATATAATTCACTACGTATAATAAAATAGTGGCTTTGAAAATATGGTTGAATCAGGCTTATACGAATCCTAAAAACCAAAAAGAGCATTTACCTTCATCCTGACATGAACCTTTGTTAACAACCGATATTAAGGAAAGAAGAATTAAACCCCAAACGCACGCATCCATCGTAGACTAACGAATTCACGCCCCACCGGGCTTTTATCAAAAGACTTGGCCTTCACAATGACAATGCGCTAAAATTAATTCATTAAAACAAAATGTAGTAGCGCAAGCTAAATTGATTACTGCTAGAAACAAAGCTTAAAATGAACTATTTAAGTAACAGTTCTATAGCAATTACAAAATAACCTAATTAGACTCCTAGACTTTATCAAAATATTGCGAAGCAGTATAAAATGCCTAGTTTATTGTATATTGTAGGTAACCGATTCACAACAGTTACTGTAGTACTTTGTTTGTTAGAACTGCCGGTTTCTGTCAAGGTCACAGGGGTGGCCGTACTGCCCTAGCTGCGTGGGCTGGCTTCCGGGCCATGCCAGCAGCCTATTTCCCTCTGTCCGGTGAATGTATGTATTCTACCCTGCCACTTTGCCTTCTTTTGCCTTCAGGGAGCCTCGGGACGCTACATTGGTGGCAGCGGAAAGCGGATCCGACTCTATAGGGTTTTCACCCCGATCTCTACCGCCTGCGGCATGTTGCAGCGGTGCGGAAGAAGTGCAAGTGCTATGGACGGGCCACAAACGACGTCCACCTCCGGCACCTACCCCATCTTCGTGTTCTACAAGAAAGCTATCAACAACTGAAGCGACACTAGCCATGAACCACCTGGAAAGCTTCGTTTCGAAGATTACCCCTATTATACTTGCTTAAGGAGATCGGCGTGCTAACGCCTCCCTACGGACATACTGATGGTCGGCGGAACCACTTAGTCCGAATTTCGTTTCCAAGCTAGACGAAACCCGAGGTGCAATGCACTGTCAAGAGGGATCAGTGACGTTGGTGTCAAGCATCGCCTCAATCGCGTCGAATGCTGGCGACTGGCATGGTTAGCTCGTGGGTGCTTCTTGCAGCACCGAGTATGTTGTGATGGCTGACACGGGAGGTGTATGAAGGGGCGCGTCGGGGACGACGCTCGAAAGAGGAGAAGGGCAATGTAGTACTTTGTTTGTTAGAACTGCCGGTTTCTGTCAAGGTCACAGGGGTGGCCGTACTGCCCTAGCTGCGTGGGCTGGCTTTCGGGCCATGCCAGCAGCCTATTTCCCTCTGTCCGGTGAATGTATGTATTCTACCCTGCCACTTTGCCTTCTTTTGCCTTCAGGGAGCCTCGGGACGCTACAGTTACATTAACCCTTATCTATTGCTTGTCAAATATTAAAGTAATGTAAAAAATTAGGTCTGTCAAAGCAAAAAAACAGAAACAAATTCAGTGCCTTTATCCATCACATCCTTCTTTATGTATTGAATGTTTGCCTACGCACTTCATATTGTCAACCTCTCATGCCGTCCATTGCAGCATAATTAGTCTTTTGACAGCCATTCAAAAAAGGGGCAGTAATTGTAGCGTCCGAAGGCTCTCTCAAAGGCAAAAGAAGGCAGAATGCTAGGGCAGGATATATATATATATATATATATATATATATATATATATATATATGTGTGTGTGTGTGTATGTATTCAACGGACAGAGAGAATTAGGCTGCTGACATGGCCCGGAGGCCAGCCCACGCAGCTAGGGCCCACCTCTGTGACCTTGACCGAAACCGGTAGTTCCAACAAACAAAGTACTACAGTAATCATTCTGGTGGATTGTAAAATGCACAACACTCTTCAATACTGTGAGTGACGCACATTCGGAATTCTACTGCAGTTGTGAACCATATTTAAGTAGTGGGTTGGACTCTACAGATTCCAGCTGCAAAATCAAGAATAGAACTAGGTGGGGAAATTTAGGACTGCATATTATAAGTCGGCAGGCAGCGCTTCACCTGCGGTCTATCACTTCCGCTCGTGCACTTTCTAAGCAAACGAATGTTACTGTAACTAGAACCGATTATTTGCTTGACATGGTGGTAAAACCATGTAGCATCACTATTAATTGGACTACCTTTGAGAATTGTGGGAGCAATTGAAACCGGAAATCCTCATTTTGTCGCCTTTCTTTCCCTTTTATAGGTAGTTTAAATGCTATCTTTGCTCCCTTCTGAAAAGTCTTGCACGCTTTTTTAGTCTAATCTAACCAAGCAGATCAAATTTGTGTGTCACCACAACATAAAAAATAGGGGGCCGCAGAATCGCTATGCCATAATTGTGGTCCACTCGATGCACGAGACGATTATTGTGAGACTCAACAAGTAGTATAGCTGAGTACGGTGATTTGAAAGCGAATAGGGACCATAATTTTAGCCCTTCTCAACTACTGCATAAATACCTTTGTGCGCCCTTACGCGCAAAGCAAAACTACGGTGGGGAAATTGATGGGAATAGATCCTGTGTTAAGTAATCAAAATGGTGGCATCAAAGATCTAGGCAAGTCTTGCAGTAAAATACGCACTTTTGCTTTGAATTTGTGGTGGTTGTAAATGAATGTGACATCTCTATCGCTTACACAATTTTGCACTGCTCAACTACCTTCCTATCCACTTGTTGCACCGTTTCCACTCGACTGTAAGAGACGAATAAAGCGAATCGTTTGCTGCTCAACTTGCATCCTCATAGAAGCATCACAGGCGGTCACACAAGGAATTTGATAAATCGTCCAAGTGCAGCGTAGCCCGATTTGTGAACAACCCCCTTGTAAAACACGAGATTTGTGAATGCTCCAGAGGTGGATGTATTTCTAGCCCTTCCAATAGCCAACTCCTTCGAATGAGCCAGGCTCGCATGAGGCTATGGTAATTTCTACCTCCACAGGAATAGGACTGGGCGAAGTTTTGCGAATGTGCTTTTATGGTGCTGCAAACAGCATAGAACCCTTCATCCCCTTCCCAGCTGTGGGATGAATGCGTGGATGGATTAGCAAGCCGTTTAGATAGCCATGGGATCATGGCATCGAGCAGAAATATATCCCACTGCAGCTCAACTGATCGTGTAGGTAAACCCTTTGTTAAACGATTAAACAAATTAATTCATTCAATGGAAATAACAAAAAAGAATGCTACAAATCCTTATTTGGCAAGCCAAATAACTACACGGGCACAGAGCTAATGACGCGCACGCATTCCCCCCATTTCAGCACTGCCTATCCACCGATCGGATGAGATGCCGGTGCTGAGGCAACCAGCATCGTCATCCGCTACACAATAGGTTTGTCAAATTGTCCGTGTGCGGCGTAAATCCAGTTCTGGACAGCGTTTTGTCCAACTGAAGGTTTGCGAGACTGCCGAAGCTAGTTGTGGTCCTAGCACTCAGACTTAGCCTTATCCCTACAGCTGGTACTGAGCCATAGGACCCAGCACGAGGGTGAAGCTGGATGAGTTCGAACGCTGCACACGAACGTGAAGCGCCTTATCTCCACATGGCGACGGGTTGTTAGCGCACGGAGAGACCGGCAGACCATTGATCCACGTGATCAACAGTACGGTGAGATTGCCGGCTCAACACACGGATGGGGGATGACGACCCTCTGGAATCAAACCTTTGACCCAACCATTCAATTGCAATTACGCTTCACCCTTGTGCACGCACACAGTGCCTACAAAATAAGTTCAAAAATAAGCTGCTCAACAGTCATAACTTAAAGCCCGATCCGGTTCCTTGATTGCTTGAGGCTGGCTGTCCCGATCAACATTAAATCGACACAAACACAATCCCTTTACGTCAAAGACAATAGCAATCGAAACTCTACTTTGTACTAATATAAAATCACATCGTTATTAGTAAATAGATGGGTGAGCGAAAGGATATAATGGGTTTTAAAATAAAAGTAGGTTGGGCAACAGCCGGTAGACAAATATACACGCAGGAAGGGAGGAAAGCAACCACAGGATCTAAGATCAAAGCGATGGTCCAGTCGGGGGCTTGACACTACGATTGGAAGGCTGCAAACGAATCCGACGTTGCTGCGACAGAAAGGCAGCGGTGCTGTTGGCGGCGACAGTGGATGCCTCACCCACACCTGAGGCCTCTTCGCGCAATAGACGCTCCGTGTGAGCACGGTTCACCCGCATCCCCAAGTGGTACCACGCGGTCAGCACCATGCGATCCTCAAGGTCTCGCTGCCTGCGTGCTTGGTCGTGGTGACGCTAAAATTTGTTGCGTGGAGAACAGACCCAAAAAAGGATTGATTACCATCGAGTCATGACAGGTAGCTCAACAATCGGCTTTTCAACTCATGATGGTATAGGAGCGTTTAAAAAAAGAAATCGGAACGTGGCGATGCCGCATCTGGAAGCACACGACAGGTCAAACAATAAACGATGCACCCGTGCGTGGATAAACACAGACGTCGTCAACAAATGTGGCACCCGGCATTGGCGCCCAAAGCCACAGAAGCCTTCAGGCTCCTGTAGGGTAAGTTGATGAGCCGTTTAGTCACAGTCGCTTTCAACACACCGTGGATTGAAGTCGAACGAAAGACGGACCTGTGTGGCAGTCATTTGCAGCTCCTTTCTAGGTGTATGATTGCCGGTAGAGTAAAATTATCAAGGTTTTATTAAAAAATGAAACACAGTCCCCACTCGTTAAAGTTGGCCCTACGCTCTGGCAAGCTCAAAAGATCCGAGCATACACTGACACTCGGTCAATCTGAGCCGCTACCGGAAATTAAACCAAACCGCAGGAGTGTCAAGTAAATTATCTATTTAATGACCAGAACTTGGTTTTGCAGGTGCGATTTCGAGAAAAGGAAACAACGTGTACACCATTAAACTTATAAGCAGCGCTATGGACAATAAATCCAAATGCTCCTTTCATCAAATTCGATAAAACAAGATAGATTTACTAGGAGGTGGAGCAGATTGTCATGTGAATGGTTTGGCAACGTATCGATTGTCGATCACGGCAGCACAAGCGCTTCAACACCACTTCTGCCGCCGCCGTCATCGTCGACATCGCTCTCAAGCCTCAAAGACATCACCCAGTTATTAGCTTCCCTTTCCCGGCATGTCTTGTGAACACAATTTCCGCCCAAGCTTGAACTAAGCCAACTAAGGCCTCCTTCCTAATGCCCAAGTTCTGAGTGTTTGAAGCCCGACGTTGGCTACATACGCCATGCTTCCTCAGCCATCTTTCGAGATGGCCTCTACAAGCAAAATCCACACGTTTCGCGGTACATATGGGTGAGAGGCTACCTGTAGATGGACAATAGGCAGTGGTAACGAGTGGTATAAACTGTGAAAACAATTAAAACATAAAAAGCAGTGTCTTATAAAATGGATCATCACCTCCAACTGTTCTATAATGTTCTCCTTCTCTGCCAGCAGCGCCTGCAAACGAGAGACTTCAGAATCGGGTTTCTGTTCGCAGTTTTGATTGACCGCCGCCGTTTCTGCGACAACTGCTCGACGATTCAACTGTCGAATGACCTATAGAGAAGACAGTCGGGGAGTAAGGATAGGGAGATTGGCTTAACACGCTTGCTACTAACGTTGCGCGCGTTTAAGAATTTCAAACGAAAAGATATGCATTAGAGAGAAGAAAAGAAACAATGACAATTGAAGTCATGCTATAGCGGCAAAACATTTGGCTAAAGGTGACCGTGAATACGACGATGCCATCATAGAAGCAGATGTAGCACTTCGTCATCAGAATGATAAAACGCTGTGCTTGAAGGGAATAAAGAATATCCAAATTCCTCCACATTAATCACAACCATTCATAGGGAAGTTCTATCTCTGTGCCTTCAAAATCCCAACAACATGAATTTTGCCTTTCAAGCAGCTTTTAAGACAGGCTAGGTATGGGTTCCAAGGCAAGATACTGACACAATGCACCGAATCTTCTGATAAAGGAGATTCATACTAAATGGTAACAAAGAGAACAGTTCGAAAAAAGCGCGTAGGTCATGCTGTTGACGGTGTCAGCAGTAATCCTACTGATGTATGGCTCAGTTCTCAAGATGAGTACTGAAAGGGAGCAAGTCGTGTGCAGCTGTCAGTAAAACATTGATTTCCTCCTACCTCCAGGGCCTTGGCCAAATACCCGCGATAGCGCTGCTCCACTTCGTAAACAGCATCGTTTGCAGCCTCCTGGTCACTGCTAAATAAGGAACAACGGACAGTATAACAGAGACGGAGCAGAGCTATTCCACCAGCACATGAGTGACCCTCACCTGTCGTTCGATTTAACCGGTTCGGAAGTCATGTTAAAGGAGGGTTGAAGTTGACTCAGACGGTCTCCCGTTTCTGAAGTTAGATGACGGAGTGAATGGAAAGGAAAAGAGAGTGATAGGGGACCAGTGATGAATAACTACTTACCCAAATCGGTTGATGTAGAGGCCTTTTCGTGGTGTTCTCGTAGGCGCCGCATCTCTTCCAAAAGCGTCTGAACGGCGATAAAAGGTGTCGAAGATAAATCACTGTTTACCCTCCCCGATCTGGGGAAGGCTTTATGTCATAGCGATTGCAAGAACAGATAGAGACTACAGGAAACCAAACTGGGCCTATAGTCTATGTTAAGAAGGGTGAAAATGACCTTTAAGACAGACATCTGCTATGTATGCCCTTTTCCCGCTTGCAATCAAGGGAGGGAAAGTTTGGGGGGATCGTCGGCGCATTCGAGGAGCAGTCGATGCGAAATCAGCCAATCAGGCCCGAGCGAGGTGCGCTTTGTAGGAGGCGCGCGAAAATAATCTCGCAAGCTATTTGACTGAAAAGTCTTTGTTTGTGGGGACGCAGACAATCTCAGGTACTTACAACTACCACCACGAGATACTACACATAAGGCGCCCCAGTATCGGTACGTATTTCCATGGGTTCGACTCGAAAATCCCTGCGTTGTGTGGAAGAAGGATAAAAAATCACAGACTGAGCCGATATTAGCCCAAGTCTGTCGCCCTAAAAATGGCTCATTTTTAGTGATTATTATGAGTGTTGTTGAGAGCCACTAACATCTCGTAGCGACGTCTAAAGAAGCAGCCTCACGAGAGTAAAATGAAATGGAATTCGACAAAGACTCTAATGAATCCGCCACCCATACTTACAAATGCAATCGTTTTGCTTAAAGTAATTGATAAACAAGTTGATCTTGTCAAATTTGACGCCACCAGTGGGTGCTTTTAGAAGAGTCCAAGCCGTTGATTGTCTTATCAGATCACCTTCCAATCTTTCACAAATTACAACCATAAAAGCCACAAGAGCGAAAGGAAGGCGTCAACACGGCCCCGAATCTTGCATAAATGATAAAAAGGCAAGGCACCCGTTTCCACCACGATAATAGCATTCAAGTAATAGAACCAAATTAGGACAAGTCTAAAGATTGTACGCCAGTGTTGTTGGGATAAAGGCTTTGAGCGGTCATGATGCTTCATCGGGCAAGGATTGTAAAATTCCAACGCACATTTGATTAACGTCAAATTATATGATACCAAAACACTTTCATATATTGTGAACTACACGAATACTTCCCTAAGTCAGACACAGGATTCAGCACCAACACGCTTTCCGTATGAGCCAATAAGGTAAGTAAGGCCGAAACGCCATTCACTTACTTGGTTCTCCCTAAGACTGCCCTGGAGATCAGTCCGTGCCTGTTTCAACTCCTCCTCTAATTGCGTGGTTCGTAATTCCAATTCGGAGACGCGGGAGGTCGCTTCCACTGACTGGTTTCTCGAGGCCTCCGCATTCGCTCGAAGACTTGAATTCAGTCTATTCTCCTAAAACAGAAACGGGCTAGCTCACGCTAGAACTTCAAAGAATTAAACTGGCACAATTAATGAGTGAGGATACATATTGCCTGTAGTTTGCGCAGGATCTAACAGGCAATTATCACAGATTAACCTGTGTTGCCACATGTGCACTTCAGTTTTCCACAATTCAGCCTTCATGGTAATGATAGGCGACTCTTGTCATTACAACTTCGCCACCCCTCCTTTAGCCCGTCTGTAGCCTTTAGACGCATGCGATCCACAGCGTTCTCAGGGTTTAATCTGACATTACGATTCGGGGCCTACGTCAATTTCAATCGTGGAGGAAAGAAGCCTTGGTTTTCTTGAGGAGGCTTTCAGTAGGTATATCGAAGCGACAGGTAATGGGAGGCTGAACAACCAACCTGCTTGAGCTCATCGAGGACCTGCAGACAAGCCGCATTGTCCTCCTCCAGCTTAGCACAACGCACTCGCAACGCTACGATCTCTTCGGCGCGTCGCTTCTTCCACTGCTCTAATGACGCGACCTGGCGGTTGGCCGCCTGCAGTTCTTCTCGCGCGATGTCCAACTCGTCTTTGAAGTGCGCCGTCCCCGATACCTCGCGAGCCAGCGTCTCGTTCTGCAAAATGTTATGGCATCGTATGCAGTGGTGTCAAGTGTGACCATTTCTACTCATTTCGTGCCTAGTTCACATCAGGCGTAGACAACGGAAGTAAGGCATACTGGCATTCAGAAGCAAATGATGATCACCAAAGCTGCCTCCATACGAAGGCTCATAAGCGCAGATACAATAAAAGACTTCAGGTACATTGCAAAGGATTCGTGATGGTTTTCGTCACAACTCAAAGCGGCCATTCCGATCCAACAGTCAACACACGATTTAACTTTAAGTTGAGGAAGGAACTAATTCTTCTGTGAGAATTGTAGACATCAAGATAGGATCAAAGAAGAATTGATACTTCAACAAGTAACCTCACCCTTCACATCGAGGACTCTTCTAGGATGCAACCGAGGTACCAACAAACCTTTAAGTTTCAAAGGCCTTCAAGAATCAGTTCGATCAGATGCAATTCGCCATCATTTACAAGCACGAAGACTTCCGTTTAACCAGAAAACATCTATTATGATGAGTCTACCAATCTACACGGCACCTACTCAGGGAAGGAGATGGACATCTTCAATTTGCTATGCGTGAATGGATCAACCTCAAGGTGAAACCACCATCAAAGACATAATGTTATGCAAAGGCGAATGCACAAACAAACAACTCGATACCCTCCACCGCATTTTTAACGAATCTACTGACTTTCGAACAATGAACCCTATGAATAAATTTGTGGAGGGTAGACGCATGCCGGTAAGATACGTGTGGGGAGATGAAACCTTCGAATTCAAAAGTAGGACCAAGCGGATAACTGGCAGGAAATCATTTAAAATTACAGGTCTATAACATACGAAAAAAATGCAAGTGAATAACTAAAAGAATAAGTTAAATTAGGCTTGCTACTTCCGAATACCGCAGGAGCCCAGAACATAACTGTTCCTTCGAGCCTTCACCC
>JADWOT020000001.1:1153256-1178256 GCA_036345935.2 Taenia hydatigena | reverse complement strand
TCCACCAGCATGACACCACAGGGCGGATTCGTTACTGCTCCTACGCTATACTTGAACCTGCTCAGCGACTAGGTTAAAGGGCTGCGATGCGAGTGCAGCATCTTGGCTCTCAACTTTGAATAAAATCAGCTCTTCTTTTCCACCGGCAGGCAAGCTCATTACCGCCCTTGGGCATGACGAATTAGGGGCCTGATCATGTCCTTGATGCATGCTAAGCAGGATTCACGACCAAGCCCTGCCTACTCGAGGCCATCCGACACCGTGCTTTTTATGAAACGGTTGGGGCTGGTCGGCATGCAATACAAAGGCTTTTCGAACCCGTGAAACGCGACAACAGGCAGGACCTGAAACCACATGTATCGCACAGAATGCTGGAAAGCCAGACCGTAAGAAAATAGGGTGAGATATGGGAAAGGAAGAGCATGGAGGAAGAAAGAGGTGAGGAGGAGGGCATTACCTCGTGCCCACCCTCCTGCAAAGAGCGGATCATTAGCTTTTCAACATCTTACTGCCACGTGCGAAACGCAACAAAAGTTAAGAGACAAAGTGAGACTGGCATAGAAATGATGCGTGCTAGATTGATTTTTGGCTTTGGAATCGGAAACGCATTATAACACCAAGATTTGTAAGCCAGTCTCGTCGAAAAGGGTGAGGAGTTGTAATCACGACTGCCTCGCCAAATAAATCATTTAGAAAGCAAATCAATTAACTCAGAAGTTATGCCAAAGTAAGCGGAAACTTCTCTTTAGTTACGTGAGTCACTCATTGTAAGAATGGCAGCATGCTTTTCCAAACAATTAGAGGGAGATGCTACTCAGTCGTCTATTATCAAAGAACAGTCCAATCATTTTCACGGGTCTAGCACTTTCGTGCAAACAAAAAGTACGATAATTCTCCCACGAAATGAATAAACCAGGAACACTAGTTAGTTAGGTTGACAAGTAAGAAATCCATTTCGTTGTGTGCATTACCGGCAGTGAATCATGGCGCGGATATAGATTTTATTCCTTCATAAAACAGGCCTTTTCTTACTGCTTGGCGGATTTAGATCATATTCCTTTCCGAAAAATGCATCACTGAGCATTGGAGAAGGACTGCATGCAACCATATTCCCTTTCATCCAAAAATCCTGCAAATAGTTTTCTGTCACAAAGTTACATGCGCTACGTTATTGCTACGGTTTTGGAGCCCATGCCAAAAGTTACTTGCGGATCGGACGTTAACTTCCTAGTAGTTCTGGCACGCTTGAAGGCAATTCCGCCTCAATCCGTAGACAAAAATCACCCCAAAAGGAAGCAGCACGTCTGCAATGAGAACATCCACGCTTTGTCAATTTTGAGGCGGAATTAACAAGATGTTGCCATCCCACAGCTGGAGACCATGATTGTTGTTAAAAAGAAAGACGTAAAAGAAGTGAACGAACATTTAATAAAATGCCTCCGAATGATACTCCGAGAAATTCTCTAAAAGGCAAAGTTGCGAATTAGCAGACATTACAGAGTCAGAAAAAGCTAACTTCACTTTGGATGGCTAACTGGATAAGGGACTGCACTAACAATCGTACCATCCCATATTAACTCGGATAATTGTATTTCTGCTTGAAAACCAAATTAAAGACGATGAAACGATCCGGTCTGGTTAAAATAACTGCATGGAACGATCTGTATGGCAAAAAACGAGAGCATTTAAAGGATGGACTCAAAAAGACAGTTGCTTACTGCCAAAAGGCACCTATTCGCATCATTATAACGTTTCCGCATTTGGCATCAATGGTAAAGAAGTGCGCTAAGTGTAGCTCGTGGAAGGCCTTTTAACAGGTAGAAATGAAAGCATCTCCATGAGTGTCTCTGCACTAACTTTCCTTTCGTACTGCATCTGATGCATTCAACTATTAAACACTGAGGACGAAACTCGTGAAATGAGACAAAATGACATCCAGCCAGAAATCCAGGACCGAAGTGAGCCATCCTCTAATGACGCGGTGGGCGGGATGTTGTACTTCGCAACAACGAAATAGACGACTCCCAAAATTAGACCAACAAGGTGGTGTCGACCAAACCATTTTGCAAAAAACCATTCAAATATCGCAGGATAGGGCCCATTACGTTCCGCTAGACAAATCTAAGACAATCTGTTTCGTAACCTTGGTGGGTCACTCGCGACAATGAGGTCAAATGGAAGAAAGGTTTTGCCCGTCAGGACCTAAAATCCATGTCAAAAGAAGCGAAAAGCAGTATCCGAAACAGCAGCTACAGAACCACTGCTAAATGCACTCAAACCCACAGTCTGTCTAACAAGAACATCCATCGCTACATTCCACCCACTGCAATGTTTAAAAATGGTGCTTCTCGCTCAAAAACCTAGAAGCACATTAACTCTGCATCAACCTTACTGTTCTGGATGGGCAGGTTTTTGCAGCAACACACGATACAGTACAAATCCAGCTGCCATAACACACTAGCAACAAGGCATACAAGCTGTGCGGCGGTCAAATACTTATGAGAAGCGGTTTCTTGGCATGACAGCTTTAATAAGAAAGATTGTCGAATTTGAGAAAATGAAGAAGTACCCACATCGACAGTACGATAACTCCGTAGTCCAATTAAAGATCCTAGGCGCAAATCTGGAAAGCAGACAAGCGGTTTTGGCATCCAAACTGTGGCTGTGCACGCCTATTCTGCCAGAAGAACCATGGAATCGCCATGATGAATGTTAATTATGGGGATCCACATTAGGTAGAGGGCGCCTAACCTTCTAGATGCAACACTTCAGCCCCCACGGAGATCCCACAAGTCCAGACAATATCCACAGATTGACCGCCAGATATACGACATAGGCACCAAGTATGGCTGAAAATGAAAATCTCAAGGTAGTCCAACGTCATCAAGTGAACTGGTTGGATTTGGCAGTTCTGCACACACTTGAGAACATTACGCAAGAGAGCTAGGTTGAAGAATTTTCGCTCTTATAATAAGCGCTACATTAAAAGTATTTGTATGATAAAAAGAACAGAGCGAATAAAAAGATTAGCTCACCTATGGCTTCGAATAATGAATAGACATTTCATCCCGCCTGTTTATTCATGAAATCGGAAGCTAATTGTAGTAGTCCAAACAGACAAACTTGTGATCCAACTTTATCGTCACCCAAAGTGGTATAAAGTCATTATATTTGATGAATTAATCCCATATGTTTGGCAATAATATCAAAAATTCAGCGGTTAGAAAATCCGCCACGACACTAGGAAATGAGCAAACGGGCCAGTTATTCGAGCAGTTAAGCCATGACCCTTAAAGCCAATCCAATCTAACATAAGAAGCTACTATTTAAAACAATTATACGATGGTAAATTTTAAGAAAATTGCAGATAAATTTTTTGCCTAAAAAATTTTTAAATTAATTTGTTATCCGTGAATACGTACTTATTTAACCTGCATCTATGCTGCAACCGTACAAATTTTAACTCATTGTCAGGAGTTGGCCCGTCATGGAACCTGCACGCGCATATTTATTTGCAGGGCATATCTGCGTGTATAAGCGCAAAATTTTAACTAAAATTATCACTCCGGTATCATTTGCTATGCGATGCATAAAAAGTAGAACGAACTAGTGTTTTGCAGGCTTACAATTAATCGCGATCGCCAATGGTTTAAAAATTTTCAAGGCATTTAGATTTATTGCATATTTTCAATGTAATTTGCTGCCGTTATTGGCATGCACGTACAACGAATTTCTTGTTGCTTTCATTAAAATCTGGATTTCGACTGGAGACACCGGTGAATGGGTGCGTCAGAAGGAAAATATTTTACGGCGCAGCTAAACCAACACCTTGAAATATATTCCTTAAAAGTTCTATTAATTGAATAGAAATTTTGATTTTTTACATTTGATTGTCGACTTTTGTTAGATTCCTAAATATATCCCTTTGACTTCGAAATACTTGCGGTTGTACAAAGGATTAACCAGTTCGAGGATTATCAATGAAAATCTCGCTAGTAAAATTGCTTTAGCCCAAATTTTTTTGAAGGTCGGCCGCTATTTTAATAAAAATGCGCCATTCTGTTTGACATTTTCAAGGTCACGGGCTTTGGTGCATTGTCTATCGACATGGTGGACGCTGAGGCTCTCGATGACGGTTGGTAGGTTGCAATTGTCAAAAGGGACCAGGTTGCCAACCTTTAGGCCGTAGCTGGTGTCAATGACGGTCTGGTAGATTACCTGGGGACACTCAAGTTAAAATCGAATTGCGGTATTACTCTGTGCCTTCCTTAGGTAAAAAGTTTTCTGTACACGTACATGTTTTAGTAAGGCCTTTGCTGGCACGCTTTTTCAGCCCGTTTAAAATTGCGTCGTCACTGCTGCATTCATGCCTGTTACGGTAGAGCAAATCGTGCTTGTTGGACATGAAGGGGATTTGGGTACGATTTCTTCTATCGGTGAACTATGTCGTGTCTCCCGCAACTTTAACAGTCACAATACAAACAGACCCAAGACAAGGTGGCAAAGATTGTGCAGCAATAGAGTGTTTCGCATGCAGCCTACGTCGTCTTTAGATAAATTGTCTACCCAGGGTGCAAGAACTGGAACAGAGTGAATGTAACAAGTTGATTGTTCAACTAGTACTTTGGCACATGGTCAATTTGTGCCTTGGTCACTGTATCCTCGCCTGGTGGGCTGATCTCTGCGCCGAGCCAGTAGCCCCACTCCCTGCCATATATTGTTTATACGCAATCTGTCCAATTATTATAGTTTCCATCGTCATTGTAGGAGTCGCAGTCCTATGTATATATATATATATATATATATTCAAAATGCGACGCGCCTTGAAGGCAAGAGTACAATTGCCTGGGCACAATGCGATTCTTTTGCAGAAACTAAGAGGTAAGCATTCGATCCATGCAAAAGCGAGCAAAAGCAACATTTATTTTTTTCCAAAAATTATACGCAATGTATCTTTACGTAATTATGGTTATTCAAAAGATCGTTGCTAACCATTATAATCACTCATTATTGTGGCTGATAATTAGGAATTACTTGTCCCTTTGAATCACGCGATTCGGCAGTCAATCTAAACATCATTCAAAATTTGTTTTCTCATCCTGCGACTTAGCTGTGGATATTTTCAACGATATGCACACAGATCCGGATGAACATTCGGGGTCTCGCAACTCAGCATCGGTAAATCAACATATCCCGATATGTCCATTCCTATGATCGCAAACCAGCACATCATACGGGTTATGCATACACCCAGAAGTGGATCTGTTGACCAAGAATGGGGTAATGTATGGGCCGACTAATTAAGAATCATTCCCGTAAATGTGCAAGGAGCTGTGAAGGCACTGGAGACGGTGTTTTCTTTCTGTTTC
Organism: Taenia hydatigena; assembly: GCA_036345935.2. Taxonomy (NCBI): domain Eukaryota; kingdom Metazoa; phylum Platyhelminthes; class Cestoda; order Cyclophyllidea; family Taeniidae; genus Taenia; species Taenia hydatigena. Next base: position 1,172,887 of record JADWOT020000001.1, on the reverse strand, counting down.
ACTTTATTGCGGACCTTTGTTTTGTCTGAAGAATTTTGCGGCCGCCTGCAGCAAGACTTTTTCTAACCTTTGACTCTACCCAGCGTAAATAAAGAAGCATTCAACAGATGATGGTAATCGTTGCATTCTCAACTCCTCTCCATAATTCGCATGGGCACCCTTGTGTTAAGATGTGTGCAGGTTCATTTGTTTGTGTTCACTCACTGATTGCACACATTGTGGAAAATTGTGAGTAGGCATGCTATTTCTCACCGATATTTGCTGAAAATTGGACTCATATTCTGCACTGACACATTCCTAACTTTTGATTGATCTGCCTTGCAGTCAATTCAACTTGCCCCACTGAGTGCAATCTTTAAAAGATGATGAAAGGATACACGCACATTTGCATGAGCCAGAAGGTTCAAACTGAGTCAGGACAAATTTGCATAATTGTGTTGCGACCGTTTTTCACCATGAGAGAATACATTGCGATTGTTAGATGAATGACGACTGACGCAACGCCAGCACAATGGAGGCCTATAATGAAAAGAGATTCATTTAGTAGGCGGAGGGCATCGTCCTTGATATATCAGTTTTTGATAATCACTAACCCACGCAAAAGTGTAGGCAGGCACTACCGCCGTGGAAGCGAAGGAGATCCCAAAGTCTGTGGAATTGAGACCAGACCCGCTAGTGGTTGGAGCGACTTCTTCCTCCCCACCACCTTCTTCACCTCCTGCGCCACCTTCCCTGTCTGGTTAACAAACACTCTACCGGGAAATTCATTCGACACATAAGGAATGCTTTTCCTGAGGTTATTAGGAAACAGCATTAACAACCGCTATGGAATAGACAGCTGAGTGTATGCTTCCAAGATAATATGCAGGAAAAGAGTCGAAGAGAGGTGCTTTATGCGCCAGCTTACCAGCGGGTAGTGTTTGAACAGTTGTGACGCAGTACAAAACCCTGGTATTTTCTTTAAATCAGTAGGCTCCCACTCAGTGATTGTATTCTCAGCCCCAGAATCTGCTTTCAATCCCATTCCGATAGATGCATCATCTCTTCATATTACGTTGCTCAAAGTACATGTCAGAAGCATTAACGCTTGCCAAATACATCTCTCTACAGAGTGGTCAGAGAAAAACGTTGGAAGGCATCTTGCCACTGTCTTCTGTGTCCTATGGTCAAAGCGCAGGTAGCCAGCAAAATGAGGTATAATGGAAGAGCCGTCCTCAACCTAAAAATATCTCGAAACCACAGCACCCGACGCATTTGTAAGAGCTCTATGCTTTCACAACAGCCCATCAGGCAATCCGTTCTTGGCCCACATACATTCGCGTAATGAAGGCTATCAGGTGTAGGAACTTGTAAGTACTAGGAAGGGTTCTCGTAATGAAATGATAAGTTAGTTGTCATGCTAATTCAATGTTTGCTATCGTTTAAGAATGTCTCGAAATCTTTGTATAATTGAGGGAATCCTTTTCTTGTTTAAGAGGTCGTTGTGGATAAAGGAGTAACGCAACTGCGGTTGCTACTCCTTTACTGCGTCTAACCAAGCCTTTCCCTACTTCGCAGACGTTCGATTTGCTCGTATATGCTATAGGTGGTCACATTGTGATAAGTTGCTACATTCTTTTTGGCGCACAACCGTAAAGACAGTGCACCATCATCTCTTCCCTCTCTACCTACAAGTGCAAAAGCCAACGCAAAGGAAGCTTACCAAGATAGGTAAAATTTAAACAGTTGGCACATAACAAACAAGACCATGGATAAAAAGATCGTGCAGAAATAATGGAATGCGATATCCTCCATCTTGTGTCGACCTAATTAGCGCCGTTTTCTCCCCTTCGTTTCTCGGATACTTTGCTGCAGTTTTCCACTGTGCCACATGGGACACGAATTCAAATACTTCTGTGTAGTGGCTGATCAAAGGTAAGAAGAAAAATTTGCTGCACCACACTTGGCAAATCGTTCTGCTCAATTTAAGGGATGTTAATAAGAGAGACGTTGGATAGAACGAGATCCCCTACTGTATACTTGAGAGCAAACAAATCGGCCAGTGATGATGCAGTTACTGTTTTCATTTATCTAAAAATTAATCCAGCAAAACTCACGCCTTGGAAGAATTGCAGGACACTGATCAATGCCGAAAGCAAAACAGATGCTTTTCTCACATTCGTTCTGTAGATTAGGCAAAAATCTCGAAACGGCTCGTGGAACTATTTTTGTTGATGTTTAATATTAACAATTTGCCCTCTAACGCCCTGTAGATTATTTTAATGAATGTGCGGCAACAAAAATTAGAAATCGCTGGACAGGGTAGTAGAGAAAACAGCGCCCACGATTTAAACGCCTGCATAAGAGAAATGAAGAAGCGATCTCTCAATAGATGTGGAGGCATATGACTCGCTGCAATATCAGCGTGAGCGTTTAATGCTTGAACGATCTGGTTCAAAGAAACAGCGATATCACATGCTAGAAAAGGGGTTCTGCTAAGCCACCCACACTGATTAGTGGCAGATGGCTTGTGAAGGCGTTTTTGCGAACAGTTATCCATGTCTACTTTAGCTGGAAGGCTTATAGCAAACCTACCGATGTTCAGGCGAGAATGCATGCGAATTGCGGGATGCTTGTGCATGAATTTCAGTAATAATGAGTCGATTTGAGTTAAGATATGCACAATGGATAGTGACACTATAAGAATAGGTACGAGGTTCTACTGCGCAAACCTGGTCCTTCTTTTCGAAGGCAGTACCAAAGAGCTCCAAGGTATATGGTCAGTTGGAGGCAGCGCAGATAGCAATTTTGTCTAGCTGTGTGTAAAACAGAAATCCCTCAATAACAAATAAGTGAGTAGCATTTAACTTGCACGTCTACCACCACTGAGTAAGTAGTACTTTGTGCTTGCGTGCAGTGACCTCCTTGAATGTCCGCTCATTAGCTGTTGCAGTGGGCATCGTTCCTCGTGCAAACATCACTGAGTTAAATCGGCTCATAGCTTTCGAGTTGGTTGCAAAAGAAATGTGAACACGATTCTTTGGAGGAGTGGGAAGGGCATAGGGCTGGTAATTCTAGCACTTCATAAGGTCAGACTGTCAGGGTGGGACAAGTTCCATTTGATTTCGCGATCATTAATGAATCTAGAACGTTAATTTGGAAGGAGCGTGCACACATGCATTTATTTATAACTTGATCTGAAAATATTCTCTTCGTCGTCGCATTGCTGGCGTAATAGCCTGTTGCACTAGCAAAATTATGCTTCTCCATTGCAAGACCGCAGCATCGCCTTGAAAACTTGGCCTCACATAACTGTGCCCAAGCATGAGTACTTTCCTCCGATTGTATAGGCACAGTGATGGCTTTTGGGAGTGGTTTTGCTACTGTCACTACTCCTTGTCGAATCAAGTTGAGTAGTGGGTGTATTTGGCGCCAAATTAACGAATAGTGGGAGTTCACATTCCCACAAATACTTGAGGCAATTACAACAAAAGGATAAGCAGTTTTCTTCTCGACAATACCACTAAAGTGTGTGCAAGTGTAATGGTAGGATAGAAACATAGCAAGGTGTGTGTTGGGTGGGGAAAAGTGGGAGAGTTATGAATGAGGAGGAAATTTATCGCAAGGCATGTGCTCCCTTGGGTTTGCGTACATGCATAATCGTTTGCACATTCGGCCTAGGTGAGTGGGCATTCGCCATTGCGAGTCATCTTCATCACTCTGGCGTCAACTGCTTTCGTGCATCTTGATGGGAAGTAGTGAATTATTTAAATGCTGCATTACTGCTTAGTGACTATTGTGCGTGGCTGATCGCGTAGACAAATTAAAATTAAAGGCGTAGACCCTTGTGGAATTGACAAAAAGGAGAAGAAAGTCGGTTGAGTGCCCTTCGGAAAGGGTGGACTGCGGGTCACGTAATATGCTGAGACGAACCTGGCTACAACATGGGCACCCAAGTTATTGCAAGCAATACCGAGAAGGTAAACAGACAGCAGCAAAGCATCTTACAAGTAAAGAAAGCAATGAAACGTCTGAGTTAGTTGGGTGGCTTGAGAATGCTAGACAGTGGGCAAGTAAATTGCAAGTATTTCATAAATAAAATGACAAAATTAGAGAATTTGGAGCTGGCATTAGTAACGAGGACGTACTGAAATGATTATGGATAAGTGATGGGTTGAAGATGTTAGAGCATGCATATATGCATAATTGTATGTTTAAGACGAAAAAAGGAAAGTGGTAAACTGGCATCATATGCGCGTCACAAGTGCGTGACGGTGAGACGAAATGTGGGAATCGTGAGGTGATACATCATCACCATAAGAAAAAGTAATTGTTTACGTAGAGAATTGTTTGATGAATGGGGAGGAGGACTTCTATCAATGGGTTATAAGTAGTGGCGATGTTGCGCGCTGTCACCATCACCATCAATACGCAGATTGGCAAAGTTGTGATGCAATCAGACGCTGAGTGGGTGCTTCGGCTGTGGTCACAGCACTTGCTTCTCTGTCTGCATGCTTTGCACGTGCAGCGTGCCAGTAGTGACCAGGCAGCTGACTCTCAAATGGTGAGGCAACCGATGAAATCCAGTGCTTAGGTCACATCCCCAAGCTAAGTTGTGCGATCACGACTGCCAGCAAGACGCGTTTCACAGTTCTACTTCTCTTCGTTTACTCCTCAGTGGCCCCTTTTGTTTGGGTCGCCGGCTTTTATCCTAGCCTTCTCTTTATCGCCCGACCCATGCTGGACTCTGCGGGCACGATGCTGAGGAAAGATGGGTGCTCTAATGCCAATAGCATGCAGGTCGCCAAAGAAACAGAGGCATCTGTCACAATGCAGATCAGACAGTTGATCGTTTGCACGAAGGGAAGGAGAAAAAGAACTCGACAGGATCGTCTGATACAAAGTTTACCAGATTCCAGCAGATACTCAATTTCTTTGCCTTGCCTAGAGGTTTCTGTCTGCTCAATGCTGCCGCTAATGTACGTCTGACTATGAGACGCCTTGACTGTGTACTGGCGACAAGTAAAGCGGCTGTTTTCAAATTGTCTGGATACCATGCATGGTTTGAGATAACCGCAGACTACTCATGCGCATTGGTAAGGTCCCATCCTGCCTGATTCTTTATCTAAAAGACATGTGAAAACAGAAGTGACTTCATGCCTCAAAATGGAGTGGATGTGGTTGATAGTTGTGCATGTCTAGATAGTTAAAAAGGATTGAACTTCGTGGATTAAGTCGACTTCCTTAAGGTCGAGGCAAAATTTAGCAAAGGAAGTAAGAGAAGCAGGCTTCAGATTAGAAATTGCCCTGTGCGTTCCATTGGTAGAGCGATTTCGCTTAGCTATAGCAATGCTTCAAACAAGATAGCTAAAAAATTTCCTACATGGTAAAAATTCATCCTTTTTTAAACTAATTTTCCTGATTTGTAGACAAAGCTAACACTAATCAGAATTTTAAAACAATCGAATCCATAAAAACTGTTTTAAGTTAGGTTCTGACAATCTTGATGCAGTTGGTAAGAGAGGTGCTTTGTTTAGATACATGACACTTAAATTTTGGATGAAGACAATGCCTTATTCCCCGGGTTTCCTACAATTATGAGTTAAAAAGGACAGATGTACCGGTTTTACCTTTCGTGCCTCAACATTTGCACTTCAGGAAGGGAACCGATGTGCTGTTTGCAATCGATAATTAGATTGTCACCACTTCCACCACAGAACTGAATTTTTGTGTTCCCTACTAAGCACAAGTCTTGCCCCCCTTTATTTGTAAAATGAAGCATTACATTAACCGATTTAGTGTTGCCGATCAGTTTCGTACAGTAAACCGCAAAAAAGCGCTGCCATAGTATACTCTGGACCCCTTTGAATGCAATTCATGCCACCTACATTTTCTGGAAGATTTACTTTCTTTCAAAGTAACACCGAGTAGGTATACTTACCCAATTCATTTGAATGACTGCTTGAATGATTATTTGCTTCTTCAGTAATCGATACTTGATAATGCTAACGCATTAAATATTTCATCAGCACAACGTAGTCAAGTAACCATGCTATCTCCCCTGGTAACATTTGTTAACCTGCTTAAAGCGTTTAAATGGTCACAATACTGCTAAAATATGAGCGCGTTTACGGAGAATTGTTTTAATTGTTTCCACAACTTTTGGCACAGCATTAAAGCTGTAAAACCTAGTTGTAAGCATTGATTTGGCGGCTAAGGAGTAATATGTCATTTACAAGTAGTTCAAGATCCTGGTTCTACAGGCGTATCATTTAGAGGTAGCCTTTATGCAAGAAATAACTTTCTCTGCCTTCGTTATTGAAAACAGCTCGAAATTGAAATAGGCGGATTGGTATTTTCTTCTATTTATATCAAATTTGGTGATTATGAGAGACCAAAAGCCAGTGTGTTACGATTCCTTAGTAGACGTGATCACTTACCACCCTTCGCTCAATTATTGGAGGCGAAAATCCGACTTTGGGGTATATCACCTCCTCAAGGGACTAATTTCACAGGTCAAGCCGTAAATTCATGGCGTGCACCGCACAACCTCGATTTTAACTCGAGGATGAGAGAATGGGGTGAAGTGGAGATGAGACATACTGCTTCACTTGCCACATTCTATAATGATAACTTTCTAGTGCTTGTCACTACATGCCTCATTGTTGACAAACACCATAAGTACATGTATAGTGGTCGAAAGAGAAACGAAGACATTTCGTACTTGATTTGTTGACTAAGAGACGCTGATGGATTTTAATTGTGTTAATTTCAGTACTAGAATACCCAAAGACGCTTTCCGCAAAGCACCACGCAGGCAATCGAACACCATACATGCTCATTTAACTTCATCACGTCCACATGCGTACTTGGAAGGAGGATGTAGTTAATATTTTATGTGTATTTCCAATCGCTTGCATAGGAATACATTTTAGCAAAGGTTGGTAATGGAGAAGGAGCCTATTACAGGAAGTCAATTTTCGTTCACCAAATGGATCAAACGAGATGGCTTACATGGGCGCACAATCAAGTGACAAGTTGACTCTAGCTGTTTACATCATATTTCCTAATTTTCTCACTCACCAATGGATGGTTTTTGCATTGAGATTGATTGGTGTCTCGCAAACCAACGCATTGATAGCCGGTGATAAGAGATCTCAGCCACATCCATAACACATCGCGATCCGTTTTGCCTGTAGGTGACCTTCAACATTCAAAAGTTCATTATTCGATTCACTTTGAGTCACATGGCCGTTGTCAGTTTGGTTGTCAGTGGTCGAGCACAGTGGCGGAGGAGGTCGCATCGGAAGAGAAGATTTTGCACCTAACCAACACATTGCACAGCCTTGCTGATGTAGTGGGCGCTAGGACATCGCTCACTCTTGGCTCTAAACCTTTCAGCTCCTTCTCCTCCTCCGAAGAAGAAGCTCACTCAAGAAGAGAGTTCAGATAAAACTGCCTTTTATCTGTAGCAACCCTTTTTTGCATGAAGCAGAAAGACTGTCACCTGTGCAAGCCAATACAGCTTTAGACTAACCTTAACTTAGAAAAAAGTAACAAGATTAGCATTCAAGGATAGATTTGGAAATGCTGAACAAACTTCCGGTGGCATTTACTGACTCCAGAAAGAAACGTTTCTCCTGACCTTTCATAGCATATTGAAATGCAAATGCACCAGCTGAATAAATACAAATTTACAATGCTTAAGATCTGTCCACGATAATTTCGCTTCAGTTTTGTTGCAGTTTTCCCAACAGTTTGTTGTAATAACTGGCTGTAGCTTTGTGGTCCCATATGGTGGGTGTAAAAGGATGACATGGAAGCATTGCAGGGACTGGATGAACGCCAGTCCATTCGTGAGACACCACTCTTTGCATCCTCTGCTATTAAGCCGTGGAGTTTGTCTCCCCTACAAGTTGCGTACTGCTTGGTTTCAGAGTTGCAGAAGCTTCACATACTACTTCCTTTACAGTGCTGGAAGAAATTTTGATGCTAGTATAGTATTACCTCTCAAAAAGTGATTCTAGCCCGTCGATTACATTGATTAGCAGTGAGAAGCAAATGCAGCCTAATCAGTAGTCCAAAAATATGCTTAAATAATGGAGTCTCAATGAGCGTTGTGCAGTTACACGACTCATCGAAAATGGCTTCATTAGTGGGTGTAAAGGCAGTTTATGGATTTCGTTGGCCAAGTACCTTCGGACGCTCTGATAGTCAGACAGACAGACAGACAAATATCCTCTGGCAAATGAGAGTGATCATCATAATGGTGGCATCAATTAAAAGTTTAAAATACATGACTAAACCGATCCATAAGTTGGCCATGATCTTGTTGCTAGGGTAGCGTTTATTTGTGGAAAGACTGTTTATGCCCCAGGGCACCCTTCTCTTAGGTCTTCCATCAATTAAAGTGACACAGGCCAATAAAATGACCCAAAGGTAATTTTAACAATGCTATTCTTAAAAGAGTTGTTTACTTTCCACAAAGAATTGCATCCACTTCAAAATGGCAAATTCTTCCCTTTTAAATAGCATTAATGTAGAGTGCGGCTCATTTCCTTAGCAAATGCAGGAAGTCATGCTAATTTTTGCATACTTCGATTGGCCCACATGCATTTTAAAGGCACACACACAGACTGTTTTTTTGCAAAATAAATGCATTTTCTTGGACCCCTTTCAAAGTTGGATCATGTTGATGGATGGTTTCATCATTTGGTCATTTAGCATGACCCGACTTCAGGTTCGCATGCTAGGGACCATTTCTATCGCCACTGATAGCAGCGCCAACTGAAGACGCTGGTAACATAATTGAGAAAGAGGGTGTGCTTACAAATGTCCTCAATTACGAGTGTCTACGGAAGACTTCAAGCAATTTTTTGGACTTTCGAAGGCAACCATAGGTCTGCTAGTGATAGGCTAGGGTGCAGCGATCACTTACATAAATAGCGCAGTACAAGTAAACCTCGGTATAAATATACATGCCTATTTGTGAGTTCACCTTCTGTGGTTGGTGCAGACTAATCTAGAATATATCCAAAGTACCGTCAGATTATTTCGCAACGAAGATATCTGAGTATTCATCGGACAATAAGGTGTCAGAGCAAAGATCGAAACTGGTGGTTGCTTTAAAGGCAAGCATTAAAACTAAGCCTGTTTTCGTTCTTCCCTTGTCAAAACTCACAATATTGGTTAATTTTGCTTGCGTTTTTAATTCTTTGCCATTCTGAGGCCGCAACATCTGTGCGCCAATCAATTCCCTGCGGAGTGGAGTCCAGCCTGATTGCAGGTGTTATGCTCTACATGATGCTTCAACTCATCGGTTACGTACAACACAGAGCGCATCGCCTAAGCAATGCAAACAATCGCGACTCCGACAATACAGAGACCTGTTTTATAACACAAATACAATCTCGGTGGGTTCGTCTCCTTCTCGCAAGAAAAAATCAGCAAAAACAGCTTAATCTGCTTGGCTAGTCTTAGTTGCGACCACGTTTAGGAATCATGTCCAAGATTTTGTGGGATCCCCTTTTGCAGAGTATTTTTCATTTAGAATTTACAAGTGCCAAAAGAACTTACCATTTTTCGACTATAATCGATCATTTACTCAGTCAATTTCAATTCTTTTGAACAGAGTTGTCATTCGGGCATGACGCCATCACAGGAAGCATTGAATGTAAACACCAAATCAATGTAGGACATGGGCACCAGAATAGCTCACTTGAATGCACAAATTTTTTCACATCTGCAGAGAATTTTCGCACAGCGCTGCTGCAAAAATTGTTAACTGCTTGATTCTGCATGCAGACTATCCCGAAAAAGACGTGGCTTGTGAAACTGCACACCAAGAGTAAGGCTTTAATGATATTTTTACGGTATTTAGCGAAAGGCATCTGTAATTCTTTGTCCATCACTGCATCACGAAGAATAAGAAAGTTGTGGAAGCTAAACAACTAAAATCATCCTGACTGGACCTGCCGAGTGGTGCTGAAACTCATTCAGACGAGTGTTGACGAAGAAACATTATTTTGTTCTAAACGACCTCCTCAATCACAAAAGTCACAGTCCTAACTCACCTACCACCTCAACCTAGACAAACGCTTTAGCTAACGAAAACCCATTTCCATAAGATTTTGGCCTGCTAATGGTCTAAAGGTTGACTGAGATTCACTCCGTGTTCAAGGGATCCTCTTCTTTGAAAACAACTACAACTAATTAGCATTTGAATGCGCCTAAAATTTACTATTTTAAAAGAATAGAGAACAATCGTCTGACGACAGAAGACCAGTCAAGTTGCCAAATATTAAAGTAGGGGTTATAATTTAAGGCGTCCAAAATCTTTCCCAAGACGCATTGGGACTTGTGAGTCTGAACTTATCCACATCATGAGCAAAACTGGTGATCGTGTCTACATGACATGAGTAAAATACCTTGCTAACAAAGTGATAATCAAATTGCTAGATCCAAAGAGCCGCCCCAGTGCACTTGCTTTCTTCCACATCTTCCGGCGTCGACACAGCTATCAACACGCATCGGCGCTGTACCAAATTAACTGCATCATCCTTTTCGCCATCAGCACCATGGCCGCAGGCATTGCTCTCAATCAAATTAAGGTGTTGAGCTTTCGAGAATTGTGTGAAAGGGATGCTTTTGATGACAACTTGTTACTGGGCCTAGCGGTTGTCCTCTTCTACGGTTTGTTCCTCCTGATACCTGCAGTGGGTGTCACTGAGGAACACAAGAGGGCAGGAGCGATGTTTGTTGGAAAGACGATCCTGGAAATGGCTCAGGCACTCCTGCAGGTGAGCAATCAGAGATCGATTTGAACGCTCAAATATATGAGTATTCTGGATTAATGGGAGCAATATTAACAGCGTTCTAGGTATTTACTCACCCGTATGTTAGTTTGTCAAAGTGTCCACACTCATTTGACCATTATTCTGAACATCACTGCAGTAATGGCCTCCATGACTCCCAACAGACGTACAGTACTGGTCATCTTCTAGAAAAGTTTTGAGTCTGGATTTATCGGTTGAAGGAGATAGTTGACCGATTCGTTGATTATGAAACCCTTATGGTCTCGAGTGCTAAATAATATCAGCTTTTGGCATTTTTACAGGACTTAATTTTATTGTAATCATTTTTAAAATGCATGTAAGAATACGGTTTTGCATTTATAACATGCTATTTGATGAATATGCATGCGATCGTTGTTTTGCGTTAACATTACTTATTCGTGTAGTTGATAATTAGGAAAAATTTATTGACTTGGAACACAAGATTTTGCTTCCGATTTGACAACCGTTCAATATTTGCTTTCTCATCTCGCTACTCAGCCGTGCATTAGATTTTCGATTTGCACACAGACCTCTGCCAATCCTCAGAATCTCGATTGCTACCATTATATATGTTTGACAAATGACCACTTTATTTGCGATTGTTGTCCCCTGAAGCCACTGTGCATGGAATTAACACGGTTGCTTGCGCACTAAGGACCACGTGCTATGAAACCCAACCATGCTTCGGAAGATTAAGTGGTCTTCATCAGCAGCTAGTGATAGATATATTTTTTGCAAAGGCCGAAGTTCATGGCATCCCACCGGAGTGCAGTGCATCAAATTTTTGTAAGGCTGTTAGATTGAACTCAGACGTGATGCGTACAAGTCTGGGCAATTTGCTTTGTCTACGCCACGAAGGGTCGAGGCAGTTCGCAGCTATGACTTCCAGTCATATCTCCCTTGGTAGAAGCCAACAACAATGATGCTCACTTTTATCCCAAATCCACACCAATTCTACCTCCACCGCACAAAATTAGGAAAATTCAGGCATAATGTGTCAAAAAACATAAACTTGCTACGCAGGATAGACTTTGAGAGTAGCGCTGTTAGTGGGGCCAAACGTTACATTTAAATGTAAATCCGTTCAATATACCCATCACATCTACAATTGTCTAGCCAGCATTAAGACATTTTGGCTGTGACATGTCAATAATGGAAGTGCTGATGCATTTAATGCTTTGAACAGATCACTTTTCATAGGGCAACACAATGTTTCGTCTACTAAAGTGTAAAACACTATAAATAAGTCAATAAATATTCCTTTGTCGCATACATTTGTCTACTACTTGCTCCTACAGCTAGCAGAAACCGGGCAATAGTGGACAAAATCCGACTGGCAAAAGTGCATTATACGCGTCGTTGCGGCATACATGACCCACTCAGATTGTCACACGAGTAAAGCGGTGATCATAATTGGTGCTTAGTAAGGGGCTTTTAAACTGTTTCTCATAACATACGCTTTAGAGAAACAAAACCTCAAATCTTACCAATTATTTAAGATCTTATTTTGGCAGTAGCAATGAAGATGTTAGCGCTGGAGGATTGTTTTCATGCTCCTTTCCGTTTCGCTTCTTAGTCCTTCAGACTGATAGGCAGCGTCGCAGTAGAGTCAGCGTTGCACGCACGTTCGCCATCTTTTTACGTGGCTGTTTTCTTCTCAAAGGGATAGTACCACTGCTCATATTATCACCACAACATATTCTGCTGGGTGCAAATATCTCAAGTCTTCGTTGGTAAATGAACTAGGCGTTCTCAACAACGCACTCCTTTGTGACAGCAACAGCGGGGCCAAGTACGGAGAGGTCTTTGCTCCCGTCATCCTTCAATTGGAGCCACATTGATCCTGACTTCATTGAATTAAGTTCGAATGTTGGAAAATTGGGTGAGCACAACACAGACGTAATCAGGCTGAGAGCAGTGGGATTTACTTGATTTTACATCACTGTTTGTGGACGGAGACCCAATTCGACCTACAATGCGATGGTGGAAGTACTGAGCATTGTGTGCCTCGTTCTCAACTGCATCGGGTTATTACAGAGTCGCGAATACAAAGCTGAAGCGTGCAGGCTTAATGTGCAACTGCTTGTATAATTGTTAAATTGCAGTTTATGGTTGCTTCACGAACGTGTGTGTTGCGATACTCATGGTGCCATATCCATTTTACGCAGCAACGTAAGTAGACAGTCACAGCATAATTTCCATGATTTGCTTCTCGGAAGGTTAAGTTTTGCCTTTACCACCGACAAGACATGTTCTAATGCGCATACGTACCTTATGGTTTCCTAACTGATTATGAGATGCGCTCTGTTATTTTCTTATGTGGGTAAGTTAACTGGTACCTGAACATACTAGCAGAAACAAAATGCATTTCTTAGTACTGAAGTCTTAGATTCCACTCTCGGATGCCCCATGTCTTGACGCCATGAACGGGAACGGTCCACAATATGTTGAGATAGAGATGCCTTAGAGAGGCGCATGATGGGCAATGGATTTCAACCTGCAAGAGCAGCAAAGATTGGAATCTTATCATGTCATAGCAGAGTAAGTGAACGAACTAAACTGCCCTTTATAAGCACTGCATCATACGTGCACTCATATCTGCAATTGGAACAATTTGCACCCAAGCGTATTTCCTACAGAGTTAGTGTAATGTGTGCACTGCGTTCGCAAATAATTTTATAACCTGTACAATCTGGGAACATGACCTCGCAAAATTACCGATAGGGCAAGTCGTGCGCCACATGGTTTTAGCACTGGAAGCAGTTGGAGTGCTTCAACTCAAGAAATTGCTATTACTTGTGAAAATCAGTACGATCATTCAATCGTATAACCGCAACGTTGCAAAGACACTCCGTAAATATTACTAATGGCGATGTGGCGCAAAAATGCCTACCAAAGACAAATGGACTAACCTCACAGGGTTCATAGCGCCCTTACAAAATCATCGCACATAACATAAAATAATACGAACTTGCTGAGGCAAGCGCCGTCGAAACACTTTGCATGCCATGTAGGATGCAACATGAGAAGTAAATTATGCGAGGAGTGTTGAACACTTAAGAATTAAATAACTCTAATAAAGCGTTAAGATGAGGATGCTTAATCATGGACCACGGAAAGCAAGCACAAGTTTACTTTGATTAGCTGAAGCGCCTGTCATTTACTTGGACACTGATATCGAGGAAGAAGCTTTATTAAATTAAATCCTGAGGCCAGTAGACTTAAGAGTACGCGCCCATAAATTCATTCTTCTCGCATAGAGCAGCTGAACAATCAGGAACCAAGCAGCTTAACCTCATTCATTCTTTGTTGTGGGAGAAATGAACTCGCATGCAAGATATGGACATCTTTCGTATGAAAAGAGGAGGGCACTTAAAACTGAAAACATTCCCTACGCATACTTTATGGAATGCGTTATGGATGAGAGACGGCGGTCAGTAGTGGAACAAAGTTTTATTCAGTGGTCGCATATTGTGAGCTGTGATTATCCTGCAATATATACGCTTTTGGCATTCGCACTGATTTACATGAATTTCGTGGCGGTGTTTTGTTCCATCGCTGTGTAATAGGTATGTAATTAATGGTATTGCATCGTATGCGTTCATAATGCAACCATAAAGAGTTAGCAATAAAATTAGCACATACCAAGGAATCAAATAAGGATTTTTTCATTGAAGACGCACACTCAAGCATACCATCGGGCGACGATTTAATAATTATGGTGCGACTATCAACGAGGCTTACAATGCTCATTCTTCCCACTGCCGCACTGCAGGCCGGATTGGGACCCAGCCCTTAAGAGTGGCGTTTTGGTTTGAAAACGATGTAAAATTGACCTCGAATCAGAAGCAGGTACTTTTCGCTTCAGTCAGTCCAGCTGCATCTTTGTAGTTTCTGCCCAATTTTCTGCATCTCAGCTGTATCTAATGAAGTCAGGACCAGTGTGGCTTCACTTGAAGAGTGATGAGAGAAAGGCCCTTTCAGTGCGTGGCTCTTTGATGCTGCAGCGAAAAAGCCATTATTCAGCGAGAGTCTGTGCAAAACGCTTCATCTATTAACGAAAATACGGCATATTTGTACTTAACAATATGAAGAACATGATAACAAGAGGGAGAATGCTAAGACCTATGCTGGCCTGACGTAGCTGATGTGTGCCACCTGGGGTTATGGTTAGTGGCTGCTATTCTCGACACGCAACTGCGCATAGCAGCTACATATTGGCAGACATGTTATTTTGGAGAAGTCAACCCAATATGTGTGTTACGATCCTAGAAAGTAGTAGACGTATGGGCATTGCATTAATTTTTGATTCTTGATTCAATAATGGGGTTCGTGACAGACGAATGGATCTGCGAATGCAAGGACTGTCAAATTGTGACATACTTAATGACAATGTATGAAACATATGGATATGTGAGCGTCGCAAAATAGTTGGCCACACCCTGCTAGCAAAGCAGAATAGCTAACAACCACTAATGAGAGTTGCATTAGAATTTCGCTATAATTACAACACGGACTTGGTTAAAGTGATGTATTTTGCTACGAGCGTTCACTCCTAGTGCTTGCATTTCTCATCACCATCAGAATGGCAGCTTTGAATCACTTTTTCTTGCAGTTTGTTCAGGTGCTCATAACTTAACCCAAAGGAAGTAAACTAGGTAGATGTGCTGCAATTTGAAAGATTATAGTTTGCTTAGTAATTATAAGTTACCGTTTCTGGCTGGATTTCTGCCCATTGGCTTGCTTATTTGGATGTTTTTCCGGCATGGTGACTATTCGACCGGCTGATTGGGTAACTGGCTCATCGCGTGACTTCCTGCGTCGCCGTCCAAGCTACCGCTGCGTGGATGTTTAGCTCTCTGCAGGGTAACTAAAATAATAGAAACAGACAGAATTTTGTGAAAAGCGGACAGAGGTGCGGTTTTATGTAAACCGCAGCGATGTATTTCGTGTTTTTAATTTCCTACTCGCCGAAAAATAACAGTAGGACGCACGAATCGACCACGAATGTAACACTGAATTAGGTAGTGCGATGCAAGAATTGCAAGCGCGTTGAAGATTTGTTTTGTCTTTAATAGCCGGAGCATGATACATAAAATAATTCTAGTCTAAAGGCGTTTCACTTAGAATTATTCGGAACTAGTGAAGGATTTGCGCGAAACCGAAAACACGTGCTATAATCTGGCATAAAGAAACGACATAAGCAAACGTGCGCAGTTATCGAATTCGTAACCCACCATGTAAGCAGTCCGCAAATGCAACCCTCCGGCCGCAGCAACTATTTTATTTCATCAGGCGTAGTGAGGTTCCACACAGGTCTGTGTGTTGCTAAGAGCCAAATTGGGGCAAAACTTAGTTCAATGAGCAAGTCAAACAAAATGACCTGTAATTACTCATTTGACTTGCTGGATGGCACTCTTGCTAACTGAGAGGCATTATTTTTTAAAAGTCACGGACACTTAAGACGAGGCTAGGTCTGACACGGCAATGCTTGCATCGTTCAATCTAATTCCAGCGCATTTTGGGATAGTGCCGATGAATCCAGAAATGTACATCTGCCCGAAGATGTCACGGCTAATAACGCAAGACAAAACTGACGTTGCATTCCGTCGCTTTCTATGTTGTTCTCAACTACAGACATGCGGTTTTCATTAGGCGACTTTGTAGGTTGTCACCCACACCAGCCGACTTTCGCGCATGCAATTCGGCCAGGCATTTGTGCCACTAACAGAGATGCTTCGTTTAAAGGAGAAGGGCAAACTAGCATGCATGATCACAATTGTCGCGACCACCAACGCTAATCATTCTGCGCGCCTTTGCACACAGAATCCATGGACATAGCTGAAATCGGATCTTTATGAATCAATTAGAATTGCCATAGTTCGTAAGAAGCTTGCGGGAAACGATTAGTAGAAACTTCATGCATCTGAAGTTGTATTTCTAATATGGAAACTGCGAAACTGAAAAGTGCTGCTGGCTACGTAAACGTGCACCAACAACAATATGCAAGAACGTGGTCTCAAAGGGCGCAAAGCTCGCTGTAGACATGGTTTGAACTGGCTTTTAACTTTGTTGAGATAAACACACAATAGTTACATGCAGCACAGTTCAATTACGTGAGAAACTTAATTGTGAAGATTTGCATTGCGGTAAATTATTTGCATCGCATTTATCTTGGTTAAGTTGGAAGCCAAGGAGACGAATCCCAGTTCCTTCTACGAAATAATTCGTTTCTCATGTATTTTGAATAAATCAGATAGTGGTCGAAATGCATGCGAATGAGCAGAATCAGACTTACCTATTTTGGTGATATGGGCTGTCATAAAGTTTTCCATTGACTAAACACTTGCCATCTTCAATCGGTAATGCGCCAAACGGTTGTGCTGAACAGACACCGCCTGAATAAAACATGCTTAGCTAAGCATTTGTTGGTAACCTTTTAGAAAATATCACACGACATTCCCCGCACAATGCACTTACCGATTCGTTACCACTCTCGTTGATCCGCCCGAAAACTCAAAAGCTCATGGCTTCCACAAATCTGAACTTTGTCCGTCTTTATTAAAAAGTATGTTTCGGCACTGCCATCGTGTCAAACATGCACTAGCAGGAATGCGGCCAATGATCAAAGCACATTTGGAAAAAAGAGCTATTAAAAATAATGATGAAGTAAGCGCACGCGCGCGCGGTGTGGCGCACGGGGAGGACTGTAGTTATCTCCAACAGGACCTGGCTCTGCCTTTTAAGGGTTACACACTACGCGTTTATATAGGAGCCGAGCATTCACGCACTAATTTTGATTGGAGCTCTTTTTATGCCTCACTTGCCACAAATGTGGTGTTAGCTCCTTTTGAGTTGAGACCTAAGCTACAAAACGGAATATAGTGAATTGCGCGTAGTCGCTATTACAAGGTAAACATAACTTAGTATTTCACCTAGAAGACTTTGAATATTGAAATGACGAAGGCAAAGCAGTTGGCAAAGCAGATCGGCATTTGGGCCAGGTTTCCTATAATCAAATGTTTTTTCGGTGTGCTTAGGCAAATCTTAACGAAGCCTGGTGATTAATTGCGCAATACTGTGCCAAACCTATATATTTTTCTCAGCTAGAAGCATTTGTCTTGAAATACTTGCGGTGCGAGATGACGGTCTGATCAAAATTTGCAGTACAAGACGGGTGGAGTGATGAAGTCATGCAGTGCATTCGAATAAGAAGCAACTTGGCTCCCCTGAGCTTTGTCCACACCCACATGACCTACTTTGCTGGAGGGGAGATCGAGTTAGGCATTCCGTACTGGATGTGTCGTAGAAGGCAATTTATGGAAGAGATCCTGCTTCAAATGCGACCATTGTGAGATACCGACTCCTATTTCATTCCCACCCAGATGCAAGGTTGTGAACGTTTCCATGCCTCACACTTGTCTCGGCTAAAGGCGTTTTATTATTTTTAAGTTTCGTAGTTGAGCACTGCGATTAGAATGCATTCTGACTACCAATAAGAATCTCCATAATAAGCCTTCTTGCTGAAGTGGGTAACAATAAATAATGCGGAAAATTTTAACTCTACCTTTTCTAAGGCATGTGATGCCAGTGTTCTCCCACGCCAGATCGTTCAAGCATGGCAGCACGCTTGCTGGCGATGCAGCGGATCACATGCCTTTGCCCCTCACCGCGAGATCATCTCACCAATTCTTCTCTCCATCAATCTTCATTTGAGGCTCAGCCTTTGGTGAACACCCCACAGTTTACACGCTATCCTGTGAAGCAGGCAATGCATCAACCCACCTAAGTGAAATATCTGCATTCAGGCGATCTAATTGCATTGGTTAGCTCTCCCAAACAAGTAAATATGCTACCATATTGCTTACTCCTACCAGCCGAGTCGGGATCCCGAGCAAAGCTCAATCTGCATCTTGTTTTTAAAACATCCAAGTAGGCTATTCGAGAATCTATGGCAAACTACTAGCCGAACAAATGGAAAATCAGATTTTAATTGCTGTTTACGCATCTTTGCCGAAAATATCTCTTAGAGCATTTCGTTGATAAATGTTAAGGAACGCCCGGGCGAGACTGGCGGTGCCATCTACCCCAAATTTAGAAGAGAGTAAGCCTTGTTACGCACTTTACAGTCTAAATAATTCGACACATTCAGATCATCCCATGCGACATCTTGCCACACTGTGGTATGACTTAAAATTATGCGGAAATGAGAAAATCGGAGGAATTGATTTTACTGAGAATCGCAAGCCTTGGTAATAGTGTCTCTTGCATTGCATGAATATCAAGACAAGTTAAGGCAGGCTTTCGAAGCCTGTGATGAGGTGAGTTTGAATGTTGAGCTCCGCTTCAAAACCTTAGAGGTTGAGCCACACATTATTTGGAATTTAAAAATGGGCAATTCTTGGACCGTCAACCCAATGAAGATGTATAAGTACACACTTTGGGACGTGCGATTTAAAAGTTTTATAAGGCAGGAAGTTGTAATGAAAAGGCATTCCTTAATTATCGGTGACTAGTTAAGAAGCCTGTATCAAAGATGCAGATTCTATGGAAATCCGAAGGCGAGGAAATTGAAAGTAATTCGTTACTACACGATGCTTAGAGCTAAATAGATGCGAGGCTGGCACTTTCATTTAAACTTTTACAATAACTTGGATCATGATTCGTGCTATTTGTGCCACGTGTCACCTGGTTGAACACTTAGCCACTCCACTTTAACACGCACTGGAAATTGTGTGCCTCCTACAAAGGATTAAATCAACTGTGCCCTTCCCCAAAGTAATTATTAGATCAATCTAATTTCAGGGGCATATAAAT
>JADWOT020000001.1:1128156-1153156 GCA_036345935.2 Taenia hydatigena | reverse complement strand
CTGTGGGTCACAACCAATGTATAATGACGAATCTGCAAGCGTAAAATATAAGGCCCTTTCCTTATATATAAATATTAGGCAGTACCATTTACGCAGCAGCATTCAGACAGTGGCGGGAGAAAGACAGCTGCTGCATTATTTTTGCCATCAAATTGTTCATAAATGAAGCCACTTAACGTATCTATCTCTCACGGTAATGTAAAAGAGACTATCCTCCTTCAAGTCACCCTATTCTTTCACTCAAGCTCCTGTTAAAAGCAAACTACGTTTATCACGTTGCGCTCTCCATTCGTTGCCACCGTGGTCACCTTGTCTTCCTTAAACTCATCATTCAGAAATTGCTCCGCAATCACTGACACGAGCCATGCTCTTTCTCAGCACTTTTGAATCCCTGACGGGCGTCCAACGGCACCTTCTCTCTCCACAATCAGAATCACAAATCATTGGCTAATTAGGCACTTGATCGTTGCTAGCGGTTCCCAAAGGACGCTGACGCCTTCTAAGCAAAAGTGCAGTGGTCTACCATGAAAAGTCGCATTTTGGAGCTGTTGTGAGGTCTGCAGAACAAACCAATTCTCCAACCTGAGGTCACAGATTGGGCACAAATAATGCGTTTGCTTTCTGAGTGATGCAAAAATAACCCGCTTGGGGTTGTAATACTGGAAACGACTACATGTTGTGTTGCCCCTCAAAGTAGAACAGGTGCAGACGATTTCAACTTTGAATGTTTTAATCAAGAAAAGTCGGTTCGAATTATCGATATCCTTAAGTGCGTCCATTTTAACGCTTAAAGCCTCAAGTCATTGGCAACATTTATCACAAAGCGGCCAATGCAACTATGACGATGGTGTGTCATTCAAGTTTCCAGTTTGACGGGGAACCTGGAGTTGCGGCTGTTTGTTGGGTCCCACCTACCTTTTAACTTCAATATCATCAGGACGTGTCGTGAGTGTATCCACTAGTGGTGAGTAATTGCGGCGACGCTATCAAATTTGGGAATCGGACATATAATTCATACACCGCTCTCTGTGTTGCAAATGCTGTACGTAAAGACTAAATGGGTCCAAGATGTTTGCTTTGAAAGTAGACGCTCAAGGGGCTGACACAGTGCTGATGTGTTTTTCCAATTTTACTCACAAAACCCACAATTAGGCATACAATTGCATTCATCTCTGGATGTCTTTCCCGACTGTAGATGTGCCTTGTCCCTTTTTATTAAGTAAACCCGCCACACCTGTCAATTAACAACGCACTAGCAAAGTGTTTTGGTGTCGACATTCTGAGTCTCATAATTTATTGAGGCAGAGATTTAAAAGCAGTGTTGCTCACTTGGCATTCGTTTGCGTGCAATTCTTTGTTATTTCGTCTTGGTCATCAAACACAATCCATATGGTCATTTAGTTTGCGCAGATCTTAAATTCACCCACAGTCCCCTGACCTACATTGTTTACCCGAGTGCGCCAAGTTACTGTCCTTCATACAAACAATCACCCAGAATTAAACAGGTAATTACGAGACAAACTCTTAATAATTCTACCCTGTCTAGATGTGAGATGGCTTCATTCGACTTGCGGATATGGTGGCGTCAAATAAGATCAGAGTCTTCAAAAGTACCGAAACTATATTCTGGGAGAAAAAACGACAATATGCACTGTGCTCTTTTATTTATCAAACCTGTTGTCTGCCGTGATACAAGCCAAATACGAGATCCCCGAATTCTGCTTACTGCCCGAGGTGTACTTAACACCACCTGCCTGAAGACACATCTGTTTTACGAATGTTCAAATATCTTTCTCTGCTGAGTAAACGTCTCGAACATCTTCAAGGTAGTTGGCGAAGGAATTATTGGCAGTGTGAACGCCTTGAGTGCTTAGAGTTGGTTTCTTCCTAGCACGACTACTTATCCGTTTCACCACTGCATTTGTGCATCGTTTTTGGCAGTAAGCTCTAATCACGAGTTCAGGACCTTCCTTCGCCAATTGAGGGTTCTCAGATGTTACAGACTTCAACTTTTGCAGTCACAAGTAAAAACGACAGCAGCTTTTGATGATTTGTTTCACTCCTCGTTAAGATTCGCAGACATTGTCGACTAGGATTTGAGTTTGCTAGGCATGTGATGGAAATCTCTTTTAAAACGCGACTCTAATACAGTTGAACAACCGGGATACGGAGTTTATCGACGCCAGAACCTAGGTCTCCCAGGGAACGTAGCAAAGACAATAGAGAGGATCAAACTCGCAAGCCTGATATTTTTTCATTCTGTATTTCTGTAGACATGCATGTCCATTTGTAAGTAGTGGGCCACATAGACAGTTTAGGTGGGTTTCGACAATGAAAGTCTAGGTGGGTCAAGTAACATATTTTGCTGCAAACTGATTAAACTTAAGAGTAATATCCGTGACAGATGATTCGCGACGGAAAGAAGACAAATAAATAGAGGTTAAGTACCTGGATAATTGAAGTAGCGAACCTGAATATCAAGAACGCTCCACTCCGATTAGATTTTCGCACGTGATTATTAACATAATCTTGCCAATTGCATTTGACCTCTTCTTTTTGTTTCTATTTGTGTTATTGCCTGTCCAGAATTATTTTTTTTTGATGGTCCTATATAGCATGTTGGGAAGGTGAGTGTCTGCTCAAAACACCTTTGGCTGGGCGAACCGCGTCAAAACAATTTAAGCAAAAAGCACCGATTAAGATACAACGCACCTCGCTCGCCAGTGAACCTGCAGCCAAGAATGATGGGTAGTTAGACATGATGCATGTTTGAAAGGCCAAGAGAAATTAAAAAGTCTTAGGTTCTAAGTGTTAAGGTCTAATTAAGGATCATCCGCCTCTCAATTCGTCTTACTTGGCCTGGATGCGTTTCATTTCATATTCATCGCTGAATCTATTGCAATGGGATTAAAATACATGCTCCATAATGTCCGCATGAGAGCGATTTTAGGAAAAGACGGCGCCTCATTAGTAGGTTTTGCGGTTCAGATGATCTAGCGACTCCTTTATTACTCATCTTCTCACCAAACAATTGTGTTCGACTGCACATCCTGTATTGTTTACGCGACGCGGCGTCAAGTGGCTCTGATGAAGGCACACGGGAACGAAAGTGTGGTTTTCAAGGCAGCATTGTTGGTGGTCTGTTTGGTAAAAGATATGCTCCGCTAGCGACTAAAAGAGGTTAGATGGTAGTAAAAAGAACTTTGAGAATAAGTTAGTGTGGATAGTATATTGCGATGGCGAGAGGGTGAGAAGATCTGCCGAGTGCTGACACACAAGGCAAAGGTGCGAAGGAGAGGGCAGACAGCCAAGGTAGTGAGGCGCAGTGTGAAGGAAGTTGTGCTTGCACTGACACCATTGTTTGCTCCTTACCACGTAAATTTTACACGGTGAGTATGGATACGATTAAAGCCGCGCCTGCGAGCTGGAATATTTGACTGGTCCTACAATGACCTTGATGGAAGGCAAAGGCAAGCGTGGAAAGGGATGCAGACTAAATGGGCCTGGCTCACTGCTAATGTGAACTGTAAGATTGAAGACCGGAAAACCCACGAGGGATGATTAAGGAGCAAGTGTGTCTAAAGCATGTCACTGTTACTTATTGGGTGCGAGCCGAAGGCACTATGGGACCATCCTCCTTTAAAATGCAGCTGATTGGGCATCAAAGACAAAGTTTCTACTAAATTCTTGAAGGATCACATTACACTCAATCGCACACCGTATTTGAATTTTGCGGAAAAGTGTTTGCAAGTTAGCAGCTTCCAAGATCCTTTGACCCTACTTTTCACAGGCTGTGCAGCAGTCCGACAAGGGTTGTCGAAGTCGAAGATGGACTGGACAGGGTGCTTGGTCCGTGAAAAAAGCGCAAAACCCTATTTGACCTCATATTTCTGCCGTACGTTATGCCTTCATTCTCATACATATGCCTCAAAACTTGCGATGCGGGTAGTCCCTGTGACGCTTGGAAATGTGAGGAATTTTAGTAAGTAGGCAGGTAAATAACAGTCAGACAGATAGGGGAAGGACATCATTTCTTAAAACCTGACCAAATATTGGACTATTTCTGTTTAAGAAGAGGTCGCTACTGTTAAGTATGATAAGAAGATGGGCTTGAATATTTAAAAGATTCTTCTAGAATAAGTAATGTTTGGAGTTTATTTAAGGAAAAAACTAAAATATCATCGACTGCAGACCCGGCTTTAATAAGCAATCTCCAGCTTCAGTTTTGCACCTTTTCTCTATTTGTTTGATGAGTCCTCGGAGGTCAGCTCTTTGATACAATTTGTCAGTACTTCGAAACACGTCATAAATGTGTTTTTTTCACCAAAGATTAATTTGTATGGCGCTAGTTACGCGGCCTCTCACCGGAAGGCTTATGATTGTCTTTGAATGTCTCGAAAAGCCTGATGTAGTGGTCGCTAAGCGATTAACCTCTCCTTTTTCAGCCATTCCGTTTACGAATAAACAACTGGTTTAACTGTCTATTAAATGTGGAAGACTACAAACAGCGCGTAAGAAAGGTCTTAATGTAAACGATAACAAAGGACGTCAAGCCACCGAAAAAGCATAACTTTTTATGCCTCAACTTTTCCACACTTGCACAATCCTCTACGCATTTCTTACACAAATTCTTATTTTTGCTAACATAAATTCACCCCTCCATTCCTCCTCATTATAAATCCCTCTTCTCCACTCCTACTCACCCTCCTAGCAGTAGTAGTTATGATGGGCTGTTCTGCACCTTTGCCATTGCTCTCCCTCACCCACCTATCCGCTTATCCGCATGTGCCTACTGAGTGCATGTTACAGTCATTCTGCTCCTACCAGCTCTTCCATCTCACCACGACCAATACTTGTGGTTTTGGTGGAAGCCCTTTCCTCCCTCCCTCAATCATTCGCATATTATTTGATTAATTCATTCATTTTCTTCACTTCAACTCATACTGGCATCAAATTTCAAGCAGCTGGAACAATCTCTTGTTCGAAAAACTTCTGTTTTTTGGTATGATTCAGGTTCGTCTTACAATTTTTACATTTTACCACATTGTCACACATATGTGTCACACACGAATACTGCCAATATGCCAATTTCTTCCCAGAACCTGGTCTCATGCACGCACTCATACACACTTATGTACGTGAGTGCCTCCTCTTCTGAATTCCATCCAACTCCACTTTAACACATCCCCGCCATTTACAAAACTACCAGCCCCAACTTCCTTATTTTTGTGTATAAATTATGACAAAATTCGTTTAACTAGTCCCTAAATTTTTAAATTTTTAAAAGGTGTTATCTTAGGTTTCATCAAGTCTTTTTTTTTCATTTCATCTTCCCGTCATGCATACCTTACGCACGAATACGCCCTTGGTCACTAAATTTCCTTCCCTCCGCTCATCCTGCAGCATCCATTAAGGTTTGCATACAAGCCTCGTATTTTCAGATAGAGGTTTTATGAAACCGCGAGATGGTGGAATTCTCCAAACCATCCATTCAATACAATCAGTGCTTGCACCAAATTATGCAAAATATATTTAGAAAGCAGTCTTTGATAAGGCGTTGGTGATAAGAAATGTCCCACTACAAAATGACTCCTTTTCTCATCCTACGTTGGCATCGTGAAAAAAAGACATTTAAAATGCGCACGCCTGACTGCAATCGAGTGGGCTTGGATGCCGTCAGACAATGGTAATGTCCGAGGGATTCTCGTCACCACGTGCAATCTTCCACCACTAGTGAGGCAAATGCCATGCAATTTTCCCCTCATCAAGCCATGGCAAAACATTCTTCAGTCATCACAACTACCACGAGCATTGATTGTCACAAGCCTGCATCATTTGTCGGTCACTCCACATGCACTAGGTGTTAAGAGGCATGAGGCGACGGTATTGTGAAGATGAAAACCGGCTTCAAATCGCACAACAAAGCGATGTCTTTGGAAGAGGAGGAGGAATACCAATGCGAGCATTTGTAAAGCTGTGTGGCTCTGGAAATGGGAGAAAAAGCATGTTCCTCACAGGCAGTATGCTATGCATGGGGTGATTGAAGTCGGGCAATTATGGTCGCCAGCTAAATGGATTCCAATGCTAAGCGACTACACTTAGACGTGCCGAGTAATGACTTAAGACAAATTAATTTACTTACTCAGTTGTCATCTTTAGTTGGGATGGTCCGGTTCCATATCGCAGATGTTTTGCGGAACCAAACTGCAACCTAATTTACGAGAAATGATGCAGCATGCTGCATGCTTGAAAACTAACATTAGAAGTTCTTAAAGGTATCGCTACCTTATTGCTTAACTAGCAAATCCACAAACCCTACCAAGACGCTTTAAAAGGTAGCTATTGCACTTGCATGAAGAGCGCAATGTCGCATTACTTGAAAACCTTATATGCAGACGTAGAATTTCATCCCAATGCAACATTTGAGCAAAATGCTGGAAAGAGTTGAAAATAAACGCTACTAATTGCTAAAGATGAGGGTATTATACTCAATCAAAGCGAGACAACGAACCTAAACTAATGCAGAACTACTCTAAGTTGTTGTTCCGCTAGTTCGACAACAAATGAAAGACCGATCGTAACAAGTGACACCTGCGGATCTTGTGCAGTGCATCTCATAGGGAGAGTTACAATGCTCATACAAACCCGGCCGACTAGCAGCATCATGCCAATACCTTTGTCTTGAAATTAGGAGATGCAGTGTGAGCCCTATACACCGGCCCTGCTAGCCAAACTAATCAAGCTGTGTTATGAACATCTCAAAGGGACACGAGTTCCACATCGGGACGTCTACCCTTCAAAATAGGCCACGAATTACTACTGAATGGGTCGATACAGCCTGCGCTCTCTCAACGCGGCGAGACGCTAAGCTTGACTCTGCGGATTTCAGTCGACATCCCGTTCGGTCGTAAGGCACGTGATGATGTCATAACACTCTAAAATAAACACTCCAACCATCGTGAGTGTGAACCATGCTGAACAGCGCAAAGCAGATCTATGCATAAAGTGCATGCAGGAATCTTACCTATTTTAACGATTCCAGCAGCTAATGTGCCTATTCTAACAAACTAATCTGCCCATCAACGCCTATGTATAGGTCGGCGCCAAAGATCTCTATCCGTCTCATACGTATGATTAAATTAACGATCGTGAATATAATTTGCCAACGATTTTGGTTGTTCTCTACAAGGCGTAGCTTTATCATCCAGCAAACTGGACGTTTTAGTAAGGGTGCTACCCATTAATTCGAGTCCCTCACAACTCCTTCTTTGGCATAAATAGGTCTAGGATTTCGTTGGAGACCAGCAAGTATTTGATAAAATGTGCATGGTATAGAAATCAAGCTTTTAGCTATGTGCTGTTGCAGAAGTAGGTGGCCAAGTCTTCTCTGAGGCAATTGAACGATTGAGAAATTAAAATAGAGTGATTTGGTTGGGAGTTGTATGGATAAGTAGAGGATAGCAGGTAGGCGCATGAGAAAAGCGCGCCACACACACACCATCGCCTTGTCTTAGCTTATAGGTGCAACGTTTCGAATTGTGGTCAGCAAATTCCAAAAATGCTTGATGATGTAGAGTGCGGCAAAAATGCCTGCGATCCTATAATGTTTTATTGTTTTAGCCTTCGAAGAGTTGCTAATATCGCAGCAGAACGCAGGTGAATTCTAGGACTCGGTACCATTACACGGTGGTCATGATTTGCCGACATCAAATACAGATGTGTGCAGAGTGTTACTGATCAGACAAGGGTCACGGTCAACCCGATGCGCGAGACCGTGAAGCACTCTGTGCTTCCGTCACACCTCATTAGCCACTCTGCTACCATACGCAAGCACTCAACTTTCACACACGCTTTTATGGTATCAGCCTGCCATCCTGTCTGTCAAAGGGGAGGAAATTACATCAAGTCCTTCGTTGAAACCACCATACCCAACTTTCCGCAATTGCTCTGATGTGACTGACCAATAAACATTCGACTTTTTTCTATAAACGCGCAGTCCATCGTAAATTGCATCCATCCTGAATTACCTTGTCGATTAAGGGATGACAATAACTCGATCGTTAATTAAAAAGGAGTGTGTACAGTTCGCTTTCTTTAAGGTTACGTAGCAAGTGTTGTTTAACGAATTATAGAGGTTCTGTCCCACTTTGGACTAAATATACGACTAGTAAAAGGTAAATAATTGCAGGGAGCATTCGAAACTCGCATCGTAACAAAGGTGGCAGGAATTCCCACTCTTCCTCAGCATCCAGGTGAATACTCAATTTCACTGGAAATAAATGTGCCGAAGCAACTTTAGAACAGCATGTATTGAGTTCGTGCAACAATTTGGAAAAATTCTGCTTCATTGGAATCAAAGGGGCAAGCTTGAATACAAGTACAAGCTCTACCGTGCTTTGTGTCATTGTGAATAATATCTACTGCAATGTCGAATCGATGTTTCATGGCGTTGCAGCTTGGTCTCTTACACTTGTGACCAAAATTCACGTGAACCAATATAAATTTCTGCAACACAGTGATAAGGAATGCAATAAAGTTGTTGAGGGTGGTGCATCTAGGAGAAGCGCATACGACTACCTCTCATTTAGAGAGAAATTCACTTCTTTCGTCGCGGTCATCTGCAAACGAGGAAAAGGCACTGCCTTCCATTAATTGCTCCCTGCAATCACGATCCACTTAAATTTTCCCGCATGCCAATGAAATTACATTTCTTGCCATACCAGCAAGATATCGTATTGTTCTTTCATTACCAGAAGAGTGCTAGCGCACGAGTCGTGCCTACTTCAGCCCATCACTTCACAGATAGTAGTAGAGAAGTTGCCAAACAGGAGACGTCACACCACTATTCGGTGATCGTGATCTTAAGACTTTCTCCTTCATCGAGTGGCCGTGCTATACCCCTCTGTGGCCCCAAAATATCTTGATGTTTGCATACCCCGAGTGTGAGCACTTGCGTGCTTGAATGCACTTTGTACGGCATTTAGGTCAGTCTGTCACAAGCGCTAGCGCCAAAACTAGTCCACTCGCGGTGCAGACAGTGGGGTCGTCCATCCTGAAACCCCTTAGCTAGTATGTGATAGCTATCAGGCAATCAAGCACAAAGTGCTTGCTAAAAATTACGAAGGTCTTATGCATTCATCATCCATTTAATCACTAACTCCTTAGTCATTATGGCCTCTAGGTCGCATTTGGGTGCCACCGCCACTTTCCTTGTGTCCGACCAAAATATTTAATTTACCTCCCGTAAAACAGATTAATGGCACAAGTCGCACTTCACGTCAACCAAATGCAATCATTGTTTGTCTCAGCTTATGCAAATGATTTGTGAAATGTCTGTCTTGGTCACTATTTTAGAGACAAACTACAGGGAATTGAGGGGCAAGATGCATTTCGCTACTCATCACTAATCAGCCTTCATGCATTCATGCAAAATGTTTTACTTTATTTGCCCATATTTGTCCTCCTAGAGCCTCCTGGTCGCCAGGTTCATTGCACTATTTGCTATCACACAATATGAAGTGCTTGTGAATGAAATGAGAGTTGGCAGCAGTCATGTGATTTCCCGTGGATATGTGCAAACACTGTCCACTGAAAGCTAGAAAGTGCGAATATTGTGTGCGGCACTACGTCAAAGGAAACTATGTGAATCCACATAGAGGAGTAATAAGGTGGCAGATCAACTCGTATCGAATTACATTCCAATCTTTAGCATGATTTGAAAAGTGGATATTTCGCAGAAGGCAAACTGCAAATAACAACCACCATGCCAAATCGTATGAGACACTAAGCCAAATCAGCTACTGTAACCAAGCAAGCAGTATCTCCATGCATGCATATGAGGCTAGTACCTTCACACGAGAACACCAGTACGAATGCACCTGCAAAGTGAAGAGCAATTCTCACTAACTCTCCTCCCTAGTGTAAGCAATATAGCAGAATTGTAAAAATGAACTAGACCTCCATGGTCCTCAGGTTCGTGTTCTGCTCCTCCACACATGGTCTGCTAATCACACCACACTCGCACACCCGCCTCTCCCACACAGTCATCGCCATGAGGCACAATTTACAAACTTCGTACACTCTAATGAGAGATCTCCATTGCGCTCAACCTATAACTATTCAACTGCACAATAGTCCACGCTAGCCTCATCCAGCATCGCCTGCGCATCTGCTAACCCGCTCGAGAACAACTTTGCTTCTCTCTTTGTAGGCCAACTCGATTGAGTACGTTCCTGTCCTCCGGTTCACTGCGTTCGCTATCCCCGTGACACTTCATCAATCCTCACGTTCGTTCAAAATGGACTTACTTTCCTTGACATGGAAAATAGCTCACGCTTTAATCGTGGCGTTCAGCCAGATGGCTAAGCAATAAGCAATCATTCCTTTGGTGTTTGCACAACTACAATATAAAGGAAGAAATACTTGCCAAATAAGAACGACAGCAACGAGCAACACTATCAGCTCTGAAACGCGTTGCATACAAAAGTTTAACTCTGTGGTGGCAATGTGAATAAACTGTTATTTGTCGTAATCTGCATGGCCACTTTGTCATCATGATGTTCTGCTGGGCCTATAGAGGTGTTTACGGCCACTTTAATAAATAAACACTATTAGAACGCCATAGGGAAGGTTAACGATGGACGGCACTATACTGATCAAAACAGCAGTTGCTAAGTGGCAGCGTATTTGAACTGGATCTCGGTGCGGGAAGTCCGTAACAGCGCAGTGATAAAACCATGTGATGCACAGCATGGTAGTGGACTGCGTTTATGGTGAGTCTAGCCTAAGTAGAATCGACAACGGGCAAGCTGTGCATATTATCAGGTCCAACTAGTAGGGTGATTTGTGCATGTGCCGTAATGTGTTGACGTGGAACCGCAGCGCTACATCGAATCCACAATCGCACGGTGCTTTTATTGTGCTGCGGCAACTCACTTCAACCAAATTAAAGGCGGATTTTGCAAATTAAAACAGAAACCCTACGACGAAATAAATTTAGTCCGTGTCACGTGAATCTGGATCCCCTCGTCATGCCCTCTAGAGGTGCTGACAGTACTCCAACTACGGTTACCTGATTTTGTGATTGCATCATCTCAGCATTCTCTACGCACATTAAACATTGATGGGAATTGGAATAGATTGTAGCAATAATGCCAAAATCAGGAACAACAAAGGAGCTCGCTGTTCACAGCGCATGCTAGCATGATATGGAGGTAAATAATCAGCTTACTGGATATACTGAGCATGCCCTTTCTCATTTGACGTGAGAAACAATTTTACCAGTTCTGCTGTGCGACCAAAGAGGCGTCAATAATTTGTGTTGTCCAAGCAATAAGCGCTAGATGTCAGTATGACAGTTACGTTCTAAAGGTCTTCGTCTAATTTTTTTCTTGTACTAGTGTACTCCTGAAACAATTCACCGCGAACAGTAACTACGCACTCAGCTTAAATATAATGTCCCGGTTTGTTAGTAGAACTAAACTTGTGTCTTGGAGTCATATCCACTTTTGTGAAATGCAGAATACATTTAAAATGTGAAAATCTCAAGCATACGGCATTTATCTCAGCTCGCAACACAGCGCCAACTCATACTTGAGTGGGCGGAAGTGGCAACCCCAAGAAAATGAAGTAAGCGCAACAAGCTTGTATTTATCAGTAGCTTTCTAGTTGAAGAGGTTGCTTTGGAAAGAATTGAACACAAATGAGTGTCACTGTTTCATCGCACGCACCATGAAAGCCTGTGATGGAAAAAGAGAGGTGCGGTAATTTTGCATAATAGACCGTGGTCGTACGTGTGCCCATACTGCTGCTAATTCGCACTTACGCACAAGCAAGCTCAATCAAGCCTCATTGCCGTGCCAGACGGGGCCAGACTGAATGGACCACGAGGCAGATTAGTTGGTCGCAATGGCACTCTCCTCCTCTCTATGCAAACAGGCATGTTATCATTAGGTATGGTAAAGCACGTTAAAATCACACTTAGTAGCTTACCGGGGGGCGGTGTTTTAATAAATCCATCGTATATGTCAGTTGTATCCGTGAAAGCCAAAACTCGGTATCGTGTGTTGGCCTCCAACCCGTCAAGAGTTATGCTCCCTTGTAAAAATTCTAGTTCTTCACTCCTGGACGAGACGAGTCTAGTGGCAGAAACCGCAATCAGTCTAATCTGCTCCACGTAGTGTTCACTCAACTCTTTCACATTCCAAGTCAACGTAATGGAGTTTGGCTTCGGACTTTGCCATTGAAAGTGTGCTGGAAGCGGTTTCTTTACTTCCTTTCCCTCTTCTGTGAAACAAAAATATTTGCCTTATAATGGTAATCACGCAGCACCCCGAACCAACTAGGAAGGAAAATGTGGGACACTTAATGCTGGTTCACCCCATAATTTACGTGTTCCATCTTGGCGCCACACATATGTGACACACATACAGTTTCAATTTGCCGATTTCCCTTCTAGAACCCTATGACTGCTGCTGTTAGTTGTGCTCATAAATATGCTAATGCATGTATGCCTACATGGCTGCCTCTTTGCCCCCATTTCGTCCAACACCCAATTTAATATACCGTCAACCCGCTGCCAAATCCCGTTCTTTTTATTCCACTTTGGTGAGAATCAAACGTCTATCAAACAAGTTCTTATATTTTCCATTTTTAAAATACTCTCAGCTTCAAAATAGCATATTCCTCATTTCGTCTTCCTTTGCTCATGCCGCAGCTAGTTATTGTGCTCATTTTCCTTAAAAAAGCTTGCCTTCGTCCTTTTAGCTGGCGAAATCCTGTGGCTAGATGCTCGCACTTGACAGGCTCACCGTTCAATATTCGTCAGCGATATATTTAACACTGAAATGGTAAATTAAGAGGCTGATCGCATGACATGGCTCAAAAACTACTACTTGCAAGAAGATGACTTAACAGTGGATGTGTCCAAAGAAGTGCGACAACAACAACAAAGGCAAAGTCGTAGGGGGAGGATGTATTGCACACAACACCTCTCATTAACTATTTAGCGACGCGATCTACAGTTCCTTTCTCCCGCGTTGTTATTGCCACCGTTGACAAGTAAAGATGGTCACCTGCTGATGGCGTTGAAGAGCATCCTACAACCAGGGCTTGCGCATTGTGGAGGCAGTGGCGGAGGCTACTGACTATCTAAGCACACAGAAGTACAGCGCTGAATGACAAGGCTAGCGTGCAAAGCTAGCAACCTGTGTTGTTCACCCATGTCACCATTGCCGTTACAAAAGACTTCGTGCAGAAAAAAATCAACCTCGTCGTACTTTAGGCGCGCAACGCCTTCAGCACCAGTGTAGAGCCGAGTGAGTGGTAGGCACGCATTAGACCTCACCCGCCATATCCTATCCAAGAGGGAGCTTCTTATCAGAGACCTGGAGGGGATTTGGAGTTGACAATAGGTCTGCGATATTATAAATAGCTTTAGCTTGTACATTCTTTGCTCTTGCAAATTATTTCTAGTAGTCATTTTCCTGCATTTTCAGCGATCTACATGCATGATCGGCCATAGAACTACAGCCGAAAACAAACAATTGCTTTATTAACGCCATTACCACTCTCACAAGGCATTGTAAAGCTAAAAGCAAGAGACAAAGTTGAGGGAGTAGAAAAATGAGTGTTTAACAGAAATATTCTCTTGGTAGCCATATCCACCCTTATGTCGATCAAATATTGCTGCAGATATCAAGGTGACAACACTTAAGACCTCTCCAAAGGAATCTGAATTTTTATTTGAAAAGACATACAAATCAAATTGCTGAAAAGTTTGAGTATTCAAGGCATTGTAACTTACAGAGCTTGCACTCATTTTGCAAAAGGCTGAGAGATTAAAGAATTACATTTCTTTACATCGGGATACCTTTTATGCCCTCGTTGACCTTGTAGTTTCGATGACCTGTCCATGTAATTCGAAAGAATCTTCATATCAGTTCAACCGCGTTTTCAAATTTTGTGATTTAACAAGCACATCACAGTTCCAGCTTATAAGACATACAAACTTATGCCTTTAAGCTTTCGTGAGTGTGATGGTTTAGTGTTGTAGCATGGAAATTTTGGTAAAATTGACCTCGTCCTTAAAAGCCTATAACTAGCGCCTTATTTATGGAACGCATGCTTTACGAATGCACTCTTAGTGACTGGCGGTCAGCGGACGTCCGCTACCAGCTGAGCGCATGACATCGCTTCCGAAGGCGGATACGAGCTCCTACCCTTCCACCAATCGGGAACCCCAAAGCGAGTCATGCGAATTAACTTTTGTTAAGCAATCCTGCCTATTTAAGAAACTTGAGCATGAGACATAAGCAGGAAGTCGAACCAGTGCAAATTTTTATAGCATCTGCTAAAATCCGTTGTCCCATTATCCTGTAAAGGACATTTCGGTAACAAGTGTTTGATTTGTATGTTGTTATTTTGGTATATTTAAGTGAGATTCTACAACTAGTGACATTTCAGGGGTCAAAAAGGCAACCACACACGCGTCAGATAAAATTTAGTATTAGAGTGAGATTCATTTTAGTATGATTTAGATCAAGCAGGTGGGATCGAGAGATCATTACACATACGATGGCTCAAAATTTAACGCCTGTATATTAACATTTTAATGGCTGCCATGCACTTCTTATGTATTTTACTTCCGTTATTGGTGTTAGGCTCACTAATAGGGAATATTGCTTAAAAAAGGCACTTTCAGTTGTGTGGTACACGAAGTGGCTTATAAGTCATCGCAATTTTATATGGGAATCCACGTCAATTTTCGGTGGTGCTGACTCAGTATGGCTCAATGCGGTTTATTTTTTAAAGTTTTAAAGGTTTACTATTGGAACTGAATGCGGTTGATTAAAAGCAATTGCATTTGAAAGATCATTAGTGAACACATCTTTAGTGAAATGCTGGCATCGGATCAGTCAGTACAGAGTTAACCTTTTCCCAATTCATGCATAAGCATGCCTTTTCTGAGGACAAAACCAACTTAAATTTTAGCGGAGTTAGTCTTGCTAACGTAGTACTTCATCTTTTACGACTCTTATTACTAAAGCTGACAAAATATGGCAACTCATGCAGACCTTCAATAAATTGTTTGGTGCTGATCTGGGAAGGAATACGAAAGCGCTGATTATGCGATCCGACCAATCGTGTAAGGAATGTTTCAATACTTAAGAATATTTTTAACTTGGTAGCAATCGCTATAAGCCACCTCTTACGCATACATTGATTTGAATCCCATTTGAGTTCTCATTTACAATATGGGTAGGAATGGATCCGATGGAGATATCTTTAATGTCGACGAATGTAGAAGGCCAGGAGGGGTACAACGCGCATGCAGGGACCGGATATGCACGCCATTTCAGTATACGCGATGGCGGCTGGGCCGCAATCCTGAGAATTCACCTACCCATCTCTTTTAACGTGCGCAAAGGCGATTGGCGCTAGAGTAATGAATGCGATTAGAAATAGTGAATGCTCTTCCAAGTGGGCCGAATATGCAACTTGTGCTGCATTAAGGGCAACGAAGAAAGGAGATCGCATCTGCGTAAAGCCATGTTAGCACATGCCTTGCAGTAAACTCTCTCTCACTTCATAAAGCCCCCTACTATCCCCCACTTAACACGCACACCTTTCCCTTTTTTAATTCTTAATGGTAAAGGCAACGTACTAAGCACCGAGGTGCGGTGCCTAGCTTAGTGGCATGGCAGACGATATGTGAAGGCCTACGTGATGCAGCTGGTTGGCGTATTTAGCTTTTAACCGTAATGTTTATGATTCGGCCCCATCCGAGGGCGAGGATATCCCTTGCGGCTCAGCTCGTCTGCTCTGCGATGCAAAGGGCGGTTTGCGAATAATGCGGTTTGCAGTCGCATTGAGTAGTGGCTTCTAGAGTACGTAGTGTGGATTTTATATGTGGGATGCGCAATGAGTAGAGGTTTAGGGACTGAATGGTGTAGGTGGAGGAAGGTGGTGCCACGCGATCACACGATGAAGCATTGGTGGCTGTTTAAGACGCCGGTCGTAGACACCGGCCCGAGGGAAGTGGGATCGAATTCCACCGCTGCCAGGACAGCACTCTCCTCCTCTGCCTACACACCTATCCCATGTTGCTGCCTTGCCAAAAAGCTGACAGGTGGCTAGTGGCTACTCTGCCACACGTTTGCATGCTCATGTACTGTCTGCCTGTGTTGTGCGTGGATTTAAAATGAAGGGCGGCAAGCCATTGGCTGCGTCTCAACATGTGTAGCATTGGTCATGCTGTCCAGCTGCTGTGAAGGCAACGCTTTCGCAATTAACTCTTGTTGCTGCTGCTGCTGATCAGCCTCATCATCACTTTCATAAGCATGTGCAACCGCATCCACTGGGCATGAGTTAGCCAATGCGCTGGGAATGGGAATGGAGATGATGGAGTAGTGACGATGGTGAGAGATGTGCAGGCTGTAGGAAATGGAGGTAAAAGTAGGCCTGTGGGTGGTAGTGCACTGCATTAAAATGCGGTGTCTAGCTTGGTGGCATGGCAGATGGTGTGTAGGCCTTCGTAGCGCAATCGGTTAGCGCGTCCGGCTGTTAACCGAAAGGTTGGTGATTAGAGCCCACCCAAGGGCGAATGTATTTATTTTGGTGCAGCATGCTCATGCAGCGCAGCAGGTGGCGGTGTGCGAGTGGTGTTCTTTGCAGTCGCATTGAACAGTGGCTTCTGATGCAATTTCACATATGATGCCCTTTCATATAGGCTGAATACGTAAGCCGGGTAATTCGGCGGCGCTGGCTTGGTATGGTCCAATGAGAATTCTTGTCATCTAATAAACGAAACATTTTGCAGTTAGCTTTAAGAATCAGAAATTTCTACCCAAACTTAATATGGCTGATTAAATGCACTTGCGTTTTAAGGCTATTGATAAACGCATCTTTGTTGAAATATTGGCATCGGATTAGTGAGTACAGAGTTAACTCCTCCCCAGTTCACGTATAAGCATACCTTTTCCAAAGACGAAATCCTGAGCAAATTTTGGTGGGGCTAGTCTTGTTAACTTGGCATTTCATCTCTTACAATTCATATTACTAAAGCTGCCTAAATGCGTAGCATCCATGTATTGGCAACGCATACGGCTTTCTACGAATTGCCCAAAGTTGGGACGCCTATATGCAAATCAGGTAGTTCACTCACGGAGAAAATGTAGTCAGGCCGTTAGTTTAAGACAGACTTTTATCTGTCATGATTTTGAAGTGAAAGCACTGCAATCTAGGGCGTATTCATGGGGCGTATTCAAGGGTTTTTTCATGATTGAACACATTTTTGAGACAGATAATATCCGCCAGATGCCGGTGTTTACGTGCGCATTGATTTAAATCCTTTGAGTTCCCATCCACGACAGCGGTAGGAACAGATTTCATTAGAGGCAACTTTGATGCTGATTAATACGAGAGGCTGAGTGAGGAACGACGCATGTGCTGGAGCCAAAAATGCTTGTCGCAGACCTAATTTGTAAGCGGTCATTGCGTTTATTTTCCATAACAGGCAAAAGCAATCATACCCTCAAGCACATGCAGCACAATGGGCACATTAATAACCGAGTCGGTTGATCAGCTTACATTAGCCTACACAAAGTTCCAGACTCTTTAAAGTGTCTGCCTAGCTTAGCCCAAAATGCAGTGATTTGCAGTTTCAATGCTCCTTCTAAGTTGTTGGGGATATATCAGGTCAAGAATCACTGCAAGTCTGCCCATCCATGTTTTTTAAGCGCTTTGTGGAGCACCCGCACGCTTAAGCGTCCTACCGCTTGTTGGTGTTCGTGTTTATGCTACGAATACGGTAACTTAAATGCTGCTCACTTTGCCGATTGAAAAGCATAATCTTTCTTGCCAGGATGAGGCTTGATTTGTGGACTGGATAAGTAGACGCCTAAGTAGATACATCCTTTCCCATTTTCACTGCAGAAAGATCGGTAGACCGCATGAATCAACCGCTACATTACTTATGACGTGTGATACAAATGAAAATGAGAACTATGAAGATTTTAGGAAGACGAAATAATTATGAATAAGTGCTTCGTTAGTTGCAGCTTTTTGTAACACCATTGTCTGCACGCAGTCATAAAATTTTCGGGACAGTAAAGCGCATTTTAACAGGCCCTGCTAGTTCAGCCTAAAAATTTTGCGCAAATTAATGCAAAATGGAGAGAAGTGCAAAGTGCAAAGATTTCAAAGGAAATTCAAGTCTTCAGTTGCACGAAAATCTCACTAACCCATTTTCAAAAGCGTTTATAATTAGAACTCAAGCCGAAATAATTGCCCTACGTTTTCATGACTTTTCGGATGCTAATAGCAAAACGCTCGAATGACTGTTTCGGATGCGTTTCTATGCTGCAACTGTTTTCAAAATAGCCACTTTTGCACACGTCTCTACTAACGCCAACGACATGCAGTTTTCACAAATGAGCTCTGGTTAGTAGCGCTGCGAATCGCAAGAGAACATCTTCTTCACTCGTCCGTACATACGCACTACTATCAACTTACCTTTGACTTTAAACGCTTTTCAACATTTACTGCAATGGTGTCAAATAAATAGTTCTTCCAGCATATTCCTCCACGCTCCCATTCATCGACAATGAATCAACTAAAATAATGTGCAGTCACGTGAGCCTAGAAAGCATGACTTAGCTACATCAAACCTACGCTCTTGCGGTAGCGTCTAACCTTAAACAATTGGAATTACTCCATCTACAGTCGTCATAGGTACAAAAAGTGAGGAATTATTGAAATCTTGCAGCAGCAGCGCAATAATAAGTAATTTTTGGAAGATGAATTACCTTAATAACCTAGAGATATCGGAGTACTTGCCTTGTCCTTATGCACGATGGCAAAATCTACATGGGGATGAAGAGAATGCAGCCTTTTCTCAATGGAAAGGAAGTGCAACATTAAACACTTCGTCCGGTCGCGACTGCAGCAGAGATGCCAAAGCGCTACATGTCGAAGTCTCATTCTACGAAAGTTATGGTAAAGACAATGCAACGGTATCAGATCCTAAGAGGTCGAAGAGCTTATCAATTGGCTAGTCGGCTTTTGAAGAGCTAATCGCATTCAAATGAGAAGCGGTTCGTGTAATTGCCTGGTACCAGACTTGGAGAGAGGCTGAAACCTCTGCTTGATCGTATTCTTATTTGGCTTTATCTAGGGATTGTGTAAAGCACCATCTAGGGTATCTTCACAGACACAATACAAAAGGCGCCTTTTCGAAAGTAGGGAATACAAAATGCCAGATATTGTCGCCGGCCTACTCAGATAGCATCCTTGGTTGTCAAATAAATCTACCAATCTGCTTCATTGTGAACCCTTAATCGTGTATGGATTTATCTACCCATCAAATTCCCATCTCTCAGTCTCACATCCGTCTAAACACTTAATTAGGTCTGGTTTATTTGTCGCCAAGTCCTACGTCTCTTTCCCATTCTCGTGTGCCTCCGCTACTCATACAGCTATCTACCGAAGTCGTTCATCTCCGACTCATTTCCTCTAGGCTATTTGCTCACTCACTGTGCTTACCTGTAAGAAAAAGCCCTAAATACCTCTGCACGAATGTCCCGAATTCGGCCTAACATGTTAAGGCATTGTGACCAGGTCACTCTTCGAATACCTTTGTCCCTTTCTTCATGCCACACCCACCAACACCTGCCTCTAGCCATTTGGAAATTGCCCAAAACTTTCTTCTATTAAGCCTTTTAACCATTTGTTTTCCAGCAGCATCTTGATAGGCTCTAATTTTGCCTACATCAGTATCTCTTGTTGCAATCACAAGTTTTTAAGATGTTTTACTATCAGCAGAATGAACAGTTTCATCAATCCTCTATTTAACGTGGCATTAAACGTCGAACAAACTTCTGCCACCTTGTCTAGGGGTATTCTTTGTCCAGCTAAATTTAATGCTAACTTCATGCACCAGAAGACGATTCTCTCGGAGCTGATATACTCGTGTAGCATTTCTTGTATGGGTTACAAGTCTTCCTGTGCATGTATAGATGATGGCAGCCTCGGCACTGCTAAAAGGATGTTACCAGAGGGAAGGGCAGCAAGGACCAGCTCATGTACCTTAGCGCACCTCTCATCTTCTATTTTGAAGTTGGGTCAAATAATTGACAACTGTCGCCCTAGAGTGAATTGTAGGTCGGAGAGTTTGTCCTGTTGCCGAAAGGCGCAAACGCTGTCTGCAAAGGAAGTCTTCATTCTGGTTTAAGCATTCCACTGTCTACATTTGTCGCCATATATTGTGAATTAGGTGAAGTGAAGCGGCTTTGCCGATCGTTAATCGAATTGCGGGGAAATTCGTAACTCCGCACGTATGGCGTCCAATGAAGGACACCCTTGCAACCTTGAGGAAGGCGAGGTAGCTAGTAGAGTGCATAAGGGATGAGTCAACTTGCTTTTGTACGACTCGCTTTTGCAATCCAACTATTTGTCTTACCTATGCGGGCATTAATGGCTCCGCTTTTGGGCCCTAGCTGAGCAGCGTTGACTGCACGCCATGCTGGTAGCCCCAGAGATTATGCACTCGGGCAATAGTTTGCCTGATTTAGCACTATATCCACCCTCGCCTTTATGTAAAATGCGCAAAGCATTATTATGTCAGCAGGAAACGAACTCAATCCTAGGTGAGGTTCACTCTGACCTTTGCTTCTTAGCAGTACGTCTTGACAAGAGGCAGACTTGTTAACTTAAACTCGGTCCTTGAAAAACATCCTGCAGGTTTGAGTAGCTCATTTCTTTGCTTCATCAGCCACCACTATTTTATTTTCCTTGATCGGATGACATCGAAGTCGCTTCTCGCAAATGCTTAACAGCATATAGTAATATCAATTCCGGAAGAGCTGTTCGTGGTAAATCCATCTCGTTTTTAGGCGTTGAAAATTGCCTATTGGAGTAGACCGACACCATTCTTCTCCTTCGCCTACACCGCTTGCGCTAGTTCAACTGTTGCCTATAGCCCGTCAGTAATGCCAAGAGCACTCATAGTCTACAACCGATTATTTTTGCACAAGATCATGGATACGCAACATTCCGGAAGTGGCCATTGTGCCTAAAGCTATCCAGCCTAGAAACGCTTTCGTTTACCGGGAATACATGTTTTACTTAACGCCACTTAGGAGCGGATTTGTTGTAAATGTCCACAAGGCAAGAGAATAATGTGGCGTGCAAACTCTGCCCCACTTAATTCCATGCATTAGTGGCATTTATTAATGGAATAGCGTCTGAATCCCTGAGGTGTGTCCTACCCTTATGTGTGCGTTTTTTTCAGAAATCACGTATTGCCATAAGTTCATTTCCAAATGGAGCATTATTTAGCACTGCTTCAAGCCACTCTCGAAAGAGTCACGACGAAGCTTACGAAGTCCGTGTACATAGTTAAAGTGTGCTGCGTCCATTGTATTGATTTTGCAAAACTAGAGTTAGAGTCACATATAATCAAGGCTATGCATTAGTTGGAAATAAGCAGTGGTGGTAAGAGTACGAAATGCATGCTGCTCAGCAGAACTCTAGCAAATCCATGTTAGAAATGCATCTATGTTACGTGCAAAGCCACACATATGCAGACCAAAAGCTACAAGAAATAAAAGAGCTGTTTATAAGGCTACTATACACATGACCCGTAACCTTTCTCAAAAATTGTATAAGAGTATAGCAAAGCAACTCTTCCAGTTCAAAAGTCTCAACAAAAGTGTAGGCGGTTGCGATCGCAAAATGTAGGTGGATCGATGTGAAAATTGCTGGCAAGATTCGTCATGGAAACCATTTCTCTGATTGATTCACCAGGTCCAGATATTCTTCCCCCTGTCCAGCAATTATTTCTCGTAGAAATTGGTTGTAACCCATTAATTGAGGCTAAGTTGGGACGAGACTATTCTCTATTAAGCCACCTGAAAAGCTCTTATATGATTAACTTCTTTTCTAGTGCTTTGAACCCACAACTAATTTGTAGTGCAGTAGGAAAAAGCAG
Organism: Taenia hydatigena; assembly: GCA_036345935.2. Classification (NCBI taxonomy): domain Eukaryota; kingdom Metazoa; phylum Platyhelminthes; class Cestoda; order Cyclophyllidea; family Taeniidae; genus Taenia; species Taenia hydatigena. The sequence goes on along the minus strand of JADWOT020000001.1, from coordinate 1,131,168 downwards.
GGAAAAATTTTAAGTTTGCTAATTCTTTATTCCATTTAAACCATGGACGTAAGCTACTTAGTGTCACGGAAAATAAAGCAATGACAAAAAGGTCAGCATATGCAAGTCGCACTAAAAAGACTAAGCGCAAGCTTTCAACTCAACTGACAGTTGGTTTCCCATAATTTCCGTGGGTATGCGCGTGAAAGCCACTTACACACAATCACATACACCATATGGGGCACTAAGCTTTTCTCTGCTATGGGGAATCTGGTCACCCCTTTCTCCCAAATTCCGAATTACCTGCTCTCTCAGTGCCCTTGTGGGCTGCCCTTGGGTAGACTCATTGTGAAATGAACCAAAGGAGTGGACTGCAGATCAACATGCCAATGCAGGAAGCGAGTCTGCACCACAGGACGCCTAGAACGGTGCAGGATAGAGCACACTGGTTGTGAGTTTGGACTTCAGAACTGCCGTTTCGACGAACGCCTTCAGCCTGTTCGTCGCTGACGCCCACGCCCTCCATGCTTGTGCTTGATAGCTGAATTTTCGAATTGCTCACATGTGCGAATCGTCCCAGGTCTGTTCCTTAGACAAGCCGTCATGCATTTTGGGTCGAAATACAGCAGCCGTCAAGTGAAAGGGAGTGGTCACTGCTGCGCGCTGATAGGCGCATGACGGTGGTCAACGACTTCTAATTGGAAGAATCGATGTGAAACTAAGTGCGGTTGCGACAATCGACGGTATTGATCCTGCCTCGGATTCAAACCCTATCTTTTAGCAACGGTGCTGCCACCCTGCCCAGAACTGATGCTATAAATGAGGCACTATGGACTTGGGCTCATCCGTGACAAATACAGCATATTTTGCTTCTACAGGCACAAAGATGCTTTTGCATTGGAAGGGTCACAGTTAATCACTGCTGATGGTACAGATGATGAGAGGTGCAAGTAAACAAGAGGGTGAGTAAGGTCCCCACTGTTAGATATGGTGAACATGAATTGCTGTTGAATTGACATGCTGCTGGTACTACCTTTTGGCCTAAGGAATGAATCGGAAAGGGGTGTGTGAGTGTGGGTGTGGAGAGGATGGTATTTGGTAGAAGGAGAGAAGATTATTCTTCCTCTCTATCGTCCCTCCTAACCACTTTGTGCAAGGACGTATACGCCAAGAGGCGGATAGGAGAGGAGGCTATGGCATACTGATTAAGTAAATCTGTAAAACGCCCTCGTGTTGGCGTTTCAGCATGCGACACTGTGTAAGAGCAGAGAAGTGGCGGCTATTAGTGGCACCACCATGGAACAGCTGCTTAAGCAGGAGCAGCTGGCGTCAGCATCTCAACCATCAGCCTGTTGGCTCGGAGACTGCTGCTGTAGGCGTGTAGGCATTTTCACTCAAATTAGGAGGGCGAAGTCACCCACGCGAGGGCAACACCACAGTATTGACTCACCATGGGCGCTTGCGCGTTGACATCTGTCCACGACTCCTCGATGGCCTTGTCTCCTACAATTCCTCACCACGAATCAGTGCTTCCATCCTGCTATCCATGTAATTAGACAATTCTCTTATAAAAAAGCAAAACGTTTTTAGCCAACAATAAAATGTAGGCTGACAAAAAACAGAGGAGTCTGCCACAGAGCAGGGAGTGGGAAAAGGGGAGCCGAAAACTCTCTGGTCATCATTTTGCCTAGAAGTGCGGTAGTGGTTGAAGAAACGAAAGGAGTCGTCGCAGCAGCAGTCGTCTATGCAGTAACCAAAAGTGCAGATGAATGCGAATGGGATGTAGCAGAACGATGAGATGTGAACACGAAACAAGAGGCAGTGGTAGGAGATAAGCTACCCTTAGTAAAAGGAAAGAAGCGGGAACAATGAAAGCACCTGCGGCAAACTGCGGTAGTGGTGATTCGGAGGGCAGCATTTCCGACTCTGATCGACAATTGCGATGAAGGAGAGGAGAGAAAAAGGGGTAGAGATGAGGTGAAAATGGTAACCAGTACTTGAAAAAGTAAAGTTAAGCGTCTATCTCCTTCTCTTCCCTTACCTTTTATCCCTCCTCTTCTGCTAACCGCCTTTATTTTAGTGCCCACTTCTACTACTATTACTACTAGGCACGGACACGTGTGATGGTGAACACATTTTTGTTGCCTTCGGCCCCTCAGCCGCTTTAAAATAGACTTTTAGCATAAAAGAGGGGAAAGAGTCGACTGCAGATATGGCAGCCTAATAGAGAAAAACATGAATTGTTGGTGATGGGGCGGGTCAGCTGCTCGCCTTGTCACTGTACGCTCGCCACCGAGTGAGTGGCTATTAGTCGGCATGCAAAATGCACACACAAATATCCTTCACCCCACTATTATGTCTCCTTTCTTTCGTCTTCCTTGGAGTGGGGCAAGGAAAGGTCGAAGGATGCGGTAGTGTGTATGTACGAATGAGTGGAAGGGCTATTAGTTAGAGCTCATTTGTGACAGCGGCGTTTCGTAAAGGAAGACAATACAATCCTTCCTTTCTCTGCCCAACTAGCCACTTTGTACAAATGCATGCGTGCCAAGTAGGCAGCAGTAGAAGGACCTGTGGTATGCTGCTTGTGTAAGCTTGTAGTAGCCTTTCGTGTTGGCGTTTCAGCATGCAGTACCGTGATGAAGCAGAGACATGGTGGCTGGTAGCAGCAACACTATGAAGCGATCAACTGCGCAAGAAGGAGTAGCTGGCATCCACGTGTCAACCGTCATTCTGCTGGCACAGAAACTGCTGTTTCAGGCGTGTAGAGATTCTCACCCAAAATTAAAGGAAAAAATTACCCGCACAAAGGCATTATTTTCTCCCCTATTTTTGCCATTTGCTGTGCAAGTAGGTGCAGAAACGAGTAAAGTGTCTCTAACACCCTCCTCATAGTAAAGATGTTGCATTAACTAGAAGGACAGACTCACCAACTTGTCCTAGTATGAGGTGGTGAGAAGCAAGCACTCTCTCTATCATCATCTGTTGGTATCGGTAAACCTGCGTCAGTGAGGTAGCTGACGTTGGTGCCACGCA
>JADWOT020000001.1:1073200-1128056 GCA_036345935.2 Taenia hydatigena | reverse complement strand
TGTCTTGGTGTTACTGGCAGCCTGCTAGAATGCGTCCGTTGACCACATGTGCTATGTTGCGTCGGGTATGAGGCGAAGGGCATTATAGCTGAGTTGGGTATTGCAACCAGACCATGGACTGAGTGAACCCACCACGTGCATCGTGTTGCAGGTGCTTTCAAATGAGTTGTTTCATTGTTTCAGTGGCAACGCAGAAATGAATTTAGTGGGTAGGGTAGAAGACGTTAACATTTACTTTTCTAAGGTGAAATCATTAACGTTGTAGACATTCACAAATTCTCATTGGCTAAAATGAATCCTTCCCAAGTTCCTTCCTACTCTCTATTTCCTTTGCACTTAGCATTTTGTTTAATGTTTTGCCACAAGGGTTTTTAGTTGTTTTGACAATTTGGCCTTCCACATTGTTTTAATCTATAGTTCAAAGTGAACGCTTTGAGGTTCCAGCTGTTATTCAAACTGATCACCTGCAATTATTGTGAATTTTATATGCTCCAACTCCAATGATGCACTTTCTCTCTGTCGGAACGGGCGCATAGGCTTGTAATTATATTTCCGTAGGCTGAGTGTTGGCCATTGTGTGTGTGTGTGTGTGCTTTTCTCCACACGCTGCAGACATTTGGAAGAAGTGTGAGGTGTAAGGTGTAAGTGGGTTGACGCTGGCACTGACACGAGTGGTGAGGAGAAGTGTGCGTGCATGCATGAAGTTGTAGGTGTTTGCTCAACGTTTATTGCGAACGTTATGTGTGGAGGCGTGTCCCACAACGGAACAACCTGCCTACATTTTCACCCATAAGCCCAATCGGAGGAAGCACGACACGTTTTGAAGGTGACGCAAGTTATAAGCAGTGTGGTGGAATGCGGACTGACAAAGAGTTGGCCCTCACTGAACCGAGGTTCCGAGTAATGCCTTAGACCTACTGTGTGATCACTTGAACCTGCTCGAACATTTGAGCTTTGATTGCAATCACTTTCATACCTTTTAGCTCCAAGCAGCATCACCTTGTCTCCGAAGGGTCATACGGAGGTGATGGTGGGATGGGGGGCACCGACTGACAAGGATGCAGAGGATGTGTATGCTGCATACATCGCAGGAGTGGGAGGGAAACACTGCGCTGCAGAGAAAGAAGGTTTGCAATGCACAATTGGTGGTCTGTTGCCACGCCTTCCCTACGATGTGTGTGTTCGAGTGTGTCACCCAAAACTGGCGACCACGGAAGCCGTATCATCGTCTCTGGCAGGCGCTCAACTGGTGTCAAGTATTGATATCTCTGAGGTCGCCACGATGGTCGAGACAGAGAAATACATTTGCAGCAAAGCTGTGTGCGGTAGCGTGACACTTGCCATGCAAGGTGAGCAATGCTGACTTATTTTCCTGACTGCGAATCGTATCGAGTGAATGTGCATTGGTAGTACGCTGTCATTGTGTTACTGACAGCCAGCTAGAAGTTGTCGGTCGACCACATGCGTTGAGAGGCGGTGATGCAATGAAGCTGCGTAAAGAGAATGAAGAGAAGTTAAGAGTGAGTAATGTGCCCGTTGGTAGGAAGTTGATGGGTAAGATGGGGTTAAGATCGCACAGCTTCGCACGTACACCGAGACGCTCCGCCAAGGGCTTACGCTGAGCAACCAGGCGAGAAGTATTTCGCATTGAATCGTGAACACAGCTTTTAGCGCCGATCACCATTGAATTGATTGCGACTATTTATATTACAGCGCTAGCACTCTGACAGAAAGTGACGAGTAAAATGCTCATCGATTTGGCAGTTTGTGTAGGAAACGAAAATTGGCAGTAGAGTTGAGCATGGCGAGTTGACCGAAGTCTGTGTGAGACCACTTTCTGCATTATGCACCAGGTGCGTTGGAATGGCGTCCAATGCGTTGACGTGAGGGCATGGAGATGAAACTGATGGGGGAAGTAGAAGACGTGGAGATGTAGGTTCCTCGAATGCACTTGCCAACTCAGTGGAGAATCAAAGCTTTTCTTTCATTCATTAACAGCATCAGAGTTGTACCCATTTTGATTTTTAGATTTGTGCCTACTCCTTACCTTACTCATTGTTGCATGGCATCTACCATCGTTCTCTCTTTCGCTTTGTCGATGAATCTAGGGGTTGAACTGTGCAGGATGCTTTAGATTCCTGCGTTGATGTTAGCTTGTGGCATGTTGGGTGCCTCACACGACATGCAAATAGCGCCTCGAGATTGAGGAAGCCCTCATGCTTGCCGAGCATAGATAGTGGCAGAGAATGGCGTGGGCTGAAGTGAGTTGGGTGGGTTGGAGAAAGGATGGCAGTAGGTTGACGCGACGTAATTTCTCTCAACTAAAATAGTGTTAGGGTTTTGTGACGAACGACGTGTAAGACTTTCCTCCACAGCCTTCAATGCATCGAATTCGACCACGCTTAGCATTGATACGAGTGATTGTGCTCGAGCCGGTGATGATGCGGTTATATTGCGTAAGCAGGACCAACGGGAGTTAAGATGTTGCAGTGTGGTCGTGATCACAAACCAGTCGGATGAGATGGGACCCGAGGAACGAAGGGTTGCTGCGTCTAAAGGAGTCCCATGATCACCCTGCATGTGCAATGACAGCGACGTGGCCAGTGTCTCGCCATGAGTTTGGTAGGAGCAAAGAGGCAGAAGGGGTTATGAGGACATATTATTGTATTTCAGCTCCAGAACTCCTCAGTTTGGAACCGAAGGATCATACCAAAGTGACAGTCACATGGAAGGCACCGAATGACATTGACACAATGGACGTGATTGCTGCATACGTTGCGGGAGCGGAAGAAAAGCACCACTGCACTACAAACGCAAGCAGCAAAAATTGCATGATTGACGGTCTCTTACCACGCATTCCCTACAACGTGTGCGTTCGAGTCTGCCACCCGAAACCGACAAGCACGACGACTGCATCTTCCTCCTCCAGTTATGGCCCATATGAGGTCGTCACAAACGCCAAAACTAGCAACTACACTTGTAGCGATGCCGTCTGCGGTAACACAGTCATTCCCATGGAAGGTGAGAAATATCGACTTATTGCCCTGTATGCGAAGTATGTCTGGTTAGAGTGGAATGTTGGTGCAGTGTCACCGTGGTGCTAGCAATATGACGGAAGGTGGTGAGTGAGAAGTTGAGCGATTTCGCATACCATGTGGGACACGCAATTGTGCAGGCGAATTGAGCATCACAATCTGACGAAAGGCTGTGTGAAGTGACTTTGTGCATTGTGCACGAGGTGGTTTAGAGGGAGTGGTCAGAGTGTTTTCGCTGCAGCTCAGCAATGCAGTTGTTTGGAAGGGTGGACGAGGTGGTGGTGTAGTTGCCTTAAATGTGCTTCCCGGCTGTGTGGATGCTAACAGATTCCACTTAACCTAAATTCATTCGCAATGCAGAGGTTAGTAAACGTTGTCTTATGGTTAGTGAGGTAGCTACTGTTGCAATCAACGCTCCCTACACCCACGTCCGACTTGTCGCGTTTTGTGCGATTTCCATCCAAAACTTTCTGCTCTTCATCGCACTAATTTTTAAGTTCATTTGAATTGCTATTGCCACTGTGCCTCCTTCCTTCAATTGTGGTTGTATTCGCCATTGGAGAAGTGTTTTCCCCACACATTCACATGGTCATGCCCCAAACGCCTCCTTATTTGGCCTACACGTGATGACTTAGATGAGCACTTGGTTTTCCATCAGTGAATGAGGACATTGGGTGCGGGTGCTGGTGATAATTTGTGCCTGCACTGTGCGCGTGTGGTAGTTGGCGTGTGTCGGGAGACAGCTCGAACTTGGAGGGAGTAACACACCTCCTGTCGAACTGGGAAGGAGAATGAATGTGAATCAGGAGAAGTTATCATGCAAACTGTGATGGAGGCCTATTTGGAGAGTTGAGGACGGACTAGTGTGTGTGCATTGCGGCAAGCGCTGCAGATAATGAGAACAAGTGTTGTGGGTGTCCTCTTTATCGCAGGCGTTAATGCGAGCAGTAGCATGGTGTTCAGAGGCGATTACAGAGTGTTTGATTCTCAATATGCAGGAAAAAATGTGACCATTGCAGCCTCACTAGGTTGACACAAGCCGCGATCATGTAATGTGATGGTGTTTAAGTGGTGGCCATTGTTTGAGGTGTAAATGCGTTCATACTGGAGTGATAATGGGATGTGTGTGTGTGCATGCATTAAGTAGTAGTTGTCTTACTTAGGATTCATTGTGACTGCTTTGTGTGGAGGCGTATCTCACAATGCAACTAAATGCCTACCTGCCTACATATAAGCCCAATCGAAGAATGCACGATACGTTTTGAAGGTGAAGCAAGATATGAGCAGTGTGGGGGAACACCGACCGACAACGTGTTGGTCCTCACAGAATCGAGGTTGCGAGTGATGTTTGAGAAGTACTGTGAGGTGAATTGAACCTGTTCGACCATTTGTCGATCATTCTGTTTTCCGTAAAATACGTCGTGAAGGCATGCAGAGGCAAGCGTGTGTGTTTGGAGGTGTGGATGTAATTAAGATTGCGTGAACTGATTCAACAAAAGTTACGATAGCGTGACATGCCCAATGGTACAAAGTTGATGGGTAAGATGGGGTGCTAGCTGAAGTGTTGTTGTGTGACAGTGAAGGAGTATACCGAAATGCGTGGAATGCACACGGAAAGTGTGGTGCATAAGATGGCATGATGGGACGCTCCTCCATTAGTTGTGTAGAGCAAATAGACATGAGGCGTTTCACTACTAATCACCTTCACATCTTTCAGCACCAACTGACATCAAATTGAATGCAGTAAATCATACAGCGGTGACGGTGGGATGGAAGGCGCCGAGTGTGAAGGATGAAGTGGATGTGTTTGCTGCGTACGTTGCTGGAGCGGAAGAAAAGCACCACTGCACTACAGACAAGGACGGGGCCCAATGCGCGATTGGTGGTCTTCTGCCACGCATTTCCTACAACGTGTGTGTCCGACTCTGTCACCCGAATACGACGACCTCGACGACTACAGCTTCTCCCTCCACAGATGGTCGGATGGTGTTAAGTAGTGATCTCTCTAAGGTTGCCGCTGTTGAGGAAACGGAGAAGTACATCTGCAGCAAAGCTGTGTGTGGTAGTGTAACACTTCCCATGCAAGGTGAGAAATGCTGACTTATTTTCCTGACTGCGACTCGTGTCGAGTGAATGTGCATTGATAGAGCGCTGTCTTGGTGTTACTGGCAGCCTGCTAGAATGCGTCCGTTGACCACATGTGCTATGTTGCGTCGGGTATGAGGCGAAGGGCATTATAGCTGAGTTGGGTATTGCAACCAGACCATGGACTGAGTGAACCCACCACGTGCATCGTGTTGCAGGTGCTTTCAAATGAGTTGTTTCATTGTTTCAGTGGCAACGCAGAAATGAATTTAGTGGGTAGGGTAGAAGACGTTAACATTTACTTTTCTAAGGTGAAATCATTAACGTTGTAGACATTCACAAATTCTCATTGGCTAAAATGAATCCTTCCCAAGTTCCTTCCTACTCTCTATTTCCTTTGCACTTAGCATTTTGTTTAATGTTTTGCCACAAGGGTTTTTAGTTGTTTTGACAATTTGGCCTTCCACATTGTTTTAATCTATAGTTCAAAGTGAACGCTTTGAGGTTCCAGCTGTTATTCAAACTGATCACCTGCAATTATTGTGAATTTTATATGCTCCAACTCCAATGATGCACTTTCTCTCTGTCGGAACGGGCGCATAGGCTTGTAATTATATTTCCGTAGGCTGAGTGTTGGCCATTGTGTGTGTGTGTGTGTGCTTTTCTCCACACGCTGCAGACATTTGGAAGAAGTGTGAGGTGTAAGGTGTAAGTGGGTTGACGCTGGCACTGACACGAGTGGTGAGGAGAAGTGTGCGTGCATGCATGAAGTTGTAGGTGTTTGCTCAACGTTTATTGCGAACGTTATGTGTGGAGGCGTGTCCCACAACGGAACAACCTGCCTACATTTTCACCCATAAGCCCAATCGGAGGAAGCACGACACGTTTTGAAGGTGACGCAAGTTATAAGCAGTGTGGTGGAATGCGGACTGACAAAGAGTTGGCCCTCACTGAACCGAGGTTCCGAGTAATGCCTTAGACCTACTGTGTGATCACTTGAACCTGCTCGAACATTTGAGCTTTGATTGCAATCACTTTCATACCTTTTAGCTCCAAGCAGCATCACCTTGTCTCCGAAGGGTCACACGGAGGTGATGGTGGGATGGGGGGCACCGACTGACAAGGATGCAGAGGATGTGTATGCTGCATACATCGCAGGAGTGGGAGGGAAACACTGCGCTGCAGAGAAAGAAGGTTTGCAATGCACAATTGGTGGTCTGTTGCCACGCCTTCCCTACGATGTGTGTGTTCGAGTGTGTCACCCAAAACTGGCGACCACGGAAGCCGTATCATCGTCTCTGGCAGGCGCTCAACTGGTGTCAAGTATTGATATCTCTGAGGTCGCCACGATGGTCGAGACAGAGAAATACATTTGCAGCAAAGCTGTGTGCGGTAGCGTGACACTTGCCATGCAAGGTGAGCAATGCTGACTTATTTTCCTGACTGCGAATCGTATCGAGTGAATGTGCATTGGTAGTACGCTGTCATTGTGTTACTGACAGCCAGCTAGAAGTTGTCGGTCGACCACATGCGTTGAGAGGCGGTGATGCAATGAAGCTGCGTAAAGAGAATGAAGAGAAGTTAAGAGTGAGTAATGTGCCCGTTGGTAGGAAGTTGATGGGTAAGATGGGGTTAAGATCGCACAGCTTCGCACGTACACCGAGACGCTCCGCCAAGGGCTTACGCTGAGCAACCAGGCGAGAAGTATTTCGCATTGAATCGTGAACACAGCTTTTAGCGCCGATCACCATTGAATTGATTGCGACTATTTATATTACAGCGCTAGCACTCTGACAGAAAGTGACGAGTAAAATGCTCATCGATTTGGCAGTTTGTGTAGGAAACGAAAATTGGCAGTAGAGTTGAGCATGGCGAGTTGACCGAAGTCTGTGTGAGACCACTTTCTGCATTATGCACCAGGTGCGTTGGAATGGCGTCCAATGCGTTGACGTGAGGGCATGGAGATGAAACTGATGGGGGAAGTAGAAGACGTGGAGATGTAGGTTCCTCGAATGCACTTGCCAACTCAGTGGAGAATCAAAGCTTTTCTTTCATTCATTAACAGCATCAGAGTTGTACCCATTTTGATTTTTAGATTTGTGCCTACTCCTTACCTTACTCATTGTTGCATGGCATCTACCATCGTTCTCTCTTTCGCTTTGTCGATGAATCTAGGGGTTGAACTGTGCAGGATGCTTTAGATTCCTGCGTTGATGTTAGCTTGTGGCATGTTGGGTGCCTCACACGACATGCAAATAGCGCCTCGAGATTGAGGAAGCCCTCATGCTTGCCGAGCATAGATAGTGGCAGAGAATGGCGTGGGCTGAAGTGAGTTGGGTGGGTTGGAGAAAGGATGGCAGTAGGTTGACGCGACGTAATTTCTCTCAACTAAAATAGTGTTAGGGTTTTGTGACGAACGACGTGTAAGACTTTCCTCCACAGCCTTCAATGCATCGAATTCGACCACGCTTAGCATTGATACGAGTGATTGTGCTCGAGCCGGTGATGATGCGGTTATATTGCGTAAGCAGGACCAACGGGAGTTAAGATGTTGCAGTGTGGTCGTGATCACAAACCAGTCGGATGAGATGGGACCCGAGGAACGAAGGGTTGCTGCGTCTAAAGGAGTCCCATGATCACCCTGCATGTGCAATGACAGCGACGTGGCCAGTGTCTCGCCATGAGTTTGGTAGGAGCAAAGAGGCAGAAGGGGTTATGAGGACATATTATTGTATTTCAGCTCCAGAACTCCTCAGTTTGGAACCGAAGGATCATACCAAAGTGACAGTCACATGGAAGGCACCGAATGACACTGACACAATGGACGTGATCGCTGCATACGTTGCGGGAGCGGAAGAAAAGCACCACTGCAATACAAGCACAAACAGCACAAATTGCACGATTGACGGCCTCTTACCATGCATTACCTACAACGTGTGCGTTCGAGTCTGCCACCCGAAACCGACAAGCACGACGACTGCATCTTCCTCCTCCAGTTATGGCCCATATGAGGTCGTCACAAACGCCAAAACTAGCAACTACACTTGTAGCGATGCCGTCTGCGGTAACACAGTCATTCCCATGGAAGGTGAGAAATATCGACTTATTGCCCTGTATGCGAAGTATGTCTGGTTAGAGTGGAATGCTGGTGCAGTGTCACCGTGGTGCTAGCAATATGACGGAAGGTGGTGAGTGAGAAGTTGAGCGATTTCGCATACCATGTGGGACACGCAATTGTGCAGGCGAATTGAGCATCACAATCTGACGAAAGGCTGTGTGAAGTGACTTTGTGCATTGTGCACGAGGTGGTTTAGAGGGAGTGGTCAGAGTGTTTTCGCTGCAGCTCAGCAATGCAGTTGTTTGGAAGGGTGGACGAGGTGGTGGTGTAGTTGCCTTAAATGTGCTTCCCGGCTGTGTGGATGCTAACAGATTCCACTTAACCTAAATTCATTCGCAATGCAGAGGTTAGTAAACGTTGTCTTATGGTTAGTGAGGTAGCTACTGTTGCAATCAACGCTCCCTACACCCACGTCCGACTTGTCGCGTTTTGTGCGATTTCCATCCAAAACTTTCTGCTCTTCATCGCACTAATTTTTAAGTTCATTTGAATTGCTATTGCCACTGTGCCTCCTTCCTTCAATTGTGGTTGTATTCGCCATTGGAGAAGTGTTTTCCCCACACATTCACATGGTCATGCCCCAAACGCCTCCTTATTTGGCCTACACGTGATGACTTAGATGAGCACTTGGTTTTCCATCAGTGAATGAGGACATTGGGTGCGGGTGCTGGTGATAATTTGTGCCTGCACTGTGCGCGTGTGGTAGTTGGCGTGTGTCGGGAGACAGCTCGAACTTGGAGGGAGTAACACACCTCCTGTCGAACTGGGAAGGAGAATGAATGTGAATAAGGAGAAGTTATCATGCAAACTGTGATGGAGGCCTATTTGGAGAGTTGAGGACGGACTAGTGTGTGTGCATTGCGGCAAGCGCTGCAGACAATGAGAGCATATGTTGTGGGTGTCCTCTTTATCGCGGACGTTGATGTGAGCAGTAGCTAGGTGTTCAGAGGCAATTACAGAGTGTTTGATTCTCAATGGAGAGGAAGAAGTGTGACCACTGCAGCCTCAGTTCTGTTGCATTAATGATGCGACACTAGGTTGAACCAAGCCGCGATCAAGTAATGTGAACTTGGCCACAAATGACGGGGAGTATGGCCGAGATTAAAGCGTTGTTTTCTCACAGTGGATGGAAAATGTTGCAGTACACGCAGATGCTGGTGCATACGATGACATGATGATGGACTCCTCTTTTTGATTGATATATAAATTACTTATCCCACTGCTTCAACGGTAAAACAAAAATGAAGTCGTGAGGAGTATAGAAGACGTTAACATTTCCTTTTCTTGAGTGTAATCATTAGCGGTGTGGACATTCACAAATTCTTTCTCGCTCAAATCAATCCTACCCAATTTCTTTCCTACCCTCTTTTTACTTTGCCTGTAGCATTGTTTTCAATGTTTTGCCACGAGGGTATTCGGCTATTTCGACAATTTGGCCTTCCACATTGTTTTAATCTATAGTTCAAAGTGAACGCTTTGAGGTTCCAGCTGTTATTCAAACTGATCACCTGCAATTATTGTGAATTTTATATGCTCCAACTCCAATGATGCACTTTCTCTCTGTCGGAACGGGCGCATAGGCTTGTAATTATATTTCCATAGGCTGAGTGTTGGCCATTGTGTGTGTGTGTGTGTGCTTTTCTCCACACGCTGCAGACATTTGGAAGAAGTGTGAGGTGTAAGGTGTAAGTGGGTTGACGCTGGCACTGACACGAGTGGTGAGGAGAAGTGTGCGTGCGTGGATGAAGTTGTAGGTGTTTGCTCAACGTTTATTGCGAACGTTATGTGTGGAGGCGTGTCCCACAATGGAACAAACTGCCTACATTTTCATCCATAAGCCCAATCGGAGGAAGCACGACACGTTTTGAAGGTGACGCAAGTTATAAGCAGTGTGGTGGAATGCGGACTGACAAAGAGTTGGCCCTCACTGAACCGAGGTTCCGAGTAATGCCTTAGACCTACTGTGTGATCACTTGAACCTGCTCGAACATTTGAGCTTTGATTGCAATCACTTTCATACCTTTTAGCTCCAAGCAGCATCACCTTGTCTCCGAAGGGTCACACGGAGGTGATGGTGGGATGGGGGGCACCGACTGACAAGGATGCAGAGGATGTGTATGCTGCATACATCGCAGGAGTGGGAGGGAAACACTGCACTGCAGAGAAAGAAGGTTTGCAATGCACAATTGGTGGTCTGTTGCCACGCCTTCCCTACGATGTGTGTGTTCGAGTGTGTCACCCAAAACTGGCGACCACGGAAGCCGTATCATCGTCTCTGGCAGGCGCTCAACTGGTGTCAAGTATTGATATCTCTGAGGTCGCCACGATGGTCGAGACAGAGAAATACATTTGCAGCAAAGCTGTGTGCGGTAGCGTGACACTTGCCATGCAAGGTGAGTAATGCTGACTCATGTCCCTGTGGTTGGTCAAGCTTGGTGAATGGGCAGTAGTAATGCGCTGTTTCTGTGACACAAGCACTTTGACAGAAGGCATCGGTTGAAGGAGTGGGTGGTTCGGTCAGGCAGTTAATGCCATTCATTTTAACAAATTATTTTCCTGACGCTTATTTCTTGGGTTAAGGTAGACAGCTTGAACTTTCCTATATTCTGAACTGATCACTTGCAACAATGATATATGTTTGATGGTCTCACTCTGACGAAATAATGTGCACCTGTTGGAATGGGGCAGAAGGCGTGAAGTGGATGCGAGTGATTAACATTTATCGTGCAAATTGTGGAAGAGTTTTGCTTCACTGATTGAATGGTGGCTATGCTGTGTACACTATTCTGCACACTGGAGGCGTTCAGAGCGAGTGTGAAGTGTGGATACAATGGCGCCGGTCACCGACACGAGTGGTAATGGGAAGTGTGCATGTGTGTGTGTGGTTGTGTTTTAGCCACCTCACAATGTGTACAGTTTATGCAGAGACGTGCTTTACAATGCTTTTATTCACCCACCAACCTTCCTACCTACTAATCGCACCACTGGTTTATTCGCCTGTCGGTTTCTTTACCACTGTCATCCTCAATGTCCTTTACTCTGTTGCAATTTTGTGTTTATATGCAAGGTACGGCTTTCTAACTGGAAAATAAGTTCACTTATAGCAAACGGAGCGCTTGTAGGCGGTGACCTTGATCTGTAGAATGCTGATACGAGCATGGCCTACACTTAGTAAAGTACATTATTGCTGCTTTAGTGCTCTTATCACAGCGTCGCTTTACTGAAGCCTACTGGAATAAACACGAAATAAACACTGAGTCTATTTCGCGATCCTGCAACGGAATTGTCGCGAATGAGTGAGGTTTGGTACCTTCTAGGTAGCTCTGCATTCCGTCACTTAGGGCGCAACGATTTGGTGGAGGTATCACAGTAAACGTCCGGTATTACTCCTGTGTCCTTAAAGGTGAATGCGCGGATAAAGCCTGCAAATCTGTGGGAAGACTGCTATTGGTTTACAGTAGTTGGCACGTAGGACGATTTCAAATGTTTGTGATTTGCTTGCAATGAAGGTTGGGAAGGAGGTTGCTCACATGGATTGGATTCCTAAGACAGGCACCCTACCTCACATGAAGCCATTTCACATCCCATGTCTCCCATGAAACGACAAATAGGAGACATTGAGGGTTGTGTGCTGGCTGAGGTCCTAAGTTAGAAAGACGTGCAACAGCTTTGAATTCGATGATGTACCAGTAGCGTTGCGTAACATGCGTGCAGTCACGAATGCGCTGGATGAGTTGTGGTCCTAGGTGAGTTGCTGCTTTATTGCAGTAGATGCACTTTTGACACTGCGCGGGCGATTTCACTGGTGGGGATGACTGCCAGTGAGCTGAGATCCTACTGAATCCGACACCATGATCAACTGCTCCTCCAATCACCAACGTGGATCGGACATGGGACGCGGATGTTGCAACCACTTTCTTGTATTTTAGCACCAAATAACGTCACCGCGACTGCGCTGAGTCCAAACGCAGTGAATGTGTCTTGGGGGTCGCCAAGTGACAGTGATAGCATGGATGTGTACAACGCATATAGCAAAGGATCCGAAGAAAAATACTGTCGGACAGAAGCAGGAAGCCGCCAATGCACATTCGCTGGTCTTTCACCCTCAACAAGCTACGAATTCTGTGTGCAAATCTGTCACGTATATTTGCCAGCTTCTGTGAACTATTTGCCTGCAAGAATGGCGTCCCTCTATTCAGAAGGCACTTTATTAGGCTCGACAAAGGATTCAACTGGGCCTAAATTTGACTCCGATTCACGGATTTATATTTGCGGTCCAGTCTGCTGTATTAGCGCAACAACGCCCTCGGGTAAGCAACACTTGTTCATTGAAAGTTATACAAAACATTTTCTGGTGAATGTGTACTGATAACATGTTTCCGCTTCGAAACCTCTATTTTGATAAGTTTTCGCAACTGGAAAATTTTGCAATTTTGCATCGGGTGCCAGACACACAAATGTAAGTATTGTATTTTGAATAAAGCCCGTAGGAAATGTCACCTCTGTGCTTATGTAGGAGGACAGAAATGAAGTCGATGAGGGAGTAGGAAGACGCGAATGCGAAGTCGCCAAAGTACATTCGTCAACGGTGGGGGGGCTCCCAGCTTCCATTTTACTCAGACTTTATTTCGCACTCTGTCTACCATCTACTGCTCCTGTTTCGATTACCTTGTGCTTCCACGACCTCCCATTGATTCGTTTCTTGTGGGTGACGTTGACACCGATTTGTTGACACACAAACAGTAAATCGCTGTTGCGGTCTCGACTTTTGCCATGCTCAGGCTTTAGTTTAGCTCTTCATCGCATGCCTCTACAACCACTTCTGAATTTCAAACTGATTCACTCTTTGCATTTTTTCATTGTTTCCGGTTGCAGATAATCGACTGCTAAAAATACTGCTGGGAATATTCATTCCTCTCATCATCATACTCCTCCTAATCCTACTTTTTGTCTTCCGCAAGCGAATTCCACCCCTCAAACATTGGCGTGATAAGGAGTCAGGTGTGAGCGATGATGAACCGTGAGTTTCCTTTCCTAAAACTGCCTTCGCATCCATCAGCAACGAGGTCACTCCTCTCCCACTTCTTCTTGCCATCAACTTTTGACCACCCAAGGCCTAGCCTATTCGTATTCACATAAGACTGCCATCAAAGCTGTCATTACTTCTGTCACCCCTTCACAACCAAATTCCTAATTACTTGATGCTGTATTTGCACTCATGGCAGAGATATCAACTCTCAAGTGGCAAGGCGCGTGAGGTTATTTTTGCGAACATTTTCACTAAATCAAAATCTCACTCTAATGTCTGAGTTACCAATTCTTGTTCCTCATCTTCTTTGAATTCTCTAGTGGCGCTGCCTTCCCAATTGAGTACTACAATCCACCTGGTCCCAAGAGTCCGCCAAACGCGTAAGTGACACGGCTTATGGTGTTGTCAGGTAAATTAACCATTTGTCGCCAACAGGCTGCCCTCAGATCACGGAGGTAGGGGCTACAGGGCATTCTCAATGCCTGATGATTATGCTTCCCACTAGTGGAATCACTAAGTCGTCAGGTTGGAATTGTCTGCCATCACATTAGCCATCATGCAGCACTGCGGATTTGGCCTACGATCCACCGTGCTGGTGTGGTGTTGACAATGAGTGTGGAATGGCTAATAGCAAAGTGCAGTTAAAAATGCTCTCCTGCAATGCCAAAGTGGGCTCAAGTAAGAATTCAACCATTGGACTAGACTACATTGGCAGTGTAACTACTGGGTGGTCAGAGGAGATGCATTTGTCAGTCAGTCCTCCTAATCGACATGATCCGATTTGCACTTTTGTGGAAAATGTGTCAAGTTCAAATAGGACCACCGCCGCTTCACAGCTTCTTTCTACTAGGCGTGAACGCCTTTGTCCAGGCTGATTTTTGGTCAATCATCACCCACCACGATTCCATATCCCGTCTTTAAAAGCAAATGCATTTGCAAAAAAGGAAGATCACTGGACCACCTTGATAAGATTGTTGGTGTTTCAAAGCATAGTGATGGTGTAATTGAGGGTTCAAAGTTACCTGCATCTGCAGGAGTGTCCTTCTCCTTTTCTAGACCACCTCCCATTCCTATCGAGAACTTCGCAGCTCAACTACAAGATCTCAACAGAAACAACGGATTCCATACCTGCTTCCAGGTCGGCTACATAATAACAAAGCTGTTCTCCACCACCTACTTCTTCGCAGAATCTCGAATTGTTATTTTGCTCTCCTTGCAGGCCATGGGAGCCATCGCAGCTTCGGAAGTTGAAGAGAGATACCATCTGACCAAATTGGCTGCTTCACAAAACGGAAACCGCAACCGCTACTGCGATATGGTTCCATGTGTGTTGAGTTCTGCAGTGTAATACTCATGTGCATTCAATGCAACGGACTAATCTGATTCCCTCTCATTTCAGACGATCAATCCTTGGTACTGGTTGGACGCCCGTGGTCCACAGTAATTAACTGCCCAGAACCTCGACTTACGGTGGGTCACTGGTAGTCTTGGCATGATTAATGGCACAGCCTACTCGGTGTGCTGATGCTCAGACCACCGACACAGATGCCACATTGAGATCAACAGAAGGTGTTGTGTGTTTGTGGGTTGTAGGTTGGTGAGGTGAGTGAGGGTTACATCAACGCGTCCTACGTGCGGCGTCCAGAATATGGCAGTGGAGGAGAGGCAATGGTGGCCTCCATCACTTCTCTTCCAGAGTACATCGCAACCCAGGGTCCTCTGGAGAGCACCGTTGCCGACTTCCTCACTATGGTGTGCGAGCAGCGCTCTCCTCTCATCATCATGCTCTGCCAGTAGGTTTGGTAACACTCCACATTCCTAACCGTCTCTCCACATCCCTCTTATTTTGACTTTGTTTCCAACTAGTCCTCTATTTTGCATTCTTTCCGTCAATCTAGTCATTTTTCTCTGGTGGAGCTAGGTACCCTTTCAGTTGTCCACGACACCACTTGTTCACATTCAGCCTTTATTTTTGTCCTCTCCTCATTTGGCTCATTGCTTTGCCACTTACTTTGCCCCATTTTATTGTGACTGTAGCATGCCAAGGCATGTAGTGTGGATGAGAGTGGAGGGAGGCACCATTTACCAATGGATAGAGGCTGAGTTGTCTGCATTTTGTCGACGCCGATACCCTTCCCTTGTAATCTGTGTTCAGAAATGTCCTACAAAATAACTGTGCTTAGATGAGGTAGACTTCAAACCACAACTGGTAGCGCCTCTTACCCACAAATTCATTTCTTCACCTTGCTCACTCTCACACCACAACTTCCACTCTGTCTACGGTTATGCGGACGCATGGTTTTGGCAGTGGTCCTTGTCACCTGCCTTCATCGTCAACACGAATTATCGCAGCCTTTAATGCAGCACCAGCACCATTATAAGTAGCGGCACCGATAGTCATGATAGAGTCGACAGAACTAGAGTCGCTGACAATGCTTTAGTGACTCTGTTCATTCCTCAAACCCTTGCACATCTAGGCATTCTGTGATGCTGTTAATGGGGGAGCAGAATCGACGGTCAAGTCAAAGCAAGGAATGAAAGTAGCCGTTTACTTTTGATTAGGCGGACACTTTTCTCACCTACATATCGCACCCATAAAATCTTCATTAAAAAGCACTTTAAAGCGCATTTTTCGTCGATCGGTTTGGTCCCAGACTAAACTTTGTCGTTTGATCCCCCTTCATTCGACCATTCCCGAGGTTTTAGAACATATTTGGTCAAATTTCGCCAATGCATCAGTTTGACGGCTAAGCGTTTGGAGGAAGGCAGGAGAATCTAGTCAGCCTACCACAGATTTTGCGTCCAACCATCCACGAATGAGTGTTTGCCGCTCGTGTCTGTTAACACAGTAAAAAGCATGAAGGTAGATGAGGTACACACTGCAAAGCAATTTTAAGCATTTGAAACCTTAACTGCAATTTCATTGTAGCTGAAGCATTTGTGAGCATAAGAGAAATATAGCAAGAGCCTGAGCCACACGTCACCACTTCTAATCATTTGTCATTTCCTCATTGCCACGAGACTCAGCGATTTCCCAAAGTCTTACACACTTTACAGACTCTGGTCACACTACTCCTCAAGCGATGGTAAGTCATGTGCATCACGCATGTGGTTTGGCGCCTGGGTTTGATTTCGTCGTGACTTATGGCCCTGCCTGTCCATTGCCTGCCTCATCCAAGTTTCCTTATCACTTTACATGCAGGACGTCCTCCAATTCGTGTTACGTTTCATTTGTAGCCAGACATGTACCTGATTAGGCAGCATCGAAATTTTCTTGCAATTGCCTTTTACAGATGCATTGAAGGCAGCAAAAACAAGTGTGCGCAGTACTGGCCCGATGGCTTGACACAGACATTTACATCAGAGAATTGCAGTGTCGCAGTGGCGAAGGAGAGTGAGGAGTCCTTCGGTGACGTCATACGTCGTCAGTTGAAAATCCATCCATCGAGCGAAGCATCGGTAGGTGGTAGTCTTCTCAAACAGCAGGCTGAGTGTCGTGATGCTTGATTGTTCGAGCTCTCCTGATGCCATCCTTTAGCCGTGGACCGTCACTCAGTTCCACTTCATGGGTTGGGCTGACTACGATGTTCCGAATATGGAGTCGTTCTACAACCTTATCGATATGCAAAACAGCTACTTGGCGACACATTGCGTAGGAGCTGAGTACGGCCCAACAGTTGTGCACTGCAGGTGAGACAAATGCCTGCCTTACAGGATGTTTGACATTTATATCCTGCGTCGAATGCCCTCAGCACTCTAAGGCTAATCTTAACACTTGCCAAAACATGTGGGAAGCACACCGGAGGCTGGAATTGTATCTGCATCTAATTTTAGCGCTGGCGTGGGTCGAACGGGCACGCTCATGGCAGCTCGCTTTCTCCTTGACCGTCTGCGAAAGAATCCGCAGAAAGTGGACATCATTGGCACAGTTTTAGCGATGCGGAAGTGGCGTAACAGTTTGGTGCAGGTTCCGGTGGGTTATTTCTCTCCATTTTCTGTGCTTTTGCAACTATGGTTGCACTCTCTCACCTCATTTTCCTTGCTGTCCCTTATAGTCACAATTGCAATTTCTCTACAACTTCATTGCCTTTTGTCTTGTCAAAGAGAATCCTGGCATGAAAACGGTCCCACCACCAGTGACAGTGTGTAAGTAAATGTTCTACGATCCTCTCACCTGCTTAAAATTGTCAAACAGTTGGAATGCAGTGGATTAGAACCCACGAACACGGCTGTTGCCGGAAGCAACCTCTTTGTTACCTCCTGAAATTCATGCGAATGGAATAGCCAAACCAACTAACAACGACTTTATTTCTCTTACACAGCTGACGAGTATCAGAATGCTGCGCAACGTCCTCAGGTAGCTGCAGAGGAAAGTGAGTCCACATCGACTGCACCCAATTGACTGGCAGTCTTCCGGGATGAGACTCTAACTATGAGAATGCTAGGCACTGATTTTTAATGGTTTCAAAGCGCCATCGGCTATGACTTCACTTTATACCCTCTCTTTAGAATATACAGTCCCCAATGCTGTGCCGGTGGCGATTGAGCAGCCAAGTGGTTTAACTCAAGGTAAATTCAGCGACTTGTGAGGCTCTGTCTCTTTCCCTTTCGCCAACCCTCACTCCCTCCAAAATATTTTCGGTTGTTTTAAGGTGGTGAATATGCGAACCCTCCCACGTCTGGTGCGCTGCCGGCAAGAAGTGGTAAGGACTGCTGCTTTCCATGTGACACATTTTAATATCGCATGAATGCAATTTATTGCCATCAGCTGCCATGCTGCTTCCGTTTCGCGAAATGTCGGTGGTGACTTGGTTTGAACGGAGTCGTCAGCGGTGCCCACGCTCCCGTGAAGGCAGGCGTGATAAGCCGCGTTCATGTTTTATGTCTGCCAAGTGTTGAGGCGTTGATGTGTGGGCGAAACGACTGTTGACACAAGGCGACTATGCAGTGCCTACAATCAAATTTACATTTAACGTGTGCTGGATGTTTGGGCTTTTTCCTTCTTCCCATCATGTGCACCGTCATACGCGTCTACTGTCTGTCCTCGCCCATGTCCCTACGTATGGAATGATTGTCCTTAAACGTTTATGGTAGCGAATTGATGTTTGATTCTGCTGCCTTAATAGGATCGCATTGGTTAAGTCGACTGCTGCATAGAGTCGTTGGCCTTTGAAATGCAGTGAGGGAATCGAGCTGCTGAATTACTACTGTTCAAGTGATGTTTACAAGAAGACGTGTTTGTAAAGAGAACCAATTAACTTATGTGCACACAGTACTTATTATGCGTCCACTTCTTCCTTCCCATTCGTTTCGTTGCAATGTTGTTCCACCAACTGGTCGGGTTCACTTCAGCGCCTTTCTCAACCCATACATCCTCACTCAAACGCTTCAACAACATTGTAATGCGGACTCATGGACTGTCCAAATGTGGCGTCGCTTTTGATTTTATGATGACATTCTCGAGGGACACGCGAGTGAAAAGCCTGCCTTAGGTGGATGTAACTCTGATAGAAAAATCTGTTGTTAACTTCTCACTGCTTCAGTCAACCAAAGCAATCGCCTTTTTCTGGTAGCATTCAACTGGATTGTCCATTAATGCTTTGGAGATCATTGCCCTTGTGGATCGGTGTTCCCAAATTGGCATCCCGTAGTAGTGAGGAAAACTAATTACCAGTGTAGAGAGGGCCGAGGACTAAGGACAGCAATCAAGTCCATAAATCATAGACACCCTTGCAACTAGCGCCAACTGCTTCTCTTTAAAAAAATAAAGTCCCTAATGATGCGGAGGTGGCAAAAATTGTTTGCTTTATTTACATTTTTGGTTGTTTTAAGGTGGTGACTATGTGAACCTTCCAAAGTCTGCTGCACCGCCGGCAGGAGATGGTGAGGCCTACTATTTTCCACATGGCATATTTTGATATCGCATGCATGCAAGTCACTGCCGTCAGTCGCCGTGTAGCTAATGTTTTGTAAGATGGAGTCGTCTGCAATGCCTGTGTCCTCCTAGAAGGAAGGCACAATAAGCCACGTTCATGGTTTATGTGTGCAAGATGTTGAAGCGATTTTGTGTGGACGAAACGGCTGTTGGCACATGGCAACCACGCAGTCCCTACAATCAAGTGTACAGTTAAGGAATGTTGAGTGCATTTGATTCATTTCATCCTATCTATCGTCATTCTTGTCCACCATCGGGTCTCGCTGATGCCGCCACGCATAAAACGGTTGTATTTGAATGTTGATGCTAGCAAGAAGATGCTCGGTTTTTAAGGAATTCACATCGCCGCATTGGTTGAGTCGCCTGCTGCGTGGTGAGAGGAAGAGTTGTCTTAGTTACCACCAATCGTGGTTGTTGCAAGTCATGGTTTTTTCTTATACACGGAGGGTGGAATGCTTTCGGAGGCATATCAAGTGATACGTTTGCATGTTTCATTTTCAGCTGTACGTCCTCCGGCTCCACCGAAGAGGAGGGGATGATTCCTTGTGGATGTAAGTAGAGCATTACTACTTTCTGTAATGTTTAATTGTGATGCAGACGTGAGAGTGAGCTCTGCGCCTTTGTACTGACTGTATTTCGTTTTACTTAACTGAGCAGTTGTAACACAGAATTGGCAAGCTTAAGACTGTCTGCACAGAGGAGGAGTGCAAACCAGCTTGTAAACTGGAGACACAAGCGGACAATAGCTGTAGCAAAAGAAACAGGTGAATAGTTTTACACTATGTGCTGAATAAATAACTGTTTTTTGTTTTCAGAGAGGATTGCATCTGCTTGAACGGAAAGAATAGAAGAACCGAGAAGCTGTCCACCACTTTTGACTTTTCTCGCTATTGACCTTTAGGAATGAGATTTTTTGACTGACACGTTTAATATTGACATCGTTGTAGTATAGATTGTGTACATGCTTCCCTGGAATCTGCATTACGAGTCTTTGCGGTGTCCTTGCATCTTGGGGATTTGTTCAAAGCGACGCAACTTATGCGCCGCATTCACTCCTGCCTCTTGGCACTCGACGGAGGCGGACATCTTTCGCTAGTCCACACAGTTAATGTTGCGTAGCGCTTGCCGTGCAGTTATTTGCTGTTATTACCTTAGCAATGGTTTCAAACGATGTCAAACAACTTTGCATTCCTTGGCAGGTAGAAGCGTTTAGTGTGAAATCGGTCACTTCGTCAGTGTTCATGGGTGTCTCACAGCCACTGCCAAACGGCAGTACAATTTTTAAATCGTGTTGCTCTCCGGTGACTGTCCAAAGGTTTGATTCTTAAGGTCTTATTCAGTAGTTACACTGTACACACTTCTGCATTCTACAACTTCGTGATGACCAACTTCTCCACCTTATTCCTGCACCCGTGAACAATTGTGCTGCCTCTTCCCTTCACAGTGCTCAGACTGCAAGAAATGCCCGGCATTTGAGGCGACTGGCCTTGAGCACCCACCGACTTTCGATACACTTTGTTTACCATTTTTAACTGAAGCCAAAATATCGAGAAAATCGCAAACAGAAACATCAAAGCAATTCTCACTTTTGAAGTCATCTTCCCAAGAGATGGCATTCTGTTCTTCTTGCATCTCGTCAGCACTTATAAAAGGCGCCAAAATGATTGGCACCTTTCGTCTCACTGCGGTGCATGAAAGTTGGTTTTGGTTTGATTGCGCTTGTCACATTTAAAGACTCTTTTGTCCCTTTTTTATCAACCAAGACGGACGGTGTATTTACTAGTCGACATTGATGCAAGCCAACGCGTTAGGATAGACGAATTGCCTGGTTGTGAGCCTCACACACTACGAGACCTCTCCCGACCCCGTTCGCCTGTCAGCAAGCAAGAGCCAACTCCTACCATTGTCTTAGTTATCAACTTATGCATTTTGTCATCAATAGGGCCAATGCTTCACAACAATTGCACTTGTCATTAGCACGTTGTGGGGATCAAACCAACTGCTCAGTAGTGTAATGCACTGAAGTTTCCGCCAATAAATACTAATGACCGTCAAACCTCATTCGTATGTAGAGATCACGTCGAACATGAGGTGGTGGAAGACGACGGTGCATGTGTCAGCAATGGGAGCTGCGGTTTTCGTGGTGCAGCAGAATCCGCTTCACAGTCGATCTTCAATTTTAAAGACCAAAAATTGTGTAAACTTGAACTCATCGCAAAAGTAATCGATTGCAGTTCGGAGCTCATTTTAATGAATGGATTTGTTTAATGACATCCTTGATTTTTAGCTTTGAGTACACAACTCGATTGTGCACAGGCACGACTTCTGTTGCCAGAAAGGTGTACACGGCTGCTCTCACTACCAGATTAAGGAATCCACATGAAGTCATGATTGCAGTGATTGGTCAGACGGTCGGACCACTTCCAACCCTCCAAGCGGTTGTGACTGCACCTCGTTTAGCAGATGACCTCTCCTTTTTGCTCTTTCTCTCCCCACCACATTCCGTCAACTTAGACATCTGTCTGGGTCAACTTTAGCCACCCCTTCACCTAGCTTGCAGGCCAATTGAAATCCAATGCCTGGCATTTGGCAGTGGCTAGGAGACAGCAAATGTTGCTGCACAGTAACGCCAAAGCATATATTTGGACAAGGCTTTAGAAGTGATAGAGAGCTGCCATTTAACTGACGGGAGCACATGACTTATCCCATTTCGTTACTTGTTTTGGAAGCTGAGCCGTATAACAGTACTATTCGTACGTGTTTATAAGAAACAACCACAACGTCAACGCAATCACTGGTAACTATAAGCAGCCATTCTTTCCAACATGAATATGAATGGGTGGGAGGAAATTAACAAGGGCGGAAATGGCGTAGTCTCCACTGTTGCCAACACCAATTCCTCACTGTTACAGCAGATACATGGTCATTTGTTTCGGTTCATTGTTCCCCTCACCTTTACTATTAAAAATGAGTTCCTCATCCTGTGTGTGTCTTTGTTTGCCGAATGTTGCCTAGCCATCATTTTTACTGACACTGCTGATTTCAATTGATGCACAGTTGAGCCTTGACCGCTGTATTATTTTGGGGTCATGATATTCACCTAGTAGAGACTCATTTGTGTTCAAGGAAGGCAACATCGAATGAGCAAGTGATATAAAGCACTTATCCACATGTGATCAAAGCTATCGCTTCACAGCTGTTGTAATGCTTTGTTGGTTTGGACCACCGGTTTCGGCAATATTGCCCTAGCCGCGTAGGCTGGCCTCAGGGCAATAACAGAAGCTCATCGCTCTCTGTCTGTTGAATATGCATGTATCCTGCTTTGGCATTTTGCCTTCTTTTGTCTTCAAGGCAGCCTTGGGACGCTACACCTGAGTGCACGTAATTTGTGCGCAAATGCGTTTAGTGGGCCGTTTAGGGATTCGACCCAACCCCTATTTGCAAAACCACGTGATTCATGAACGTATCAGTTTAATCATATTCGTGTCGTTAACTATCCTAGATGGGAGGCGCGGTATTGCACGTTTCTGCCTGTGGCATGCAAACGTACCCCAAGTTACCCACTGTCAAGTAATAACACCATGTTGGTATGGACAAGTGTAAGGAGACCAGTAACAAAAGAGGCCTGATTAGCATCTATCTTACCAAGAATTGTTCCACATGTGTGCCGATGCAGTTCTCGGTTGACTAATATTGTAGCGTCCAGAGGCTGCTGGCATGGCTCGGAGACCATGCCTACGCAGCTAGGACAATAATGGCCACCTCTGAGACCCTGATTGAAAAAAGGTAGTTCAAACAAACAAAGTACTGCATTGCCCCTCTCCTCTTTCGAGCGTCGTCCTCGACGCGCCCCTTGGTACACTTCCCGCGTCGGCTATCACAACTTAGCCATTGCTGCAAGAAGCACCCACGAGCTATTCATGCCAGTCGCCGACATTCGACGCGATTGAGGCGATGCTTGAAACCAACGTCAGTGATCCCTCTTGACAGTGCATTGCACTTCGAGTTTCGTCTGGCTTGGAAACAAAGTTCAGCATAAGTGGTTCTGCCAACCATCAGTATGTCCGTAGGTGGGCGTTAGCACGCCGATCTCCTTAATTAAGAGTAATCTGCAAAACGAAACTTTTCTGATGGTCCATGGCTAGTGTCGCTTCAGTTGTTGGTAGCTTTATTGTAGAACACGGAGAAGGGGTAGATGCCGGAGATGGACGTCGTTCGTGGCCCATCCGTAGCACATACACTTCTTTCGCACCGCTGCAACATGTCACAGGCAGTAGAGATCGGGACAGAAACCCTATAGTGTCGGGTCCGCTTTCCGCTGCCACCAATGCAGCGTCATGAGGCTCCCTCGAAGGCAAAAGAAGACAGAATACTAGGGTGGAATGTATATATTCAACGGACAGAGGGAAATAAGCCGTTTGCATGACCCAGCGGCCAGCTCACGCAGCTCAAGCAGTACGGCCACCTCTGTGACCTTGACCGAGATCGGTAGTTCCAACAAACAAAGTGCTACAAATATTTTATAGACGCCACATCAATTTTTATTTTCGCCTAGCGAATGCCCTTAATTCATGTGTAACTGCTGCAAATCAATATTGTAGCATTCGCTGAGAAAACTTGTGTGCGAATGCCATGATCTGATGCGCAGGAGTAAGGATGAATTGCAATAGGTATTTAACAAAGTATTTTAGGTACTTGCACATAACTTTTAATTAAAGAAATCATGAGGCCACCTAGTTATTGCTAATTTAATAATCCAACTCTAACAAAAATGCCATATAGTGTCATTGTTAGCTGTTTGTGTTGTACATGATAAAATGGAACTTTGTTTTAATCACCAGAATGTTGCGCTCCTAACTCCTTTGAAGGTCGATTTGTCTTATAAAAAGCCCGATGGGGCTGAGCGTTTTTGGCTGCATAATGATCGCTTGTTTCTGGGGTGTAATTTGTCTTTGTGTGGCGTCTCTAATTGGCGAATGTTCATGTCAAAACAATGGTAAATCCTCTTTGTGTTTCGTATGTTTCGCGTCTATTTCGAATTAGTATTTAATGTCGCGTTGGGTGAGAGCGCACAACTGTCGTGACTGTGCCTTTGGCACTCAGTACAGCCTGGCTAAGAAAACTATTTTGCTAGCTGCACTTTAGCATTCTTCGTACTGATGAAGATATGTACAATAGGCATTTATATCCCAATTTTTATAAATGCTAGTTTGTGTGCAAGCGAAGCGGTTCTGCAAATGCATTAAAACCATATTAGTGATGGCGACACCTTCATTAAATTGCACCTGTGTTAGGTATGGGCGGGTTTCACACTTGAGAGATTCCGGGACTTTTTTGCTGTACGACATGCGGTTTTACGTGGAGCGTTTTGCCTTTTATCACAGCTACATCATATAATGCCGGTAGCAGTTCGAAACATAAATGCGATTAGCCCTATAAATATTCTTCAGGTACCACCAGGCTTCCAGAGTTGCATCGAAATATCCGGTAAGTTTTACATTGTTATTTTCTGACACATTCGATTAGGCTTTAATGTTTTGTATTAGACCTCTCGGATTGTATTATTAGCTACTTAAAAGCCTCGCATCTAACCGGTGTTGATGCTTAACGGTTCAAAATAAAATTTGACGTTACACTTGATAAGAAATCACCAAAGCTTACAATGGTGAGCGGACGGCTTTATAAATTGCGCCACTTACCCTTAACTGAATGATCGAAGCAATCTTTGCTGTATGGTACTCTTTTGACTTGAGCAAATTGCATTTTGGTGTCAGCGAAAAGAATGCAATCTGAAGTTTGGTGGAACATGGCTCACTTACGAATGCGATAAAGGAAACATTTGTTTCCTTAGAAAGCGTGATTCTTTTGAGATTAAAACTAAAGCCCTACTTAGCTCAGGTAGCATATCCATTTAAAGACTTGTAAACACGCAACACTGAGTAAGGTGGACAGCACAAGCTTAACAACTATTCAGACTGGGTGTCCTACACCTTTTAAGGAGGAGGAATCTGCGTGTTGCTGTCAGCGAAGAGAACGAAATAAGTGCTTGACAGATTATTAATCAATTTTTTCTCTAACTTAAAGAGCATCGGTTTGCAGCCATGCTTTCGAAACAGCTCTATCAGTTTACGTTTGTGGTGGTGCGACACATTTCAGTACCAAAGTCAGCACAAAGAGAAGGTCGCGACGCAACGACGGTGGAAGTGGTTAGCATTGTGTGAAGGGGAATACCCAGGGAATTAAAACGCATGCTTTTTATAGCAGCGTTTGCGTGAGTAGACTTACACACCTTAATCGGAGGAGTTGCGCCGAAGACGAGTACTTCAGCACAGTTTACGATTTTGGCATTGAATATTGTGTATTCATTGTGAATGGCGAATGAGTGCATGCCAGCAACCTTTCATCAATTCAAGTGGTAAGCAGCTTGTGGAGAGTCATTGGAGAGTTAAGGCATCGGTGACACTTGGTTGTTGGCTGATACCAATGCCCAACTGCTTTTGACAACTCCCTGCTTTGTCGGCTTTCACAGTTTGTCTGTGATTAACATCTGATAACGATTAATACAAAGTAGCAATATTCAACGCAACTAATCTAAAACTAATCCCTCATTGCAATCTTCAGACCTTATCTAGCAGCATTTGGGCTGTTCTCTTCACTGACCTATGACATGACGATGACTTTAAGTCATTAATGGTGTGCTGTTACATGTGCAGCCGCACTTTAGTAGAAATTGCATTTTAGTGCTTCGGTAACACTTCACCGTCAACCTCCTCATTGCCAACAACCTAATGGTCAATGGTGTGTATTTGCTGAAAGGGGAAGGATAGAGGGAACGCTGGATCCAAACACCTTACAAACCAGTATACCGTGATGCCCAGCTGGCCTCCAGTTGCGGTGCTTTGAAAAACATACGCATAAAAAGTGGATGTTCTTCAACGAGTAGTTGGCAAACGGTTAGCATAATTGAAGCCTCCACCCTAAACAGATTGAATGGAATGGTTGGTGGGGTGGGTGGAATAAAGCTTTGGAATGATTGATGCGTGAGCAGGCATTACGTTGGCTGTAAATATAGCATCAACAGACGTAAGCACATCAAAGGCGGTGATTTGTTATTGAGGCGCTGTGAGAACGGTGGAGCGACGCCTCAGGCACTCGCGCTTTTGCGGTGAAGTGGTGTTGAAAACCTCTAAGTAGTAAGATCATGCAGAAGCTACGTCAATTCAGCTTGCAGCTTTCCTTTTAAGCCGAAGTCATTCAACTAGACGCAGTGGGTCGGCAAACCTACCAGTGCGATTCGTGTGGTGAGGAAAATGTTCTGAAAGAAATAAGCGCGTCTTTACACCGATACCATTTAGGAGGCTGAATCTAGTTAGATTATTATATAAAGTGTATTATTGCTTCCTCTATTCAATTAATAACGGCTTATAATAGTTCTATTTGTAAAACATTAAATTCAAACAATGCGCTGCATTTAGGCACAAAGTATTTGACGTGGATTAGTCGTAAAAGTGAATAAGGCGAATGATGAAGCAACCAAATGTCGTTTGTATGAAGCTGTCATTCACACTCTACTTTACAGACCCGCTGCTCCAAAAATTCCACCAAGTATGTGCCATCTGAATCTAATCATTATATTTGCAAGCACTAACAACATTTGCTTTTGCGAAGAGGCAAAATACCGTTCCTGCTCGTAGTCATTGGAACCACAAGAGGAAACATGCGCGGTTTCCAAACATAAGCGGTGGCAATGCATTTTTGGGGTGTAAGTCATCGACTAAACGCTGAAAGCTGATTAGATTAGCGGGTTGAAGGAGCACATGCCAAGTCGTGTAATTGTAGCAGAGTGGTGCAGTGATTTGATTTTTCTCCCACACAATTATCCTCGTGAATTGTGTGTGTCAGACGTGTGGGAATTTGGACGAGGTCAAGTGGATGGGGACATAATGGAACAAGGTAGAGTTGAGACGAACAGCTTTCAAGTGGAGGGAATCGAGTGCATCGCAACTGATTCCAACCCAAGTCAATGGAACGCGCCTAATTTTGGCATGACAAGAGCAGCTTTGCCTAAAGCTTCAATTTTCGCTCACAAATGGACGCCCTTAACACTTCCCTTTGTAATAACATCGCTTGCATAAACCGCTTATACTAAACACCACGCACTAGAAGAGAACAGCATCCTGCCTGTTTAAGTGAGAAGGAGAATAAATGAGAACCATGAAAAGGTTGTAATGCAGGCTGTGGTGGAGGTGCTTTAGCGGTCGAGCATGGACGAATGAGCGTACATTGCTTGGAGGGCTGCGGGCATTCTGGCATGTGCGATGGGTGTCCGCTTTTAAAAGGGAGAACAGGAAGAACTCAAAGTGGCTACGAGTTGGTGAAAAAGATATCCAGAGGTGAGAGCAGAATGCATGGGTCCATTGTCAAGGGAATGTGTGACTTTCATGCACTCCGTGCTGTTGCATTTACGATGCAGACGCAAAATCAGCACAAACAGTGATCAAGCAGTGTGAACGTGGCCACTACTATCAGATGGGATTTGACCTTAAGTGAAGTGTCGTCTTGTCACAGTGGATGCCAAGACCGTAATGCAAAGGCAGCGTTAGTGACGGGAATAGGTTGCAGCACACTAGGCACATGGTGCATATGGCAGGAAGATGAGACAGCTTTGCATTGGACTTCATGAAGGCAGGAGAACAGGCATTTCACGCTCCATCACTTTCAGGTCTTTTGCCTCCAAACAACATTACCTTGACAATGAAGAGTCACTCTGAAGTGATGGTAACATGGAAGGCTCTGAGCAACCAGGGCGCAGTGAATGTGTTTGCTGCATACGTTGCGGGATGGGAGGAGAAAAACTGCACTGCAAGCAAAGACGGCGCCAGTTGCACAATTGGTGGTCTTCTACCACGCATTCCCTACAGAGTGTGTGTTAGAGCCTGTCACACAAATACGCCGATGACATCAACATTGCTGTCCGACGTCACAAGCGCTCAATTTATGTCAAAGAGTGATCTGTATGAGCTGGACGCCAAGGCTAAAACAGGCAACTATTATTGCAGCGATGCCGTCTGCAATAATACAATCATCGACATACAAGGTAAGAAAAGTTGATTTATTGTCCTGACAATGAAAAGTAAAGCCAAACAGCCATTTTAAGTAGTTCATTTCAAAAAAGTGGTTCAGTTAGAATACAGAGTGATTTTAATTTGAACAAAATGTGCGAATTTGTAGGAGTGTTGGGCAGCGATACAGGACGGAAGCCTGTGTAGAGCCAATGCGTTGGCAGCACATTCAGATGCTGGTGCATACGATGACATAATGGTGGATTCCTCTTTTAGATTGCGAGAAGGAAAGCTATAAGAGAGGACTCATTCACGATCACTTTGATGTCTTCCAGCTCCAAGCAGCGTCACCTTGACTCCGAAGAACCATAGCAAAGTGACAGTCACATGGAAGGCACCGAATGACACTGACTGCGAATCGTGTCGAGTGAATGTGCATTGATAGTGCGCCGTCATTGTGTTACTGGCAGCCTGCTAGACGGCGTCAGTCGACCACATGCGTTGAGAGGCGTTGATGCATTGAGACTGCGTAAAGAGGATCAAGAGAAGTTACGAGTGAGTAACGTGCCCGTTGGTAGGTAGTTGATGGGTAAGATGGGGTCAAAATCGCACAGCTTCGCACGTACACCGAGACGCTCCGCCAAAGGCTTATGTTGAGCAACCAGGTGACACGCATTTCGCATTGAATCGTGAACACAACTTTCAGCCCCGATCACCATTGAATTGATTGCGACTATTTATATTACAGCGCTAGCACTTTGACAGAAAGTGACAAGTGAAATGCTCATCGATTTGGCAGTTCGTGTAGGGCACGAAAATTGGCAGTAGAGTTGAGCATGGCGAATTGACCGAAGCCTGTGTGAGACCACTTGCTGCATTATGCACCAGGTGCGTTGGAATGGCGGCCAATGGGCTGACGTTAGGGCACGGAGATGATACTGATGGGGGAAGTAGAAGACGTGGAGATGTAGGTTCCTCGAATGCACTTGCCAACTCAGTGGAGAATCAAAGCTTTTCTTTCATTCATTAACAGCATCAGAGTTGTACCCATTTTGATTTTTAGATTTGTGCCTACTCCTTACCTTACTCATTGTTGCATGGCATCTACCATCGTTCTCTCTCTCGCCTTGTCGATGAATCTACGGGTTGAATTGTGCAGGATACTTTAAACTCCTGCGTTTATGTTAACTTGTGGCATGTTGGGTGCCTCACACGACATGCGCACAGCGCCTTGAGATTGAGGACGCCCTCATGCTTGCCGAGCACAGATAGTGGCAGAGAATGGCGTGGGCTGAAGTGAGTTGGGTGGGTTGGAGAAAGGATAGCAGTAGGTTGACGCGACGTAGTTTCTCTCAACTAAAATAGCGTTAGAATTTTGTGAAGAACGACGTGTAAGGCTTTCCTCCACAGCCTTCATTGCGTCGAATTCTACCACGCTTAACATTGATACGAGTGATTGTGTTTGAGCCGGTGATGTTGCGTTTATATTGCGTAAGCAGGACCAATGGAAGGTAAGATGTTGCAGTGTGGTCGTGATCACAAACCAGTCGGATGAGATGTGACCCGAGGAATGAAGTGTTGGTGCATTAAAAGGTGTCCCATGATCACCCAGCGTGTGCACTGATAGTGCTAGTATTGACATTTGGCATGTTGAGAGGTCGCTGAATCCAGCGACATGGCCAGTGTCTCGCCATGAGTTCGCTAGGAGCAAAGAGGCAGAAGGGGTTATGAGGACTCCTCAGTTTGGAACCGAAGAATCATACCAAAGTGACAGTCACATGGAAGGCACCGAATGACACTGGCACAATGGACGTGATTGCTGCATACGTTGCGGGAGGGGAAGAAAAGCACCACTACAATACAAGCACAAACAGCACAAATTGCACGATTGACGGCCTCTTACCATGCATTACCTACAACGTGTGCGTTCGAGTCTGCCACCCGAAACCGACAAGCACAACGACTGCATCTTCCTCCTCCAGTTATGGCTCATATGAGGTCGTCACAAGCGCCAAAACTAGCAACTACACTTGTAGCGATGCCGTCTGCGGTAACACAGTCATTCCCATGGAAGGTGAGAAATATCGACTTATTGCCCTGTATGCGAAGTATGTCTGGTTAGAGTGGAATGCTGGTGCAGTGTCACCGTGGTGCTAGCAATATGACGGAGGGTGGTGAGTGAGAAGTTGAGCGATTTCGCATACAATGTGGGACACACAATTGTGCAGGCGAGTTGACCATCGCACCTTGATGAAAGGCTGTGTGAAGTCATTTGGTGCATTGTAGATGAGGTGGTTTGGAGGGAGTGGTCAGAGTGTTTTTACTGCAGTTCAGCAATGCAGTTGTTTGGAAGGGTGGACGAGGTGGTGGTGTCGTTGCCTTAAATGTGCTTCCCAACTGTGTGGATCCTAACAGATTCTGCTTAACCTAAATTCATTCACAATGCAGAAGTTAATGGACGTTGTCTTGTGGTTAGTGAGGTAGCTACTGTTGCAATCAACGCTCCCTACACCCACGTCCGACTCGCCGCGTTTTGTGCGATTTTTATCCAAAACTTCCTGCTCTTCTTCGCACTCATTTTTAAGTTCATTTGAATTGCTATTGCCACTGTGCCTCCTTCCTTCAATTGTGGTTGTATTTGCCATTGGAGAAGGGTTTTCTCCACACATTCACATGGTCATGCCCCAAACGCCTCCTTATTTGGCCTACACGTGATGACTCATATAAGCACTTGATTTTCCATCAGTGAATTGGGACGTTGGGTGCGGATGTTGGTGATAATTTGTGCATGTGTGGCACTGTTTGCTTGTGGTGGTTGGCGTGTCTCAGGAGACAGCTCGAACTTGAAGGAAGCAACACACCTCCAGTCGAACTGTGAAGGAGAATGAATGTGAATCACGAGAAGTTATCATGCAAACTGTGATGGAGGCCTATTTGGAGAGTTGAGGACGGACTAGTGTGTGTGCATTGTGGCAAGCGCTGCAGACAATGAGAGCAAGTGTTGTGGGTGTCCTCTTTATCGCGGACGTTGATGTGAGCAGTAGATAGGTGTTTAGAGGCAATTACAGAGTGTTTGATTCTCAATGGAGAGGAAGAAGTGTGACCACTGCAGCCTCACTAGGTTGACACAAGCCGCGATGAAGTAATGTGATGGTGGTTGAGTGGTGGTCATTGTTTGGGGTGTAAATGCGTTCATACTGGAGTGATAATGGGATGTGTGTATGTGTGTGCATGCATTAAGTAGTAGTTGTCTTGCTTAGCCCTTATTGCGAATGTTTTGTGTGGAGGCGTATCTCAAAATGCAACCAAATGCCTACCTGCCTACATATAAGCCCAATCGAAGAAAGCACGATACGTTTTGAAGGTGAAGCAAGATATGAGATGTGTGGGGGAATACCGAAGGACAACGAGTTGGTCCTCACAGGATCGTGGTTGCGAGTGATGTTTGAGAAGTACTGTGAGGTGAATTGAACCTGTTCGTCCATTTATCGATCATTCTGTTTTCCGTGAGACGATGAATTGAAGGTATTCAGAGGCAAGCGTTTGTGTTTGGATGTGTGGATATAATTTAGATTGCGTGAACTGATTCAACAGAAGTTACGATAGCGCGATATGCCCAATGGTACAAAGTTGATGAGTAGGATGTGGTGCTAGTTGAAGAGTTGTTGTGTGACAGTGAATGCGAAGACCGAAATGTGTGGTATGCACACGGAAAGTGTGGTGCACTGGATGGCATGAGGAGACGCTCTTCCATTAGCTTGTGTGAAGCAAACAGACATGAGGCGTTTCGCCACTAATCACCTTCACATCTTTCAGCACCAACTGACATCCAATTGAATGCAGTAAATCATACAGCGGTGACGGTGGGATGGAAGGCGCCGAGTGTGAAGGATGAAGGGGATGTGTTTGCTGCGTACGTTGCTGGAGCGGAAGAAAAGCACCACTGCACTACAGACACAAGCAGCACAAATTGCGCGATTGGTGGTCTTCTGCCACGCATTCCCTACAACGTGTGTGTTCGACTCTGTCACCCGAATACGACGACCTCAACGACTACAGCTTCTCCCTCCACAGATCGGGGGATGGTGTCAAATAGTGATCTCTCTGATGTTGGCGCTGTTGACGAAACGAAGAAGTACATCTGCAGCAATGCTGTGTGTGGTAGTGTAACACTCCCCATGCAAGGTGAGAAATGCTGACTTATTTTCCTGACTGCGACTCGTGTCGAGTAAATGTGCATTGATAGTGCGCTGTCTTGGTGTTACTGGCAGCCTGCCAGAATGCGTTGTTTGGCCACATGCGTGATGTAGCATTGGATATGAGGCGAAGGACATTATGGCAGATTTGAGCACCGCTTCCACTGGAATAGGCAAATATTTTTGCAGCGATGCCGTCCGTGATAATATAACCGTTTTCATGTAGGTTTGGAGGTGTTGACCTTTTTTCCTTTGGTCAATGCGTACAGGCGCATAGAATATTTTTGCAGCTTCAATTTGACAATATTTGTGCATTTAAAATGTGTGATTTATGAACGAAGTTGTAGGAGTGTGAAGCATCGTATCTTGTTGGAAGCCTGTGTGAACCCATCGCTTTGGCACCAGAACACTGAAGTAATGTCAGTGTGTGTGATGTGGATGGCAGACAGATATTCTATTTCTTATTAGTTACAAAATGCATTAGCATAAATCCGGTTTGAGCCACCGAATTGAAGGTGAGTTGGGGGGCACTGGGGGCGCAGCATGTTTGCTTGCAAGAAATCAACGAAGGTTAAGATTACGTTATGCGACTGTTTGGAGGAAGGTGTTGGATTAGTCGCGGTCCCAGGAGACGCGATGTGTTGCGACAGGGAAGGCTTAGACCGCACTGCATCGAACACACACTGAGAGTGTGGTGCGTGGGATGGCATGATGAGACGCTCCTCCATCAACCAATGTGGAACAAACAGGCAACAGTCAAATCATGTTAAATCGCATTCACATCTCCCAGCACCAAGCGCTATCAACTTCAATGCAACGAATCATACCACAGTGGCGTCAAAATGGACGGCGTCGATTGATAGTGATGCAATGCACAGGATTGCTGCAACGTTGCGAGAGCGCAAGAAGGGCACTGTACTACAAACAGAAACAGCGACAATTGCATGATCGACGTCCTCTTGCCACGCATTCCCTAAAACGTGTGCGCTCGAGTTTCAATGACAGTTTGTTGCATTAGAGCTGTAGTCTGTGTGCTTTTGCCCGTGGCCGGTAAATGTGGGTGGTGGAGTGCTCAGATGCTCTGTTCATCTGCATTGGCGTGTGGCAATCTGGATGCTTTGTACGACTTGTATGCAGCCTTTCACATTGAGGATGCATCCTCCCTTCACCACTTGATGAGAACTTTGTGGGTGAAAGTAGTGGATGTGTGCAGAACACTGGTACGTGCGATGACATGATGAGGTGCACCTCACAATGATTGCATTAAGGAATGCGAATAATTGAGTTTTGATTGCAATCACTTTCATACCTTTTAGCTCCAAGCAACATCACCTTGACTCCGAAGGGTCATACGGAGGTGACGGTAGGATGGAAGGCGCCGAGTGTGAAGGATACAGTGGATGTGTTTGCTGCGTACGTTGCTGGAGCGGAAGAAAAGCACCACTGCACTACAGACACAAGCAGCACAAATTGCGCGATTGGTGGTCTTCTGCCACGCATCCTCTACAACGTGTGTGTTCGACTCTGTCACCCGAATACGACGACCTCAACGACTACAGCTTCTCCCTCCACAGATGGTGGGATGGTGTCAAGTAGTGATCTCTCTGATGTTGGCGCTGTTGACGAAACGAAGAAGTACATCTGCAGCAATGCTGTGTGTGGTAGTGTAACACTTCCCATGCAAGGTGAGAAATGCTGACTTATTTTCCTGACTGCGACTCGTGTCGAGTGAATGTGCATTGATAGAGCGCTGTCTTGGTGTTACTGGCAGCCTGCTAGAAGGCGTCGGTTGACCACATGCGTGATGTAGCATTGGGTATGAGACGAAGGACATTACAGCTGAGTTGGGTATTGCAACTAGACCATGAACTGAGTGAACCCACTACGTGCATCGTGTTGCAGTTGCTTTCAAATGAGTTGTCTTATTGTTTTAGTGGTAAAATAGAAACGAACATTCTTAAATGCAATTACTAGCGGTGCAGATAATCACAACATTTCCTTTGCTTAATTCCATCCTCAGGTTTGTGCGCGTACATACTTTAATCGTCTTTGTTATGCTTCGTCAGTTTGTATTTACTGCACGCTTCTTCGTACCCTTATACTTGATTTATAACTGGTTTGGTGTTTCGTGGTCTCTGTGAGTGTGTAGAATGAAATGCGTCAGGTACTCTAGTCTGCTGTGTTTGTGTTAGCTGGTGGGTTGGTTGGTGCCTCGCATGGCACTCATCAACCTGGAGCATGGATGGTGGTGGAGGATGTCGTGAGTGGCAGTGGTTGTTTGGACACTGAACACTGATTGAATGGGTTGAAGAATGCACGGCATAGTGTTGTCATGACGTGCTTTGCAATGCTCAAGGCAATTCATTAATAGTGACTTGTGAAAGGCGAGGTTGGAGGGTTTCTTGCATTGCCTCATCAAACATTAGCACCACCGTATGAAACCCTACGGCAATAAGCACTAAAAGCACGCTGTGTGTATGTTTCGTGAAATGCAGGTGGATAGTGGCAGGGAAGTCTGTATTTAAGGTCACGAATTGGGTGGAGGTGTTGTGGTGGGTGAGTCGCACGCCTAAGATGAGGTGAAAGGCGACTGTAGATGACGCTGGCTTGCGTGTGGCAGCGATGTGAGCTGTTGAAAAGAAATAATGCAGTTTTTTGCCTTGGAGAAACTTGTAGTTTCGACTTGTTTGAGGTGGCTGTTTGAGTGACAAACACATGAGTCTCATATTCTCCCGTCGTTTATCTGATCTGTCGGCATTGCGCATAGGCGTGTTTCACTCGTGTTAGTAAGGCACTTAAAGGACAGCCAATAAGATTGCGCAAGCACGCGTTCTAGCTACTCTGAGGTTAATTGCAGCTGCTTTAGGATTTCTGAAATACAATATTTTCAGAGAGGTGAGAAATTGAAGGCATTAATGGGCGATTGTCGTAGTTGGGAGGCGTTGGTGCAGTGAGACTGTGCAAAGAGAATCGAGAGGAGTTACGAGTGAGCAATGTGCCTGTTGGTAGGAAGTTGGTGGGTAAGATGGGGTCAAGATCACACAGCTTCGCACGCACACGGAGAGCGTGTTGCTTGGGATGGCATGATGAGATTCCCCTCCATTAGCTTGTGTGGAGCAAACAGACATGAGGCGATTTACTACTAATCACCTTCACATCTTTTAGCACCAACTGACATCAAATTGAATGCAGTAAATCATATAGCGGTGACGGTGGGATGGAAGGCACCGAGTGTGAAGGATGCAGTGGATGTGTTTGCTGCGTACGTTGCTGGTGCGGAAGTAAAGCACCACTGCACTACAGACAAGGACGGTGTCCAATGCACGATTGGTGGCCTTCTGCCACGCATCCCCTACAACGTGTGTGTTCGACTCTGTCACCCGAATACGACGACCTCGACGACTGCGTCCTCCTCCTCCACAGATGGTCGGATGGTGTCAAGTAGTGATCTCTCTGATGTTGGCGCTGTTGACGAAACGAAGAAGTACATCTGCAGCAATGCTGTGTGTGGTATTGTAACACTTCCCATGCAAGGTGAGAAATGCTGACTTATTTTCCTGACTGCGACTCGTGTCGAGTGAATGTGCATTGATAGTGTGCTGTCTTGGTGTTACTGGCAGCCTGTTAGAAGGCGTCGGTTGACCACATGCGTGATGTAGCATTGGGTATGAGGCGAAGGACATTATGGCAGATTTGAGCACCGCTTCCACTGGTATAGGCAAATATTTTTGATGCGGTGCCGTCCGTGATAATATAATCGTTTTCATGTAGGTTTGGAAATGTTGACCTTTTTTCCTTTGGTTGATGCGTACAGGCGCATAGAATATTTTTTGCAGTTTTAATTTGAAAATATTTGTGCATTTAAAATGTGTGATTCATGAATGAAGTTGTAGGAGTGTTAAGCATCGTATCTTGTTGGAAGCCTGTGTGAACCCATCGCTTTGGCACCAGAAACCTGAAGTAATGTCGGTGTGTGATGTGGATGGCAGACAGATATTCTATTGTTTATTAGTTGCAAAATGCATTAGCATAAATCCGGTTTGACCCACCGAAATGAAGGTGAGTTGGAGGGCGCTGGGTGGCGCAGCAAGTTTGCGTGCATGAAATCAAAGGAGGTTAAGAATAGTTATGCGACTGTTTGGAGGAAGTTGTTGGATTAGTCGCGGTCCTAGGCGACGCGATGTTTTGCGAGAGGGAAGGCTTAGACCGCACTGCATCGAACGCACACTGAGAGTGTGGTGCATGGGATGGCATGATGAGACCCTCCTCCATCAACCAACGTGGAACAAACGGCAACAGTCAAATCATGTTAAATCGCATTCACATCTCCCAGCACCAAGCGCTATCAACTTCAATGCAACGAATCATACCACAGTGGCGTCAAAATGGACGGCGTCGATTGATAGTGATGCAATGCACAGGATTGCTGCAACGTTGCGAGAGCGCAAGAAGGGCACTGTACTACAAACAGAAACAGCGACAATTGCATGATCGACGTCCTCTTGCCACGCATTCCCTAAAACGTGTGCGCTCGAGTTTCAATGACAGTTTGTTGTGTTAGAGCTGCAGTCTGTGTGCTTTTGCCCATTGCCGGTAAATGTGGGTGGTGGAGTGCTTAGATTCCCTGTTCATCTGCATTGGCGTGTGGCAATCCGGATGCTTCGTACGACTTGTATGCAGCCTTTCACATTGAGGATGCATCCTCCCTTCACCACTTGATGAGAACTTTGTGGGTGAAATTAGTGGATGGGCGCAGAACACTGGTACGTGCGATGACATGATGAGGTGCACCTCACAATGATTGCACTAAGGAATGCAAAGAATAGGGTTTTGATTGCAATCACTTTCATAATTTTTAGCTCCAAGCAACATCACCTTGACTCCGAAGGGTCATACGGAGGTGACGGTAGGATGGAAGGCACCGAGTGTGAAGGATGAAGTGGATGTGTTTGCTGCGTACGTTGCTGGAGCGGAAGGGAATCACCACTGCACTACAGACAAGGACGGTGTGGAATGCACAATTGGTGGCCTTCTGCCACGCATCCCCTACAACGTGTGTGTTCGACTCTGTCACCCGAATACGACGACCTCAACGACTACAACTTCTCCCTCCACAGATGGTCGGATTGTGTCAAGTAGTGATCTCTCTGATGTTGGCGCTGTTGACGAAACGAAGAAGTACATCTGCAGCAATGCTGTGTGTGGTATTGTAACACTTCCCATGCAAGGTGAGAAATGCTGACTTATTTTCCTGACTGCGACTCGTGTCGAGTGAATGTGCATTGATCGTGCGTTGTCTTGGTGTTACTGGCAGCCTGCTAGAAGGCGTCGGTTGACCACATGCGTGGTTTTGCGTTGGGTATGAGGCAAAGGACATTGTAGCTGAGTTGGGTATTGCAACTAGACCATGGACTGAGTGAACCCACTACGTGCATCGTGTTGCAGTTGCTTTCAAATGAATTGACTCATTGTTTCAGTGGCAACACAGAAATGAATCCAGTGAGGAGGGTGGAAGACGTTAACATTCCCTTTTCTTGAGTGCAATCATTAGCGTTGTAGACATTCACAAATTCACATTCGCTCAAATTAATCCTACCCAATTTCCTTCCTACTCTCTATTTTCTTTGCTCTTAGCACTTTGTTTAATGTTTTGCCACAAGGTTTTTTAGTTGTTTTGACAATTTGGCCTTTTATATTGTTTTAATCTATGGTTCAAAGTGAACGCTTTGAGGTTCCACCTGTTTTCGAACTGATCACTTGCAATTATTGTGAATTTTTATATGCTCTAACTCTGATGATGCATTTCCTCTCTGTCGGAATGGGGCGCATGGGCTTGTAATTGTTGCTCCGTAGGCTGAGTGTTGGCCATTGTGTGTGTGTGTGTGTGTGTGCTTTTCTCCACACGCTGCAGACATTTGGAAGAAGTGTGAGGTGTGAGGTGTGAGTGGGTTGACGCTGGCACTGACACGAGTGGTGAGGAGAAGTGTGCGTGTGTGCATGCATGAAGTTGTAGTTGTCATACTCAACGTTTATTGCAAACGTTATGTGTGCAGGCGTGTCCCACAATGGTACAAACTGCCTACATTTTCACCCATAAGCCCAATGGGACGAAGCACGACACGTTTTGAAGGTGACGCAAGTTATAAGCAGTGTGATGGAATGCCGTCTGACAAAGAGTTGGCCCTCACTGAACCGAGGTTTCGAGTAATGCCTTAGACCTACTGTGTGATCAATTGAACCTGCTCGAACATTTGAGCTTTGATTGCAATCACTTTCATACCTTTTAGCTCCAAGCAGCATCACCTTGTCTCCGAAGGGTCACACGGAGGTGACGGTAGGATGGGGGGCACCGACTGACAAGGATGCAGAGGATGTGTATGCTGCATACATCGCAGGAGTGGGAAGGAAACGCTGCACTGCAGAGAAAGGGAGTTTGGAATGCACAATTGGTGGTCTGTTGCCACGCATTCCCTACGATGTGTGTGTTCGAGTGTGTCACCCAAAACTGGCGACCACGGAAGCCGTAGCATCGTCTCTGGCAGGCGCTCAACTGGTGTCAAGTATTGATGTCTCTGAGGTCGCCACGATGGTCGAGACAGAGAAATATACTTGCAGCAAAGCTGT
Organism: Taenia hydatigena; assembly: GCA_036345935.2. Classification (NCBI taxonomy): domain Eukaryota; kingdom Metazoa; phylum Platyhelminthes; class Cestoda; order Cyclophyllidea; family Taeniidae; genus Taenia; species Taenia hydatigena. Next base: position 1,088,972 of record JADWOT020000001.1, on the reverse strand, counting down.
GTGCGGTAGCGTGACACTTGCCATGCAAGGTGAGCAATGCTGACTCATGTCCCTGTGGTTGGTCAAGCTTGGTGAATGGGCAGTAGTAATGCGCTGTTTCTGTGACACAAGCACTTTGACAGAAGGCATCGGTTGAAGGAATGGGTGGTTTGGTCAAGCAATTAATGCCATTCATTTTAACAAATTATTTTCCTGACGCTTATTTCTTGGGTCAAGGTAGACAGCTTGAACTTTCCTATATTCTGAACTGATCACTTGCAACAATGATATATGTTTGATGGTCTCACTCTGACGAAATAATGTGCACCTGTTGGAATGGGGCAAAAGGCGTGAAGTGGATGCGAGTGATCAACATTTATCGTGTAAATTGTGGAAGAATTTAGCTTCACTGATTGAATGGTGGCTATGCTGTGTGCACTATTCTGCACACTGGAGGCGTTCAGAGCGAGTGTGAAGTGTGGATACAATGGCGCTGGTTACCGACACGTGTGGTAATGGGAAGTGTGCATGTGTGCTTGTGTGGTTGTGTTTTAGCCGCCGTGCAATGTGTATAGTTTATGCAGAGACGTGCTTTACAATGCTTTTATCTACCCATCAACCTTCCCACCTACTAATCGCACCAATGGTTTATTCGCGTCTCGGTTTCTTTACCACTGTCATCCTCAATGTCCTTTACTCTGGTGCAATTTTGTGTTTATGTGCAAGGTACGGCTTTTTAACTGGAAAATAAGTTCACTTATGGCAAACTGAGCGCTTGTAGGTGGTGACCTTGATCTGTAGAATGCTGATACGAGCATGGCCTACACTTGGTAAAGTACATTATTGCTGCTTTAGTGCTTTTATCACAGCGTCGCTTTACGGAAGCCTACTGGAATGAACACGGAATAAACACTGAGTCTGTTTCGCGATCCTGCAACGGAATTGTCGCAAAAGAGTGAGGTTTGGTACCTTCTAGGTAGCTCTGCATTCCGCCATTTAGGGCGCAACGATTTGGTGGAGGTATCATAGTAAACGTCTGTTATTACTCCTGTGTCCTTAAAGGTGAATGCGCGGATAAAGCCTGCAAATCTGTGGGAAGACTGCTATTGGTTTACAGTAGTTGGCACGTAGGACGATTTCAAATGTTTGTGATTTGCTTGCAATGAAGGTTGGGAAGGAGGTTGCTCACATGGATTGGATTCCTAAGACAGGCACTTTACCTCACATGAAGCCATTTCACATCCCATGTCTCCCATGAAACGACAAATAGGAGACATTGAGGGTTGTGTGCTGGCTGAGGTCCTAAGTTAGAAAGACGTGCAACAGCTTTGAATTCGATGATGTACCAGTAGCGTTGCGTAACATGCGTGCAGTCACGAATGCGCTGGATGAGTTGTGGTCCTAGGTGAGTTGCTGCTTTATTGCAGTGGATGTACTTTTGACACTGCGCGGGCGATTTCACTGGTGGGGATGACTGCCAGTGAGCTGAGATCCTATTGAATCCGATACCATGATCAACTGCTCCTCCAATCACCAACGTGGATCGGACATGGGACACGGATGTTGCAACCACTTTCTTGTATTTTAGCACCAAATAACGTCACCGCGACTGCGCTGAGTCCAAACGCAGTGAATGTGTCTTGGGGGTCGCCAAGTGACAGTGATAGCATGGATGTGTACAATGCATATAGCAGAGGATCCGAAGAAAAATACTGTCGGACAGAAGCAGGAAGCCGCCAATGCACATTCGCTGGTCTTTCACCCTCAACAAGCTACGAATTCTGTGTGCAAATCTGTCACGTATATTTGCCAGCTTCTGTGAACAATTTGCCTGCAAGAATGGCGTCCCTCTATTCAGAAGGCACTTTATTAGGCTCGACAAAGGATTCAATTGGGCCTAAATTTGACTCCGATTCACGGATTTATATTTGCGGTCCAGTCTGCTGTATTAGCGCAACAACGCCCTCGGGTAAGCAACACTTGTTCATTGAAAGTTATACAAAACATTTTCTGGTGAATGTGTACTGATAACATGTTTCCGCTTCGAAACCTCTACTTTGATAAGTTTTCGCAACTGAAAAATTTTGCAATTTTGCATCGGGTGCCAGACACACAAACGTAAGTATTGCATTTTGAATGAAGCCCGTAGGAAATGTCACCTCTGTGCTTATGTAGGAGGACAGAAATGAAGTCGATGAGGGAGTAGGAAGACGCGAATGCGAAGTCGCCAAAGTACATTCGTCAACGGTGGGGAGGCTCCCAGCTTCCATTTTACTCAGACTTTATTTCGCACTCTGTCTACCATCTACTGCTCCTGTTTCGATTACCTTGTGCTTCCACGACCTCCCATTGATTCGTTTCTTGTGGGTGACGTTGACACCGAATTGTTGACACACAAACAGTAAATCGCTGTTGCGGTCTCGGCTTTTGTAATACTCAGGCTTTAGTTTAGCTCTTCATCGCATGCCTCTACAACCACTTCTGAATTTCAAACTGATTCACTCTTTGCATTTTTTCATTGTTTCCGGTTGCAGATAATCGACTGCTAAAAATACTGCTGGGAACATTCATTCCTCTCATCATCATCATACTCCTCCTAATCCTACTTTTTGTCTTCCGCAAGCGAATTCCACCCCTCAAACATTGGTGTGATAAGAAGTCACGTGTGGGCGATGATGAACCGTGAGTTTCCTTTCCTAAAACTGCCTTCGCTTCCATCAGCAACGAGGTCACTCCTCTCCCACTTCTTCTTGCCATCAACTTTTGACCACTCAAGGCCTAGCCTATTCGTATTCACATAAGACTGCCATCAAAGCTGTCATTACTTCTGTCACCCCTTCACAACCAAATTCCTAATTACTTGATGCTGTATTTGTGCTTATGGCAGAGACATCAACTCTCAAGTGTCAAGGCGCGTGAGGTTATTTTTGCGAACATTGTCACTAAATCAAAATCTTAATCGAATGTCTGAGTTACCATTTCTTTTTCCTCATCTTCTTTGAATTCTCTAGTGGCGCTGCCTTCCCAATTGAGTACTACAATCCACCTGGTCCCAAGAGTCCGCCAAACGCGTAAGTGACACGGCTTATGGTGTTGTCAGATAAATTAACCATTTGTCGCCAACAGGCTGCCCTCAGATCACGGAGGTGGGGGCTACAGGGCATTCTCAATGCCTGATGATTATGCTTCCCACCAGTGGAATCACTAAGTCGTCAGGTTGGAATTGTCTGCCATCACATTAGCCATCATGCAGCACTGCGGATTTGGCCTACGATCCACCGTGCTGGTGTGGTGTTGACAATGAGAGTGGAATGGCTAATAGCAAAGTGCAGTTAAAAATGCTCTCCTGCAATGTCAAAGTGGGCTCAAGTAAGAATTCAATCATTGGACTAGACTACATTGGCAGTGTAACTACTGGGTGGTCAGAGGAGATGCATTTGTCAGTCTGCCCTCCGAATCGGCATGATCCGATTTGCACTTTTGTGGAAAATGTGTCAAGTTCAAATAGGACCACCGCCGCTTCACAGCTTCTTTCTACTAAGCGTGAACGCCTTCGCCTAGGCTGATTTTTGGTCAATCATCACCCACCACCATTCCATATCCCGTCCTTAAAAGCAAATGCATTTGCAAAAAAGGAAGATCACTGGACCACCTTGATAAGATTGTTGGTGTTTCAAAGCATAGTGATGGTGTAATTGAGGGTTCAAAGTTACCTGCATCTGCAGGAGTGTCCTTCTCCTTTTCTAGACCACCTCCCATTCCTATCGAGAACTTCGCAGCTCAACTACAAGATCTCAACAGAAACAATGGATTCCATACCTGCTTCCAGGTCGGCTACATAATAACAAAGCTGTTCTCCACCACCTACTTCTTCGCAGAATCTCGAATTGTTATTTTGCTCTCCTTGCAGGCCATGGGAGCCATCGCAGCTTCGGAAGTTGAAGAGAGATACCATCTGACCAAATTGGCTGCTTCACAAAACGGAAACCGCAACCGCTACTGCGATATGGTTCCATGTGTGTTGAGTTCTGCAGTGTAATACTCATGTGCATTCAATGCAACGGACTGATCTGATTCCCTCTCATTTCAGACGATCAATCCTTGGTACTGGTTGGACGCCCGTGGTCCACAGTAATTAACTGCCCAGAACCTCGACTTACGGTGGGTCACTGGTAGTCTTGGCATGATTAATGGCACAGCCTACTCGGTGTGCTGATGCTCAGACCACCGACACAGATGCCACATTGACATCAACAGAAGGTGTTGTGTGTTTGTGGGTTGTAGGTTGGTGAGGTGAGTGAGGGTTACATCAACGCGTCCTACGTGCGGCGTCCAGAATATGGCAGTGGAGGAGAGGCAATGGTGGCCTCCATCACTTCTCTTCCGGAGTACATCGCAACCCAGGGTCCTCTGGAGAGCACCGTTGCCGACTTCCTCACTATGGTGTGCGAACAGCGCTCTCCTCTCATCATCATGCTCTGCCAGTAGGTTTGGTAACACTCCACATTCCTAACCGTCTCTCCACATCCCTCTTATTTTGACTTTGTTTCCAACTAGTCCTCTATTTCGCATTCTTTCCGTCAATCTAGTCATTTTTCTCTGGTGGAGCTAGGTACCCTTTCAGTTGTCCACGACACCACTTGTTCACATTCAGCCTTTATTTTTGTCCTCTCTTCATTTGGCTCATTGCTTTGCCACTCACTTTTCCTATTTTATTGTGACTGTAGCATGTAGTGTGAATGAGAGTGGAGGGAGGCACCATTTACCAATGGATAGAGGCTGAGTTGTCTGCATTTTGTCGACGCCGATACCCTTCCCTTGTAATCTGTGTTCAGAAATGTCCTACAAAATAACTGTGCTTAGATGAGGTCGACTTCAAACCACAACTGGTAGCGCCTCTTACCCACAAATTCATTTCTTCACCTTGCTCACTCTCACACCACAACTTCCACTCTGTCTACGGTTATGCGGACGCATGGTTTTGGCAGTGGTCCTTGTCACCTGCCCCATAACTGCAGCATCGTCAACACGAATTATCGCAGCCTTTAATGCAGCACCGGCACCATTATAAGTAGCGGCACCGATAGTCATGATAAAGTCGACAGAACTGGAGTCGCTGACGATGCTTTAGTGACTCTGTTCATTCCTCAAACCCTTGCACATCTAGGCATTCTGTGATGCTGTTAATGGGGGAGCAGAATCGACGGTCAAGTCAAAGCAAGGAATGAAAGTAGCCGTTTACTTTTGATTAGGCGGACACTTTTCTCACCTACATATCGCACCCATAAAATCTTCATTAAAAAGTACTTTAAAGCGCATTTTTCGTCGATCGGTTTGGTCCCAGACTAAACTTTGTCGTTTGATCCCCCTTTATTCGACCGTTCTTGAGGTTTTAGAACATTTTTGGTCAAATTTGCCAATGCATCAGTTTGACGGTTAAGCGTTTGGAGGAAGGTAGGAGAAACTAGTCAGCCTACCACAGATTTTGCGTCCAACCATCCACGAATGAGTGTTTGCCGCTCGTGTCTGTTAATACAGTAAAAAGCATGAAGGTAGATGAGGTACACACTGCAAAGCAATTTTAAGCATTTGAAACCTTAACTGCAATTTCATTGTAGCTGAAGCATTTGTGAGCATAAGAGAAATATACCAAGAGCCTGAGCCACGCGTCACCACTTCTAATCATTTGTCATTTCCTCATTGCCACGAGACTCAGCGATTTCCAAAATCTTACACACCTTACAGAATCTGGTCACACTACTCCTCAAACGATGGTGAGTCATGTGCATCACGCATGTGGTTTGGCGCCTATGTTTGATTTCGTCGTGACTTATGGCCCTGCCTGTCCATTGCCTGCCTCATCCAAGTTTCCTTATCACTTTACATGCAGGACGTCCTCCAATTCGTGTTACGTTCCATTTGTAGCCAGACATGTACCTGATTAGGCAGCACCGAAATTTTCTTGCAATTGCCCTTTGCAGATGCATTGAAGGCAGCAAAAACAAGTGTGCGCAGTACTGGCCCGATGGCTTGACACAGACATTTACATCAAAGAACTGCAGTATCGTAGTGACGAAGGAGAGTGAGGAGTCCTTCGGTGACGTCATACGTCGTCAGTTGAAAATCCATCCATCGAGCGAAGCATCGGTAGGTGGTAGTCTTCTCAAACAGCAGGCTGAGTGTCGTGGTGCTTGATTGTTCGAGCTCTTCTGATGCCATCCTTTAGCCGTGGACCGTCACTCAGTTACACCTCTTGGGTTGGGACTGCTACGATGTTCCGAATATGGAGTCGTTCTACAACCTTATCGATATGCAAAACAGCTACTTGGCAACACATTGCGTAGGAGCTGAGTACGGCCCAACAGTTGTGCACTGCAGGTGAGACAAATGTTTGCCTTACAGGATGTTTGACATTTATATCCTGCGTCGAATGCCCTCTGCACTCCAAGGCTAATCTTAACACTTGCCAAAACATGTGGGAAGCACACCGGAGGCTGGAATTGTATCTGCATCTAATTTTAGCGCTGGCATGGGTCGAACGGGCACGCTCATGGCAGCTCGCTTTCTCCTTGACCGTCTGCGAAAGAGTCCGCAGAAAGTGGACATCATTGGCACAGTTTTAGCGATGCGGAAGTGGCGTAAGAGTTTGGTGCAGGGTCCAGTGGGTTATTTCTCTCCATTTTCTGTGCTTTTGCAACTATGCTTGCACTCTCTCACCTTATTTCCCTTGCTGTACCTTCTAGTCACAATTGCAATTTCTCTACAACTTCATTGCCTTTTGTCTTGTCAAAGAGAATCCTGGCATAAATACGGTCCCACCACCAGTGACAGTGTGTAAGTAAATGTTCTACGAACCTCTCACCTGCTTAAAATTGTCAAACAGTTGGAATGCAGTGGATTAGAACCCACGAACACGGGTGTTGTCGAAAGCGACCTCTTTGTTACCTCCTGGAATTCATGCGAATGGAATAGCCAAACCAACTAACAACGACTTTGTTTCTCTTACACAGCTACGGCGTATCAGAATGCTGTGGAGCATCATCAGTTGAATGCAGTGAACCGTAAGTCAATGCCTAAATTGCTTTTTCATCAAAAATGTTTACAGTATCCCTTACGTATTTCAGCTACATGGAAGCTGAGAGTGGTAGACTAGGTCTTGATAGCTTGATCTTGACAAAAGTGTCCAGTTTGCCGAGTGTCATGTGTCATGGAGAAGAATCAGTTAGTTGTAGTAAATACATCTTTGTTCGACATTGAACACACTTCTTTTCTACAGCTGACGTGTATCAGAATACCGCGGAAGGTGTTCAGGTAGCTGCAGAGGAAAGTGAGTCCACATCGACTGCACCCATTTGACTGGCAGTCTTCCGGGATGAGACTCTAACTATGAGAATGCTAGGCACTGATTTTTAATGGTTTCAAAGCGCCATCGGCTATGACTTCACTTTATACCCTCTCTTTAGAATATACAGTCCCCAATGCTGTGCCGGTGGCGAAAGAGCAGCCAAGTGGTTTAACTCAAGGTAAATTCAGCGACTTGTGAGGCTCTGTCTCGTTCCCTTTCGCCAACCCTCACTCCCTCCAAAACATTTTCGGTTGTTTTAAGGTGGTGAATATGCGAACCCTTCCACGTCTGGTGCGCTGCCGGCAAAAAGTGGTAAGGACTGCTGCTTTCCATGTGACACGTTTTAATATCGCATGAATGCAATTTATTGCCATCAGCTGCCATGCTGCTTCCGTTTCGCGAAATGTCAGTGGTGACTTGGCTTGAACGGAGTCGTCTGCGGTGCCCACGCTCCCGTGAAGGCAGGCGTGATAAGTCGCGTTCATGTATTCTGTCTGCCAAGTGTTGAGGCGTTGATGTGTGGGCGAAACGACTGCCGACACAAGGCGACTATGCAGTGCCTACAATCAAATTTACATTTAACGTGTGCTGGATGTTTGGGCTTTTTCCTTCTCTCCATCATGTGCACCGTCATACGCGTCTACTGTCTGTCCTCGTCCATGTCCCTACGTATGGAATGATTGTCCTTAAATGTTTATGGTAGCGAATTGATGTTTGATTCTGCTGCCTTAATAGGATCGCATTGGTTAAGTCGACTGCTGCATAGAGTCGTTAGCCTTTGAAATGCAGTGAGGGAATCGAGCTGCTGAATTACTACTGTTCAAGTGATGTTTACAAGAAGACGTGTCTGTAAGGAGAACCAATTAACTTATGTGCACACAGTACTTATTATGCGTCCACTTCTTCCTTCCCATTCGTTTCGTTGCAATTTTGTTTCACCAACTGGTCGGGTTCACTTCAGCGCCTTCCTCAACCCATACATCCTCACTCAAACGCTTCAACAACATTGTAATGCGGACTCATGGACTGTCCAAATGTGGCGTCGCTTCTGATTCATGATGGCATTCTCGAGGAACACGCGAGTAAAAAGCCTGCTTTAGGCAGATGTAATTCTGATTTCACTTTATGCCTTCTCTTTAGAAAATACAGTCCCCAATGCTGTGCCGGTGGCGATTGAGCAGCCAAGTGGTTTAACTCAAGGTAAATTCAGCGACTTGTGAGGCTCTGTCTCTTTCCCTTTCGCCAACCCTCACTCCCTCCAAAATATTTTCGGTTGTTTTAAGGTGGTGAATATGCGAACCCTCCCACGTCTGGTGCGCTGCCGGCAAGAAGTGGTAAGGACTGCTGCTTTCCATGTGACACATTTTAATATCGCATGCACGCAAACCACTCCCATCAGCCGTCATGCTGCTTGTATTTTGTGAATTGTGAGCAGTAACTTGGCTTGAATGGAATTGTCCGTGGTGTGTACGCCCTCCGTGAAGGCAGACATGATAAGCCGCGTTCAAGTTTTACGTCTCTAAGGTGCTAAATCGTTTTTGTGTGGGCAATACGGCTGTCGGCACAAGGCCCATTGGTTGCCCTCATTTAAGTCTCCACGCATGAAAAGATTGCATTTTAGTGTTTATCGTAGCAAACAAATGTTTGGTTTTACAGAACTGGCATCGCCGCATTGGTTGAGTCGTCTGTCGCGTAGCGAGGGTGAAGTGTTGCTTTTGTTATCACCGATCGTGCTTGTTGCAAGTCATGGTTTTCAGATACACAGTGGGCGGAATGATTTCGGAGGCATATCAAGTGATGCGTTTTTGTTTCATTTGCAGCTGGACCTATTCCGCCTCCATTGATGAAAAGTGGATGATTCCTCGTGGATGTAGGTGAGGTATTAGTAATTATTGTAATGTTTAATTGTGATGTGGACTTGAGAGTGAATCCTGTGCCTTTGCATTGACCACGGCTAGTAGTAGCACAGAATGAGCAAGTTTAAGACTGGCTGCACTTAGAAGCAGCAAAACGAAATGTATTAATGCAAATCAACTTGTAAATTAGAGCCACAAGGAGGCAATAGCTGTGACAAACCGCTTGCAGAGAAAAGTGCTTTTGAGCAAAGGAAACAGGTGCATGGGTTTTACACAATTTGCTGAAGGAATAATTGTTTTCTTATTTTCAGAAATGACTAAATCTGATCTAACAAGCGAAAAGAAGAACGAAGATGCTGCCCACCACTTTTGACTTTCTTCTCTGCTGACTTTTAGGAATGAGCCTCATCAATTGACACCTTTGGCATTGACATCGTAGTAATATAGCCTGTGTCCATGCTTTTATGAAATCTACACTACAAAACTTTTGTTCGGGTCGTTGCGGTGTTCCGGCATTTGGGGACTTTGTTAAAGGCGATGCAACTTATGCGCCGCAGTCACTCTCACCTGTTGGCACTCGACGGAGGGCGGATATCTTTCGCTAGTCCACACAGTCAATGTTGCATAGCACTTACCCTGCAGTTAATGCTATTGCGATTCCGCAATAATTTTAAACAAAAGCTAAAAAGAAGACCGCATTTGTTTGCAGGTAGAAGCATGCAGTGTGAACTTGGTCACCTCGTCCCTGTCCATAGGTGCCTTACAGCTACTGCTATACTGCGGTGCGATCCCTGACCTGTGTTGCTCTCCGTTGGCTGTTCAAAGGTTTGGTGTTCGTGGTCCCATTTAGTAGTTGTTATGTGCATACTTCTGTATCCCACAACTTCGTGTTGACTAGCTTCTTCACCTTATTTCTGCATCCGTGAACAATTGTGCTGCCTGCTTCCTTCACGGTTCGAAGACTGCGAGAAATGCCTAGCATTTGAGGCGAATGGGCTTGAGCACTCATCTAGTCCTAAAATAAGCCTTGTTGATTCTTTTTCACTGAAGTAACCATGATTTCTTTCAAAGGTCGCAAATGGAAAACACCAAAGAAGTCTCCGCTTATAACTGCGTATCACTAAGAGAGGGCATTCTGTTCTTCTTGGATCTCATCAAAATTTTTATAAAGAGCGCCCAAATAAATGGCACTTCTTTCTCTCTTTGCTAAATATAAGTTGGCTTTGATTCGGTTTCGTCTTTTCTCTTCGAGTTCATTTCTGATACTTTCCTATCAGCAAAATGCAATGATGCATTTGCCAGTCGGCGTCTACGCTAGCGGACGCGTTTGGATGGAGAAGGCCATCGTAGTGATGCACGATATGCCTAGTTGTGAGCTTCATACACTACGCGATTTCTCTCAATAAAGAGCTCCATCTGCTATTGCTTCAGTTATCAAATCGCAACTTTTGTCATCAATGGAGCTGATGCTTCATAAATTTTCACAAATGGAAAACAACCAGCAAAGCAGTTGCTGCTATCACAATGAGTGGAGAGGGTCAAACCAACTGCTCAGTAAAGCAATGCAGTGAAGTTTCGTTAAATCCTTTGATGCGTTTCTTGAGGAAGGAGGACATGGGTTCATGTCAAGGATATGGACCGGCTTTCAGCTAACAAATCTTATTGACCGCCGAACCTCATTCGCATGTCGAGATCACGTCGAACATGAGGTGGTGGAGGACGACGGCGCATGTGTCAGCAATGGGAGCTGCACGTTCCGTGGTGCAGCAGAATCCGCTTCATAGTCGATGTCTAATTTTAATAACTGTACAATTGTACAAACACGAACTTAACGCAAAAAGTCTTCTTTAACGATTCGGACTCCATTTTAAATTGTAAAATTTTCCACTGGCGTCCATAATTTTCTTCCTGTCCTATACATGTCTCGGACATGCACTAACACGGATCTTGCGAACTGAAGAGCCTGTATTCCTACCTTTTTTAGAATATCTAAATAAAGTTATATTTGCAGCTATTGGTTAGACGTTTAGATCGACCCTATATTTCTGAGCAGCTATAACCGGACCTTACACAACAGGTAACATCTCTTGCTCGCTCTTTTTCTCTCTACCACATTCCGTCAACTTGGACATCTGTCAATTCCCACCCCACAAGCGAGTAATTGCCCGAGCCACTCTTCAACCCGGCTTGCAGGCCAACTGAACCTAATGGCGGGGAAATGGCAGCGTTCAGGAGACTGTGAATGCTTCCGTGCGGCAAAGCTATCGCACGACAGGAGCACATGACCCATCCAACTTCGACACTTGCTTTGGAAGCTGAGCCGTATAGCGATGCTATCTGTACACGTTTATGGCAAACAACCACAACGTCAACATAATTGTTCGTGAATAGAAGCAGCCATTTTTCCCCAGCATGAGCATGAATGGATCGGAGAAACTTAACAAGGATAGGGATGGCGTAGTCTCTACTGTTGCCAACACCAACACCAATTCCCCTCTGTCACAGCAGATGCAGTTTCACTTGCATCGGTTCATTATTCCTTTTGCCTTCAATGCCGCAATTGAGTCCCTTATGCTGTGTATATTTTTATTTGCCGAATGCTGCCCAGCCCAACAATTTTACTGAAGCCACTGGTTTTAGTGATGCGGAGTTGAGCCCGATCGCTGTAGTTTTAGAGGTCATGGTATTTAGTTAGTGAAAACTTAATGATGGTCAAGGAAAGCGGCTTTAAATAGGCAAGAATTCGGATTGGGAATACCCTTGTAATCAAAATATTGTTCTACAGCTATTCGGGTACGTGATTTATATGCAGAGGTCTTTAATGGAACGTATCACTCCAATCATATTCGTGTCTTTAACTATCCTAGAGAGGAGACACGCAGTTCCATGTTCACGTCTCTAGGATACAAACTCATCCAAAGTCATTCTCTCATGCATCGCATTCTACAGCCCATTGGAAAGCCCTAACACCGTGCTGATGTAGCTGAGTCTAAGGAGACATGCATCGGATGGGTTTGATTCCTATCTAAATTACAACTCATTCACATGTTAGTCGATGCAAATCTCAGTTGATTAATATTTTAATGATGAATTTTTAATTCCTAATTGTCGTCCTCCTTCAAGCCATCTAAAATCGCGCGACTACCGCAACGGAGTTCCCATTATCCCCTACGCGATGTGTGGTGCGCGTAATCATAGTAGGGTTAAGCGTTGCAACTTGATCAGGAGTTGTGTGAACCCGCCGCATGCATCGCGTTCCGGGTGCTTTCAAATGAGTGGCCTCGTCGTTTGACTAGGTAGCACAGAACTGAAGTTGGTAAGAAGAGCAGATGACATTGATATTTCCTTTACTTAAATGCAGTTAGTAGAGGCGTGGGCAATCAAAGCTTTTCTCATGCATAAATCCATCCTCACAATGATTAATCTACCCACCATTGTCCTGATTTAGCTATCCGATTTGCGCTTTTCTATACCCATTTTATACCCTTTCATTGCATTTACGCTTTGCCTGCTATTGCTTACTGTGAGTGAAAATACAGGATGAAATGTGCGAATGCTTTGAGACTCTGTGCTTTTCTGGTGGCTTGCGATACACTTAACTATGCCTCGGCTGCCTAAATCGTGGTCCTCACATCGCATCAAAGCCTTGTAAACTACTTGTTCTTATACCTCACGGCCGTAGTCCTGTTTATTGAGAAAACTTCCACTGCCGTACAGAGCTTTATTCCTCCTCCAGACATTGAGAGCCTACAATGAATGCGATCCACCTGGACCAAAAGAGACGCTGAGCTTATTCCTAGAGACGGCCGATTAAGTTAAAACTTCATAAGTTGGAGACGAATGCGGTAGATTGTGGGTTAATCATTTAGATTGCCCTTAGAATGCTCACAATAATCCGACCGGCATTGCTGGTGAGTAACTTGACCGCTACCTCAGGCTGCTAGTCGGTTCTCGCAATAGCAATTTTCCACAGCTTTGAAAGTACAGCAGAGGAAGAGAAGCAATCAAAAGAAATTAAATGGAGACAGCAGAGACGGGAATGGGGTCGCAATACATAAATTACACTTCTTCAGAAGCGCGGTGGTGGTGGCGGCGTTGGTGGCAGCGGTGAAGCGTTGGTGGCTGGTTAGCTAGCACAGAGTACCGAACATGTCTTGCGTATGCTTCTTCTTTGTAAAAGTTCTTCTATAATGTCTGTTGTACTACGATATCCAGAGTTCCAGGAGGCGAAACTGCCACTATCAGAGGCCCTGCAAACACTCAATAACCTATACAACGTGGCAGGTTCTTCTCTAAAAGGATCCAAGATCATAAACAGATCTACCGATTGAAGTTACTGCGCTTTTCTGTGAATACTGCTATCACATAACCCAACATCTTGGCTGTCTTCGTTTTACCGTTGAAGAGAAGTGAATTCGGTGTGACAGCGGTGAGAATTCTTTCACCTCAAGTGGTCGTTATAGGAGCCTACCTGCCACATTGGTGTTCATCCGTTTAGAGTTTTTCTCTTCGAATGCACCAGACCTTACGATTCCCCTCTGTCGATGTTTTGCATAATTTGATGGCTTCTCTGGACATGGAGTATGGCATTGTCATGATACTACGACAGAAACTCGAAGGAATAGTTATGCTTTGGCCTTCTGTAATATTCGGAGGCAGCAAGCCAAATCTCACTTACTTTTCATCCATTTACTCATCATTCTTTTTAACCTCATTAAGGCCCTGTAATTTTGAATGGCTTTTTGTCAGTTGTGCATTTAATCCCATTGCTAACATCTACATTTTCATTTCCACACACCATGTATCTTTCTGGCGTGCGTCTACCCTCCGCACATCTCTTCGTAGAATTTTTAATTGGTAAGTCAGTAGAATGGTTCAAAATGCCCTGGAAAGCATCAACGTGTTTGTTTGTGCATTTCGTCTTGCAAACCTCAAACTTAAATGACGACTTCGTCTCGAGGTTGATCCGAGGTTGGTTAAGCGGAAATTCCCGTGCTTGTAAGTGGGAGCGAATGACATCCAGTCGCTGGTCAGACTTATCCACATTCTTTGGTTTTGAACTGACTCTTGAAAACATTCGATACCGAAAAGGCTTATGAGACCTTATTTGCATCCTAGAGCAGTCCTCGAAGTGGCGGATGAGATTATCTGTTGGAGCATCAAGCGTTCCTTAATCCTACCTTTGTGTTCGCCATTGTAACGAAAAAATTGATCCCCACATTAAGTGGAGGACAGATCATGCTTTGATTGTCGCAATGTAGTGCTTCTATGAGTTGTGACGACTACCACTACTATCACAACGGAAATCTTTACCACCTCAAATGTTGTGATTCTAGGTGGCCAGGCATTCAATTATTTGCGGTGCAATTGAAGTCATTTGATTGCATCCACGAGTTTGGGTCTTTGTATGAGAGAAACTTTGGTTGTCGTCACTTGCCTCTGATTACTGACATCCTTTAATTCCTAGCTTATAAATGGACGCTAAATGGGCAGTACTGGGCACACTTGACACGTTATTTTGCAGAACGAGACGCTGGCTCACGAGGTGTCGAGAGAGAGGAATTGCGGACGACCATTCATGTAGCTATTTGTTCTGCTTTGTGGTAATTTTGCTATAACCTCATGTAAGCTTGGCCCATTCAAAGATGCTTGCTATCGGAAGGGCTAGAAATGCATCGACCTCTGGGTCATTCACAAATCTAGTGTTTTGCAAGGCAGAAATTCTTTACTCGGGCTACACCCCACTTGGACACTTTGGTAAGTCCTCTGTTTTACCCTCTGTGATGCTTCAATGAAGATGCTAGTTGAACAGCTAACGATCGCCTTAATCCGTCTCCAGTACTCGAGCGGAAACTGTGTATTATGTAGGTAGGTAGATGGGTGAGCAGCGGTGGAAGGCGAAGAGTGATGGAGACGTTGCTTAATTTGCGGTTTCTATTCACTTTCAAAGCATCGAACTCAACTATATACTACTTGCCAAGTCTCACAAAAATATTCCTGCTTATCGAGTGGACCACAATTGTGGTGATTTGTGATTCGGCAGCCGTCCAGACGTTGCAGATTTTGGAAGCACACAACGAATCGAATCCACCTGGTTGCATTAGTGCTTAAAGGAGCATGCAAGAGTTTTTCAAAGAAAGGAAATTATGAGATCAAAGCTCCTCATGAAAGGTAAAGGATCGTGTTAGAATGAGGCTTTCTGGTTTTAAGTGCTCCCATAATACTCATGGGTATCCTCATCTGTAGTGGCCATACATGCAACTAATCTCTCCTCGCGACAGCACCATTCGTCCGCTTAAAAATGGCAAGAGTGGAAGTAATGGAAATGAAATTGATGAAGCAAACGCCTTGTAGGCTGCAGACCAAGCGCTACCTCTTGACGCATAGTGTGTCAGTCCTTAATTTGCAGCCTAGTTTCAACCGCGGGTTTGCAGCTAGAGTCTATGCATTCCTGTTTGTGAACTCCAATGTAGTTCACAAACAGGGCAGAATTTCGACTGTAACAGTATTCCGAGTGCGCATCACTCACCTTATTGCCAAGTGTTGCCTCTCTCACAGGTAGCAAGGGTGATTAATGGCCTCATCTTTCGAA
>JADWOT020000001.1:779100-1073100 GCA_036345935.2 Taenia hydatigena | reverse complement strand
GAGTGTGATTGTCGTGTTGTGTGTGTGTGTGTGTGTGTGTGTGTGTGATGTGAGGAGAGAAAGGGAAGACGCAGTTGAGTGGTGGAGGTGAGGCAGACGAAGACGCATGTAGGTGATGAGGAGTGGGCAATTGGTGGAGGTGATGGAGGGTAAAGACGGTGGTGTGTGAAATGTGGATGGTGGGATGGAGAGGGAGGCGATGCTGATGTGGATGGGGAGGGAGGAGTTGGAGGGTGTTGAGAGATGAGATCGTGGTGTGTTGGAGAAAAGCCTGTAGAGAGAAGTGGTAATGGAAATGTTTTGCACGTAGGAAAGGAGACTGAGAGCAGCAGTGAGTCGGAGGAGGTGGAGACGGAGGAGCCGTCAACCACAGAGGAAGCAGAAGGTGCATCGTCATCAGGTGAGTGATGTGTGAGTACTTGTGGCAGCAATGTGAGTGAGTGAGTGAGGGAGTGAGTGAGTGAGTGAGTGTGTGAGTGGGTGAGTGAGTGAGTGAGTGTGGGAGGTAGAGGTGTTGGAGGAATGAGATAGTGGAAGAAAAGAGTTGGGCGATGTGCGTGAAGACGTAAGTGGTAGTGTTGGAGTGAGAGGGCAGTGAGTGGAGGTGGTTGAGAGGAAGAGGTGGAGGTGTTGCTGGGAAGAGTGGTGTGAATGCGAGTGGCGATGGATGGGAAGGGGAAGGGAGGATGGAAATAAGGGTAAATAATTAGGGAAGGTGGAAGGTGGGAAGGCTGGAGGAAGGTGGTGATGTTGGTAGTGAGTGTGCATAAGGGAAGGAGGAAGAAGTGGAGAAGGTGGTGGTTGTGGTAATGCAATGGTGAGTGTGATTGTCGTGTTGTGTGTGTGTGTGTGTGTGTGTGTGTGTGTGATGTGAGGAGAGAAAGGGAAGACGCAGTTGAGTGGTGGAGGTGAGGCAGACGAAGACGCATGTAGGTGATGAGGAGTGGGCAATTGGTGGAGGTGATGGAGGGTAAAGACGGTGGTGTGTGAAATGTGGATGGTGGGATGGAGAGGGAGGCGATGCTGATGTGGATGGGGAGGGAGGAGTTGGAGGGTGTTGAGAGATGAGATCGTGGTGTGTTGGAGAAAAGCCTGTAGAGAGAAGTGGTAATGGAAATGTTTTGCACGTAGGAAAGGAGACTGAGAGCAGCAGTGAGTCGGAGGAGGTGGAGACGGAGGAGCCGTCAACCACAGAGGAAGCAGAAGGTGCATCGTCATCAGGTGAGTGATGTGTGAGTACTTGTGGCAGCAATGTGAGTGAGTGAGTGAGGGAGTGAGTGAGTGAGTGAGTGAGTGAGTGGGTGAGTGAGTGAGTGAGTGTGGGAGGTAGAGGTGTTGGAGGAATGAGATAGTGGAAGAAAAGAGTTGGGCGATGTGCGTGAAGACGTAAGTGGTAGTGTTGGAGTGAGAGGGCAGTGAGTGGAGGTGGTTGAGAGGAAGAGGTGGAGGTGTTGCTGGGAAGAGTGGTGTGAATGCGAGTGGCGATGGATGGGAAGGGGAAGGGAGGATGGAAATAAGGGTAAATAATTAGGGAAGGTGGAAGGTGGGAAGGCTGGAGGAAGGTGGTGATGTTGGTAGTGAGTGTGCATAAGGGAAGGAGGAAGAAGTGGAGAAGGTGGTGGTTGTGGTAATGCAATGGTGAGTGTGATTGTCGTGTTGTGTGTGTGTGTGTGTGTGTGTGTGTGTGTGATGTGAGGAGAGAAAGGGAAGACGCAGTTGAGTGGTGGAGGTGAGGCAGACGAAGACGCATGTAGGTGATGAGGAGTGGGCAATTGGTGGAGGTGATGGAGGGTAAGGACGGTGGTGTGTGAAATGTGGATGGTGGGATGGAGAGGGAGGCGCTGCTGATGTGGATGGGGAGGGAGGAGTTGGAGGGTGTTGAGAGATGAGATCGTGGTGTGTTGGAGAAAAGCCTGTAGAGAGAAGTGGTAATGGAAATGTTTTGCACGTAGGAAAGGAGACTGAGAGCAGCAGTGAGTCGGAGGAGGTGGAGACGGAGGAGCCGTCAACCACAGAGGAAGCAGAAGGTGCATCGTCATCAGGTGAGTGATGTGTGAGTACTTGTGGCAGCAATGTGAGTGAGTGAGTGAGGGAGTGAGTGAGTGAGTGAGTGAGTGGGTGAGTGGGTGAGTGAGTGTGGGAGGTAGAGGTGTTGGAGGACTGAGATAGTGGAAGAAAAGAGTTGGGCGATGTGCGTGAAGACGTAAGTGGTAGTGTTGGAGTGAGAGGGCAGTGAGTGGAGGTGGTTGAGAGGAAGAGGTGGAGGTGTTGCTGGGAAGAGTGGTGTGAATGCGAGTGGCGATGGATGGGAAGGGGAAGGGAGGATGGAAATAAGGGTAAATAATTAGGGAAGGTGGAAGGTGGAAGGTGGTTAGGTTGGAGGAAGGTGGTGATGTTGGTAGTGAGGGTGCATAAGGGAAGGAGGAAGAAGTGGAGAAGGTGGTGGTTGTGGTAATGCAATGGTGAGTGTGATTGTCGTGTTGTGTGTGTGTGATGTGAGGAGAGAAAGGGAAGGCGCAGTTGAGTGGTGGTTGTGGTGAGGCAGACGAAGACGCATGTAGGTGATGAGGAGTGGGCAATTGGTGGAGGTGATGGAGGGTAAAGACGGTGGTGTGTGAAATGTGGATGGTGGGATGGAGAGGGAGGCGATGCTGATGTGGATGGGGAGGGAGGAGTTGGAGGGTGTTGAGAGATGAGATCGTGGTGTGTTGGAGAAAAGCCTGTAGAGAGAAGTGGTAATGGAAATGTTTTGCACGTAGGAAAGGAGACTGAGAGCAGCAGTGAGTCGGAGGAGGTGGAGACGGAGGAGCCGTCAACCACAGAGGAAGCAGAAGGTGCATCGTCATCAGGTGAGTGATGTGTGAGTACTTGTGGCAGCAATGTGAGTGAGTGAGTGAGGGAGTGAGTGAGTGAGTGGGTGAGTGAGTGAGTGGGTGAGTGGGTGAGTGAGTGTGGGAGGTAGAGGTGTTGGAGGAATGAGATAGGGGAAGAAAAGAGTTGGGCGATGTGCGTGAAGACGTAAGTGGTAGTGTTGGAGTGAGAGGGCAGTGAGTGGAGGTGGTTGAGAGGAAGAGGTGGAGGTGTTGCTGGGAAGAGTGGTGTGAATGCGAGTGGCGATGGATGGGAAGGGGAAGGGAGGATGGAAATAAGGGTAAATAATTAGGGACGGTGGAAGGTGGGAAGGTTGGAGGAAGGTGGTGATGTTGGTAGTGAGGGTGCATAAGGGAAGGAGGAAGAAGTGGAGAAGGTGGTGGTTGTGGTAATGCAATGGTGAGTGTGATTGTCGTGTTGTGTGTGTGTGTGTGTGTGTGTGTGTGTGTGTGATGTGAGGAGAGAAAGGGAAGACGCAGTTGAGTGGTGGAGGTGAGGCAGACGAAGACGCATGTAGGTGATGAGGAGTGGGCAATTGGTGGAGGTGATGGAGGGTAAAGACGGTGGTGTGTGAAATGTGGATGGTGGGATGGAGAGGGAGGCGATGCTGATGTGGATGGGGAGGGAGGAGTTGGAGGGTGTTGAGAGATGAGATCGTGGTGTGTTGGAGAAAAGCCTGTAGAGAGAAGTGGTAATGGAAATGTTTTGCACGTAGGAAAGCGGACTGAGAGTGGTAGTGAGTTTTTTTATTTTGAGAATGATGGGAATTATGCGCTTTTACCTCATTTTTTGCTTTTGCTGGTTGTATTGTTGTTTGGTTTTGCTTGAAGGAGATTTGTTTTTTATAGTTTTTATTATTTGTTTTGTTGTTTCTTTTTGGTAATTTTTGTTGTTGTTTTTTGGTAACATTTTTTTTCGCTCCCGTAGTTTTTACTTTTTTTATTTTTCACCCTTTTGTTGTCCATGTCGTATAATTTTTACATCTTTATTCATTTTTGAATTTTTTTTGGTACTTCGATTTTCGGTTATCCTTGTCTGTTTAAATTTTTTTACCATTTTTTTTCAGTGAAATCTTTTTGCTTATTTAATTTGCCTTCTTTTAGCGAGTGAAAGTTCTCACTCAACTACCGCTGGTACTGTTGCGAAGTTAAACCATTTTCCCAGTTCTCCACCTCCAACTAATGGTAACCTCTTTTGTAATGTTTTCTGAGAATAGGCCTTATTAGGAAGAGTCCTTTTTTTTCAATATTTTGCACCATTTTGCACATTCTCTTCCATTCCTTTGCAGTTACCTCTGTAAAACATGTACTTAGTGGTTGGTGTTAATGATAGCAGCCTTTTACAAAACAGACGCGACGACGCAATCGTTGCTGAGTCTGGTATACTTTTTTAGCGGCAACAATCACAGCAGTTTATTTTTAATTGAAGCTTCTCTTAAGCTTACTGAATGATGGAAATTTTTTTGGTCATATTGTAGAAAGTATCATTTCTAGCGCTACACTTTGGAGGATGTCATTTACTATTGTTTCTGGTTTTTAGCTCTGAAAACTACCCATTCAACCGTCACCCAAACAACTACCACTTGGAGCCGAGCTCACGATCGTTCGACCCCATCCAATGGTAAATTAGGCATATTTATGAAACTTTCAGCCCATATTTCCAAGGTCACTAAACACGTCATAATCCGTCCACCAGCAGAAGAGTTCCAATGCACTAAATCCACTTTGGAGGCTGTCATTTACTATTGTCTCCCGTTTTTAGCTCTGAAAACCACCCATTCAACCGTCACCCAAACAACTACCACTCGGAGCCGAACTCGCGACCGTTCGGCTGCATCCAATGGTAAATTAGGCATATTTATGAAACTTTCAGTCCATATTTCCAAGGTCACTAAACACGTCATAATCCGTCCACCAGCAGAAGTTTGACTAGATCTATTCAACGGTTTCACCGTTGAATAGATTAGATTTATACGCGATGGAGAGTTCCAATGCACTAAACTTAATTGTGGAAGACACAGTGACAGCTTACAGAAGTGGTTCTAGACCATTTGGCGATATTTACCATCATTTGAATGGTCTCACGAGATTGTGGATACGAGAGGCCAACAAAATTTCAAGGAAAAGAATTTGATTAGGTTTACCATACAAGGCGCATCATCTCCAATCTCGGAGTGGTACAGGGAAAACTAGAATAGGTGGAGATTAGCCATTTCGACCGGGCCACACCGAAATACCGCGCGTCGTCACATCGTTGGTGCTGATGAGTAGCCTCTGAACTGATGTATTCACCGTTATCACTAGCAGGACTCGTCCCTTGTGCGACTGCCTCGAAAGGCAGGTCATACTTCAATCATTTATCCGGTAGCGAGGCCTTCTTGAGCTGCCTTGGTGCTAACTGACTTTTACGCGGGCTGACAGGCTTACGAAGGCCTTTTAGACATCACATGATATCCCATGCGCCGTCGTCCTGTCTAGACGCGTCTGGGCTAAGGCCTAATAATATTTTTTTTGCCACGTAAAACTAAGGCAGCCGACAACAAACCTCGGGAGGTCAACTAAACTTATGATCTTCGGCTGCTTGGTGTACATTGAGCCAGCCTCATCGGTTTTCTAGATATTTTGACAAGGTATCTGTATAAACCATAACCTTGAGCACAAAGAGTTTGTTTTAAGGTGGTAAATACAAGCTAACTTCAGCAAGAAGAAGTCACAACCTTGCTTTGCTTATTTGTGCAAAATCAAGAAAACTGCCATTCATAGTGGGGTTGTCTGTAGTCCCACGGTAAAGGAACTTTCGTGATGTGAAGCACAAGAGCATAGATATTTTTGGAGAAGAACGATTGTTGGATAAATGCGTTAAGTGCTAAACGATTTTGGCTAAACCTAAGGATGCATAATCAGCATCCACTTGAGCATTCTTTTCATTCCATTGTTTGGCAGTTGATTTCGCAAAAATGCCCCTTGTGGTTGGCGGAGTGATAAACACCGGAGATATCAGTGGAGCCATCGACCTGCAGTCAAACATAAACGGAGATCTTGGTGTTAGGAGTCGAGGCGTACTTGGTGGACTAATCAACACTGGCTACATTGGTGGAGGCATCAATTTAAAGTCTTCTGCTGAAGGAGGCGGCAATGCTGAGGGAGGAGGAGGTAAAGCTGAGGGAGGAGGGAATGGTACTAGTAGCACAGGTAAGCTGAATAGTGAACTCCTCTTGACTTCGATTAACCCGTTATCCCTCCAATTCAATTGCAGTTATGAACTTTTGTTAAACTTTTATTTCAGAATTTGTAGTGTTTGGCCCCATAGCGGTCGCAATTATTTCTATAATCGCAATTGCCCTAATAATTGTGTGTATAATCGCATTTTGGATTCGGAATACGAGATGCGCTCGAAGGTATGTGTACTTAGAGTGATCACATCTGACAAGCGTGTTTAGGCGTGAGGGAGGTACATGCGTGCAGATCTTTTTTTGAACTACCCAAAGAACGAAAACTTGAGTTATTACTTGTTTCAACTTCGATGGTCACAGCAATGGTAATGTATCTGGTATGGTTGAGAAATCCAGACGAAAAACATGCATTACCCAGGCGTGCTACATTAAGCAAAAACGTATTCCAGGAGGGAGAGTTTACCGACTTTATCGAGAACTTGTTGTTAGCACCCTATGTATTCTAATTAGAACAAAATAAACAGGCTTCGATGCTGCTTTCATCTTCTCATACCAGCAATGCATTGCGAATCAAAGAATCAGCTAGATTCCTTGACATTATGTGGCACCAAGAGTCCTCTTTGCAACCGCAATAAGCCAGAATACTGTTGGGGCCAAGTACTACTGACACATAAGGGTGCCGAGAGGCCATCCAGCATTGTAGCGCTTCGAGGTTCCCTTAAAGACAAAAGAAGGCAAAGTACCAGGGCAGAATATATGTATTCAACAGACAGAGGGAGATGAGCTGATGGCGTGGCCCAGAGGCCAGCCTACGCTGCTAGGACAAGCATGGCTTAAAGGCCAGGTAGGGGTGGGAAAGTGCACTCAACGGGGCCTGAGTTGCTTGAGTATTTAACCGAAGTACCATGTCGTTGCGATCCTTTTTGCAAAAACACTCAGTGCCACATGATGATGTAAGGAATAAGATAGTTTCGCAAAAATACCATATGACGATAGATGAAGGGATTTACACTAAATAGTTCCGTGGATGTGATGCATAGATTAGCATGATTGAGTGCCCGGTAAGTCAATCAGCTCCTTATTGCAAATCATACTCAACAGTCTGATTTAGAATAGTTTTTTGCAATAAAATCTTAGTCCTAACCACGCGCCTGGTAACTTTATTATTGTTATTTGCGATAAGTCTTCCAAACACTATTCGCAATGGAGTTGTCTGAATTTAAAGTTATAATCCACTTCTCCGCGGTTGATTGTTCTTAGCAGATATAGTATTTGCCTTTAGGATCCACAAAATAACTGCTTGCTGCAATAACGTTTGTCCAAACAAACCATTAAGCACAGTTTTGAAAGGTATTTGTCGACCCAATGAGGCTGTAGGTTGCCTTCTCCTAGTAAGTGCTTCCCTTATTGTGCATATGCCACGGGTATTACGTATGCATGTCAAAATCAGCTATACCTTCTTCGGTTTTGGGCCCTCTAGTCATGAAGATATTTAATGAAAAGACTGTCGTTGACTTTGCATTCTCCAAAGCACCAGAAAAAGAAGGCTACCTGCTTAAAAAGAGGTCTGAGACAAAGCGATCTTTCAATCGGCGATATTTTGTTCTCCGTGGAAATATCCTCGTGTACAGTGAGAGCGAATTCAGCAAGGAACCGCTTGGCATCATATTTTTGGAAGGCCATTCTGTCGAACTCGTTGATGAACGGATGTTTGCCATACATTTTCACACCGCTACTTACACAGGTCGGAGTTACATCCTGCAGGCCGAATCGGAGGCAGAAGCCGAAGTTAGAATTGAGTATTCTTATTTGCTTTTTAAATGTGCGCTTTACGCTATTACGCGTTAAACTCCTGCTTGGTTTCCCCCTTATAATTTTGCATCCATTCATAGGCACCCGAAGGGTTCTAATTTCAGCTGCCTCTGTAAAGTATTCCCCCTGCGATTCCAATTTTTTTTGGGCTTGTTTTTTTCCTCTTCAGCTCTGTCTACTTCAAGTGCATTGAACGACGTGAAAATGTGACACCTTTGTTGTTACTAGTGCGTGAGAGTTAGAATTGGACCTAAGTAACATCCACCGTTTGCACTAGCTTTTGTATTGCGAGTAGCGTTTGGCGCTTATTCCATGCTTAACTTGTTTAGATAAATAGTAGATTGTTTATCAGTCAGTGAAACGCACTAATGCACTTGAATTGTGCTTTTTTATTGTGTGATGTTTAATATACTCGATACTCTCGGCCGTAAATAAACTCCTATATTTGATCTCCATTTCCTACACACCCACCTCCCAAAAGCGTGAGATGGTGATGATGACTTTGTTCCCTAGTCCTGGATGCAAGCGTTGGCCCATTGTGGTTCGGAGTTCCTCAGTCTCTCCGTGGAAGAGCTGGAGGATGCGCTGCGAGCGCTCAACTCCCTTACAGACTGTCCAGACGGTGGCACCAGGCAGGCTTCTGCCCAATGCTCTTCGACCACTACTATTCCCACATCTGCCACTGCTACCGGTCACAGAAACCCCTTTAACACACCAATAACGTCTCCTCAGGATCACAGGCAGAGGTACCAGAAACAGCAGCAGCAGCAGCATTCCATCGCCCATTTGACTGGCCTGTTAACGCTCTCTTGGGAAAAGATGCAGGCTAGCGTTCGTGAATACCTTGATGGTGCGGTCGCATCTGCTGAGGTCGCAGAGCAGCAGTACCTGTGATTCCTGTTTTGCTACAAAGGTATTTTATCAACCAATACTTTACAATTCTTTCGTTCCTTTCCTGATCTACATTTATGAAGAATTGTGTATGTAAAAAGAGCTGTTTATTTGCACACACTTGTCTTGAACTGGGAGTGGGGAAGGGGCGAACGAGGTAGACGCTTGCTGCGTGGCCGTATCCTGTTCACTGTCATTTACCGTTGCGTTTTGAGAATGAAATTCACGCATCGCTGAAAAGGTCTAAACGTTGCAATTGAACACCGAAGCGGATTGTGTAAATAGTGGGTTTGGATGTAAGTTTTGTGGACGGCGTCAAGCGGAGCATCATTAACGATTAATCACTGGGGCGTTGGAGGATTCTCGGGACCTCTCTTGACGGCTATGAAACTAGTTTACCAGAAACTTCTTTGTGATGGTGCAGTGGAATGGGTGTGGGTACATGGTTGAGCTACTCCGACTGGTCTCTGCCAATGGGGTGGCAATAAAGAAGGGCACCTTTTCAGGTGTGCAAAGGTTGGAGTCGTGGACTCGTGGCACTGATGTACAAGGTACGGAGTTCAACACGAGAAGATGAGATATTACGTGGTTACTCTACTGCTTGGGGAGGTGCTCACGCAGAATTTCTCCACTTGGATATTGGCTTAATGAGGCATAACGCTCTGGCTACAAATGCACTGAAGCGTACTTATGAACGTAAGGAGCCTGTCGCAGCAATATGGATAACTTGGGCGAAGGTTGCATCCAATTCCCTGGTCGGGAGCCATGGATCACATGCTACAAAATGCGTTGCTGTGGGATATCGTCTGGTCCTGAGCAGTAAAAAGCTGGGTCTGCAAGGTCTTATTCATCTCTTCATTACAGTTTAAAAATGCGGCAAATATCTAACTAAAGTGGGATCGTGGAGATCCATTGTCCACGTTGTTACCGCCAGTCTTAATCTCTGAATCGGTGTTAAAGTGTCGATTGACACAGAAGGCCAACTAGGGAGATTATCGAAACCGTCGTTCAAAAAGCAAGGTACCTGTATGGCCTCTTCCCAGTCCACTAGTTGCACCCGCGCTTAACGACTTGCCTGGGCAGTCATGCCAACAGTTCCCACAATTCAAATCGTCAATTATGAGTGCTTTTGAAGTTAAGGAGATTTTACGATGCATTTCGACTCAAAAGCCCCTGAAGTGACAGTCAGTCAGTGGACACCATTCACTTGGATGAGGGGACGTCACCGACACCCAGAGGGTAGTAGAAACCGAGTGCTCCACAAACACAAATAACATGTGCAAATTTAATACGACGTTATAAAATCACTGTTGTTTTAGGCCTGCCTTTTGGGTGCGAGGCGGGGACACAACTTCAACCCCGAGAAAGACGAGAACTCCAATCCCCTCAAACAAACAGAAACGCAGCACCCCATTCCCTTGAATGTGTACCGCCTATAATCAACCTTAAATACTATGTATGCTACAGCATACTCTGGCTGTTCAAACTTAAAGTAGCCGTAGGGAAGAAGAGGTAAACAAGAGAAGTGCTACAAAGTCCTCTGGTTAATCTTTATGATGAAGGAAGAATGGTGGAGACTGGAATTGCTGCGGTTTGTCGAAAAATCAAGTACATCTGGAGGAGCTTCGAAAGCAACATCAAGCATGAGGTCATCGTTAGGTTTCTTCGGCCTAAAACATAACTGTGGTAGTGAGATTCAACATAAAAAATATAGATGTGCAAAGAGGAATGCACTGTAAAAGTCCTTTTTATTTGTTTGAAAGCGTTAAAGTCTTAATTAGTACTTTTTGAAATCGCTTTTTAGTAAAGGGGACTTGGAGTCAGGTGAATGGAAATTCTAGGCCTTATCTGCTTATGGAAAAACGCACACCTGTTTCGACATAATTGCAAGCGCGTGCCATGGATAGCATTTAGAACATAGGCACTTGTTTTATTTATATCTTTTGTGCTAGTTGCACTAAGGTCAATTTTGACTTTAGCATTAATTTTGAATGCACTATCGTGTTTAGTCAATCGGTACGCAATAGCTCAATTTTCAAATTTGGAACTCTAACCAATAGCATCATAGTACAGGTTAAAGGATCATACGTGCTCCAATGGCAATTGAACTACCAGGAGGTCTTGATTATCTGCTCGCTTGGGTACTTGAATTATTTTGTTCCAATTCGCTAGGTCAAAGGGTTCGAATTTGTCAACCAGGACCTAAAGTTTGAGGGCTTATGTGATGGTGTTATTATATCCAAAATTCTAGTCTCTGTGTAGGTTAACTCTTATGATTTCCTCATCGAACGTTTCTAGGTCGCCTTGTTCATTCACGACATCCTGGCAGTCAAGGATTAGATCAGGCGATAATATCTCTTCTGCGCACAAAGTGAGTTGCTGTGTCTGCGCATCTTTGGACGGGTTTGTGCTTTTGTCTGTGTCCGTTTTTTTTAGATCTCATATCACTTACATGCATGTATCCGGTCAGTATTGTAAGTCTTTGGTTTTTTAGTGTTTCAACTTGAACCACATCGTCGGGGCCATTACCCAGTTTTTCGAGACCGTACGTTCTTGTAATAACCTCCAAATTCTTCTCGTGCTCTTTCATAATCCTCCCCTCTATTCCTAGGTTATTGGACAGCATTTGGCTATTTTTCAATTGCCTAACGTCAGTTTGATAGGTCAGTGTTTGCTATGGTTTCCTCTTCCTTGATTTCTTTTTCCGAACCCAATTTTTCCCCTTTAGCTGAAAAGAATGATGCAGGGGAACTTTTTCGTCTCCTCCAGCTCGTCATTTGTTGTGCCGTTAACGGTGAGAATAAAGAAAGGTATATTCAAGCCATTCTTAACATGGAACGCGCTGTTCAACAGGCGATAATGGAATCAGTTCAGGAGGTCAGTACGACGTCTTTGCCTGTCTGAATGCGTTATCAAGTGAGCAGATGAGTTGGTGTTCTCTGTCACCTCTGCATTGAGTAGTTCACGCACGCCATTCACACCTTCTACCTGATTGGTTGCGTTCTTATCGCTAGATCATTTGGTGTTACTTGCTCTCGTCTTCATCACTGCTGTGGTTTGCCTTGTCTGCAGGTGTGCCGCCTTAGCTAGTCAAGTAACATTTTTGCCGGTAATTGCTTTTCAAGGGATGGTTTATTTGGCGCTTCCATAACATATTTTAGGTCATGAATGAAACTTCTGTGAAAGGGGATGAGCTGTCACTCATGAGCAAGGTGAGAAAATGTGCTTTTCGTATAGCTCTGACTCCTGTGACTTCCCCATTATTTGCTCGGTTGCTGAGCCCTAGCTCTCGTCTTTAATTTTCCATTGTATATTTTTTTATTGTTCAAAAAGCTCATCCAATTTTGCAGCGAAGAATGCGCATCTACCGACTCCCAGTCGGTGAATGTTTAGTCCTTAGGGTTCATCAATGGGGATTTCATGGCAATCATGATGATATATGATTTACGAGGCAATCTAGATGCTCAAGTGTTTATGGTAAGGAGTCAAAATACATCCACTTACACATTAAATGCCCAGCTATGAACTTTAGCACCACCCCTATGTGGTTGTAGGAAAAAACCTTGTTACTTTTGACCATTTGACTGAGGGAGGAGAAAGAACGAGGCATTTAAAATTTACTGAGATAAGTGTTATCGTTTCACTTTGGTGTGTTGCAGGCAGTAGTCGGTTGTTCCGCTTGTTTAGAAAGCTACAGTCATGAGAGGTTTGCCCACTTTCCCATTTCTGCCTAGAGTGATCGAGACGACGCCTCCGCTCACAACTGCCGCGAACTCGAAGCAAAAGTACGTTTTGCATTGTATTATTTGTCAGAAATTTCAGTCTTAACAAGTGGAATGCTAAATGAAGTAGTTATTCCAGGCATTTTCGTCACATTTCTACCGGGTGAGGTGGGGAAGCCCAAGTAGTGCGCGTAAACATAATTGGATTTTGTCATTTACTTCTGTTACACCATAGTTATAGCTTCACACATCGACGCACTGAACCATGCTCCTTCGGGCTAAATCGCGGTCCCCATTCTTTTTGGAAGCTCCGCACTCTGCTAATTGTTAAATTTCACGACCGTCATCCTGCTTATTGAGTGGACTTCCGCTATGGTACGGGGGTTGTGACCCCCTCCAGACATTGTGAATCATGGAAGTCTACAATGGATGCGGTCTGCCTATTCCCAGGGAAAGAGGGATGACCGAATTGAAACTTCATGAAGGGAAGAAGAAGGTGGTAGGATGAGGATTACTGGCTTGAATCGCTCATAGAATGCTCATAGATGGTCAAGTGGGTAGTGCTGGTGCGTAACCTGATCGCTGCTTCAGGCTGTTGCTCCTCGCAACAGCAATAGTCGATAGGTTTGACAGCACAATTGAGGAAGAGGTAGAATCGAAAGTTATAAAATGGACGCCTTGTAGGTTGCAGGTGAAGTGCTGTCGGATCTACCCAAAATGCGTTGGTTATTAGCGCCGCCACTTTGCTCTCTCCCAGATTTCACAACTGGAGACGGAAAAGGCGGCAGCAGAGGCAGAATTGGAAGACGCGCTACGAAAAATTGCACTTCTCGAGGATCGCAGTGGTGGTGGTGGTGGTGGTAGTGGTGATAAAGGTGGCGGCGGTGAAGCAGTCGGTTCAGTAGCCGCTACACTGCAGCTCCATCAGCTGCAAGGAAAATTGCATAGTGCACAGGAGGAACTCTTTCAATCCGAGGCTGGTGAGTGTTAGCGCAAGGGAATGTGCATGTCTCGTGCATGGTTTTTCCTATGAAGTGCATAATGCTTGCTGTACTACGTTTTTTCAGAGTCCCAGGAGGCGAAGCTGAGACTATCGGAGGCCCTAAAGACTATTGAAAACCTGCGCAAAACGGTAGGTTCTTCTTTGAAAGAACCCAACAATTAAAACTGGCCTATTAATTAAAGATACTACACTTTTCTGTGAATTTGGTATAACAAAGAAGAGAGGTGAGAATTCTTTCTCTTCAAGTAGTAGTTGTGGGAGCCCTTCTATCACATTAGTGTTCATCCGTTTTGAGTAGTTTCTTTTGAAAGGCACTAGGCTTTTCTTTCCACCCAATTGGCCTCTCTGGATTGGGAGTGTGGCGTTGTCATGATACTCGGGTGAAGGCTCGAAGGAACAGTTATGTTCTGGGCTCCTGCGGTATTCGGAAGTAGCAAGCCTAATTTAACTTATTCTTTTAGTTATTCACTTGCATTTTTTTCGTATGTTATAGACCTGTAATTTTAAATGATTTCCTGCCAGTTATCCGCTTGGTCCTACTTTTGAATTCGAAGGTTTCATCTCCCCACACGTATCTTACCGGCATGCGTCTACCCTCCACAAATTTATTCATAGGGTTCATTGTTCGAAAGTCAGTAGATTCGTTAAAAATGCGGTGGAGGGTATCGAGTTGTTTGTTTGTGCATTCGCCTTTGCATAACATTATGTCTTTGATGGTGGTTTCACCTTGAGGTTGATCCATTCACGCATAGCAAATTGAAGATGTCCATCTCCTTCCCTGAGTAGGTGCCGTGTAGATTGGTAGACTCATCATAATAGATGTTTTCTGGTTAAACGGAAGTCTTCGTGCTTGTAAATGATGGCGAATTGCATCTGATCGAACTGATTCTTGAAGGCCTTTGAAACTTAAAGGTTTGTTGGTACCTCGGTTGCATCCTAGAAGAGTCCTCGATGTGAAGGGTGAGGTTACTTGTTGAAGTATCAATTCTTCTTTGATCCTATCTTGATGTCTACAATTCTCACAGAAGAATTAGTTCCTTCCTCAACTTAAAGTTAAATCGTGTGTTGACTGTTGGATCGGAATGGCCGCTTTGAGTTGTGACGAAAACCATCACGAATCCTTTGCAATGTACCTGAAGTCTTTTATTGTATCTGCGCTTATGAGCCTTCGTATGGAGGCAGCTTTGGTGATCATCATTTGCTTCTGAATGCCAGTATGCCTTACTTCCGTTGTCTACGCCTGATGTGAACTAGGCGCGAAATGAGTAGAAATGGTCACACTTGACACCACTGCATACGATGCCATAACATTTTGCAGAACGAGACGCTGGCTCGCGAGGTATCGGGGACGGCGCACTTCAAAGACGAGTTGGACATCGCGCGAGAAGAACTGCAGGCGGCCAACCGCCAGGTCGCGTCATTAGAGCAGTGGAAGAAGCGACGCGCCGAAGAGATCGTAGCGTTGCGAGTGCGTTGTGCTAAGCTGGAGGAGGACAATGCGGCTTGTCTGCAGGTCCTCGATGAGCTCAAGCAGGTTGGTTGTTCAGCCTCCCATTACCTGTCGCTTCGATATACCTACTGAAAGCCTCCTCAAGAAAACCAAGGCTTCTTTCCTCCACGATTGAAATTGACGTAGGCCCCGAATCGTAATGTCAGATTAAACCCTGAGAACGCTGTGGATCGCATGCGTCTAAAGGCTACAGACGGGCTAAAGGAGGGGTGGCGAAGTTGTAATGACAAGAGTCGCCTATCATTACCATGAAGGCTGAATTGTGGAAAACTGAAGTGCACATGTGGCAACACAGGTTAATCTGTGATAATTGCCTGTTAGATCCTGCGCAAACTACAGGCAGTATGTATCCTCACTCATTAATTGTGCCAGTTTAATTCTTTGAAGTTCTAGCGTGAGCTAGCCCGTTTCTGTTTTAGGAGAATAGACTGAATTCAAGTCTTCGAGCGAATGCGGAGGCCTCGAGAAACCAGTCAGTGGAAGCGACCTCCCGCGTCTCCGAATTGGAATTACGAACCACGCAATTAGAGGAGGAGTTGAAACAGGCACGGACTGATCTCCAGGGCAGTCTTAGGGAGAACCAAGTAAGTGAATGGCGTTTCGGCCTTACTTACCTTATTGGCTCATACGGAAAGCGTGTTGGTGCTGAATCCTGTGTCTGACTTAGGGAAGTATTCGTGTAGTTCACAATATATGAAAGTGTTTTGGTATCATATAATTTGACGTTAATCAAATATGCGTTGGAATTTTACAATCCTTGCCCGATGAAGCATCATGACCGCTCAAAGCCTTTATCCCAACAACACTGGCGTACAATCTTTAGACTTGTCCTAATTTGGTTCTATTACTTGAATGCTATTATCGTGGTGGAAACGGGTGCTTTGCCTTTTTATCATTTATGCAAGATTCGGGGCCGTGTTGACACCTTCCTTTCGCTCTTGTGGCTTTTATGGTTGTAATTTGTGAAAGATTGGAAGGTGATCTGATAAGACAATCAACGGCTTGGACTCTTCTAAAAGCACCCACTGGTGGCGTCAAATTTGACAAGATCAACTTGTTTATCAATTACTTTAAGCAAAACGATTGCATTTGTAAGTATGGGTGGCGGATTCATTAGAGTCTTTGTCGAATTCCATTTAATTTTACTCTCGTGAGGCTGCTTCTTTAGACGTCGCTACGAAATGTTAATGGCTCTCAATAGCACTCATAATGATCACTAAAAATGAGCCATTTTGAGGGCGACAGACTTGGGCTAATATTGGCTCAGCCTGTGATTTTTTATCCTTCTTCCACGCAACGCAGGGATTTTCGAGTCGAACCCATGGAAATACGTACCGATACTGGGGCGCCTTATGTGTAGTATCTCGTGGTGGTAGTTGTAAGTACCTGCAGTTACATGGGTCCTGAGATTGTCTGCGTCCCCACAAACAAACACTTTTCAGGCAAATAGCCTGCGAGATTATTTTCGCGCGCCTCATACAAAGTGCACCTCGCTCGGGCCTGATTGGCTGATTTCGCATCGACTGCTCCTCGAGTGCGCCGACGATCCCCCCAAACTTTCCCTCCCTTGATTGCAAGTGGGAAAAGGGCATACATATAGCAGATGTCTGTCTTAAAGGTCATTTTCCCCCTTCTTAACATAGACTATAGACCCAGTTTGGTTTCCTGTAGTCTCTATCTGTTCTTGTAATCGCTATGACATAAAGCCTTCCCCAGATCGGGGAGGGTAAACAGTGATTTATCTCCGACAACTTTTTATCGCCGTTCAGACGCTTTTGGAAGAGATGCGGCGCCTACGAGAACACCACGAAAAGGCCTCTACATCAACCGATTTGGGTAAGTAGTTATTCATCACTGGTCCCCTATCACTTCCACTCTCTTTTCATTTCCATTCACTCCGTCATCCAACTTCAGAAACGGGAGACCGTCTGAGTCAACTTCAACCCTCCTTTAACATGACTTCCGAACCGGTTAAATCGAACGACAAGTGAGGGTTACTCATGTGCTGGTGGAATAGCTCTGCTCCGTCTCTGTTATACTGTCTGTTGTTCCTTATTTAGCAGTGACCAGGAGGCTACAAACGATGCTGTTTACGAAGTGGAGCAGCGCTATCGCGGGTATTTGGCCAAGGCTCTGGAGGTAGGAGGAAATCAATGTTTTACTGACAGCTGCACACGACTTGCTCCCTTTCAGTACTCATCTTGAGAACTGAGCCATACATCAGTAGGATTACTGCTGACACCGTCAACAGCATGACCTACGCGCTTTTTTCGAACTGTTCTCTTTGTTACCATTTAGTATGAATCTCCTTTATCAGACGTTTCGGTGCATTGTGTCAGTATCTTGCTTTGGAACCCATACCTACCCTGTCTTAAAAGCTGCTTGAAAGGCAAAATTCATGTTGTTGGGATTTTGAAGGCACAGAGATAGGACTTCCCTATGAATGGTTGTGATTAATGTGGAGGAATTTGGATATTTTTTATTCCCTTCAAGCACAGCGTTTTATCATTCTGCTGATGAAGTGTTAGATCTGTTTCTATGATGGCATCGTCGTATTCACGGTCACCTTTAGCCAAATGTTTTGCCGCTATAGCATGACTTCAATTATCATTGTTTCTTTTCTTCTCTCTAATCTAATGCATATCTTTTCGTTTGAAGTTCTTAGACGCGCGCAACGTTAGTAGCAAGCCGTGTTAAGCCAATCTCCCTATCCTCACTCCCCGACTGTCTTCTCTATAGGTCATTCGACAGTTGAATCGTCGAGCAGTTGTCGCAGAAACGGCGGCGGTCAATCAAAACTGCGAACAGAAACCCGATTCTGAAGTCTCTCGTTTGCAGGCGCTGCTGGCAGAGAAGGAGAACATTATAGAACAGTTGGAGGTGATGATCCAATTTTATAAGACACTGCGCTTTATGTTTTAATTGTTTTCACAGTTTATACCACTCGTTACCACTGCCTACTGTCCATCTACAGGTAGCCTCTCACCCATATGTACCGCGAAACGTGTGGATTTTGCTTGTAGAGGCCATCTCGAAAGATGGCTGAGGAAGCATGGCGTATGTAGCCAACGTCGGGCTTCAAACACGCAGAACTTGGGCATTAGAAAGGAGGTCTTAGTTGGCTTAGTTCAAGCTTGGGCGGGAATTGTGTTGACAATACATGCCGGGAAAGGGAAGCTGAGGTAATAGCTGGGTGATGTCCTGAGGCTTGAGAGCGATGTCGACGATGACGGCGGCGGCAGAAGTGGTGTTGAAGCGCTTGTGCTGCCGCGATCGACAATCGATACGTTGGCAAACCATTCACATAACAATCTGCTCCACCTCCTAGTAAATTTATCGTGTTTTATCGAATTTGATGAAAGGAGCATTTGGATTTATTGTCCATAACGCTGCTTACAAGTTAAATGGTGTACACGTTGTTTCCTTTTCTCGAAATCGCACCTGCAAAACCAAGTTCTGGTCATTAAATAGATAATTTACTTGACACTCCTGCGGTTTGGTTTGATTTTCGGTAGCGGCTCAGATTGACCGTGTGTCAGTGTATGCTCGGATCTTTTTAGCTTGCCAGAGCGTAGGGCCAACTTTAACGAGTAAAGACTGCGTTCCATTTTTTTTTAATAAAACCTTGATAATTTTACTCTACCGGCAATCATACACCTAGAAAGGAGCTGCAAATGACTGCCATACAGGTCCGTCTTTCGTTCGACTTCAATCCACGGTGTGTTGAAAGCGACTGTGACTAAACGGCTCATCAACTTACCCTACAGGAGCCTGAAGGCTTCTGTGGCTTTGGGCGCCAATGCCGGGTGCCACATTTGTTGACGACGTCTGTGTTTATCCACGCACGGGTGCATCGTATATTGTTTGACCTGTCGTGTGCTTCCAGATGCGGCATCGCCACTTTCTGATTTCTTTTTTTTAAACGCTCCTATACCATCATGAGTTGAAAAGCCGATTGTTGAGCTACCTGTCATGACTCTATGGTAATCAATCCTTTTTTGGGTCTGTTCTCCACGCAACAAATACCAGCGTCACCACGAGCAAGCACGCAGGCAGCGAGACCTTGAGGATCGTATGGTGCTCACCGCGTGGTACCACTTGGGGATGCGGGTGAACCGTGCTCACACGGAGCGTCTATTGCGCGAAGAGGCCTCAGGTGTAGGTGAGGCATCCACCGTCGCCGCCAACAGCACCGCTGCCTTTCTGTCGCAGCAACGTCGGATTCGTTTGCAGCCTTCCAATCGTAGTGTCAAGCCCCCGACTGGACCATCGCTTTGATCTTGGATCCTGTGGTTGCTTTCCTCTCTTCCTTCCTGCGTGTATATTTGTCTACCGGCTGTTGCCCAACCTACTTTTATTTTAAAAGCCATTATATCCTTTCGCTCACCCATCTATTTACTAACAACGATGCGATTTTATATTAGTACAAAGTAGAGTTTCGATTGCTATTGTCTTTGACGTAAAGGGATTGTGTTTGTGTTGATTTAATGTTGATCGGGACAGCCAGCCTCAAGCAATCAAGGAACCGGATCGGGCTTTGGGTTATGACTGTTGAGCAGCTTATTTTTGAACTTATTTTGTAGACACTGTGTGCGTGCACAAGGGTGAAGCGTAATTGCGATTGAATGGTGGGGTCAAAGGTTTGATTCCAGAGGGTCGTCATCCCCCATCCGTGTGTTGAGCCGGTAATCTCACCATACTGTTGATCACGTGGATCATTGGTCTGCCGGTCTCTCTGTGCGCTAACAACCCCTCGCCAAGTGGAGATAAGGCGCTTCACGTTTGTGTGCAGCGTTCGAATTCATCCAGCATCACCCTCGTGCTGAGTCCTATGGCTCAGTACCAGCTGTAGGGATAAGGCTAAGTCTGAGTGCTAGGACCACAACTAGCTTCGGCAGTCTCGCAAGCCTTCGGTTGTACAAAACGCTGCCCAGAACTGGATTTACGCCGCACACGGACAATTTGACAAACCCATTGTGTAGTGGATGACGATGCTGGTTGCCTCAGCACCGGCATCTCAGCCGATCGGTGGATAGGCAGTGCTGAAATGGGAGGAATGCGTGCGCGTCATTAGCTCTGTGCCCGTGTAGTTATTTGGCTTGCCAAATAAGGATTTGTAGCATTCTTTTTTGTTATTTCCATTGTACGAAATAATTTGTTTAATCGTTTAACAAAGGGTTTACCTACACGATCAGTTTAGCTGCAGTGGGATATATTTCTGCTCGATGCCATGATCCCATGGCCATCTAAACAGCTTGCTAGTCCATCCACGCATTTATCCCACAGCTGGGAAGGGGATGAAGGGTTCTATGTTGTTTGCAGCACCGTAAAATTACATTCGCAAAACTTCTCCCAGTCCTATTCCTGCGGAGGTAGAAATTACCATGGCCTCATGCGAGCCTGGCTCATTCGAAGGAGTTGGCTATTGGAAGGGCTAGAAATACATCCACCTCTGGAGCATTCACAAATCTCGTGTTTTGCAAGGGGGTTGTTCACAATTCGGGCTACGCTGCACTTAGGCAGTTTAACAAATTCCTTGTGCGACCGCCTGTGATGCTTCTATGAGGATGCAAGTTGAGCAGCATCTTATAGTCGAGTGGAAACGGTGCAACAAGTGGATAGGAAGGTAGTTGAGCAGTGCAAAAATTGTGTAAGCGATAGAGATGTCACATTCATTTACAACCACCACAAATTCAAAGCAAAAGTGCGTATTTTACTGCAATATTTGCCTAGGTCTTTGATGCCACCACTTTGATTGCTTAACATTTGCTTTGCGCGTAAGGGCGCACAAAGGTATTTATGCACTAGTTGAGAAGGGCTAAAATTATGGTCCCTATTCGCTTTCAAATCACCGTACTCAGCTATACTACTTGTTGAGTCTCACAATAATCGTCTCGTGCATCGAGTGGACCACAATTTTGGCATAGCGGTTCTGCGGCCCCTATTTTTCATGTTGTGGTGACACACAAATTTGATCTGCTTGGTTAGATTAGACTAAAAAAGCGTGCAAGACTTTTCAGAAGGGAGGAAAGATAGCATTTAAACTACCTATAAAAGGGAAAGAAAGGCGACAAAATGAGGATTTCCGGTTTCAATTGCTCCCACAATTCTCAAAGCTAGTCCAATTAATAGTGATGCTACATGGTTTTACCACCATCTCAAGCAAATAATCGGTTCTAGTTACAGTAATATTCGTTTGCTTAGAAAGTGCACGAGCGGAAGTGATAGAATTAAAATTGATGAGGTGGACACCTTGTAGACCGCAGGTGAAGCGTTGCCTGCCGACTTATAATATGCAGTCCTAAATTACCCCACCTAGATCTATTCTTTATTTTGCAGCTGGAATCTGTAGAGTCCAACCCACTACTTAAATATGGTTCACAAATGGTGCAGAAACTCGACTGCAGTAGAATTCCGAATGTGCGCCACTCACAGTATTGAAGAGTGTTGTGCATTTTACAATCCACCAGAATGATTACTGTAGTACTTTGTTTGTTGGAACTACCGGTTTCGGTCAAGGTCACAGAGGTGGGCCCTAGCTGCGTGGGCTGGCCTCCGGGCCATGTTAGCAGCCTAATATATATATATATATATATATATATATATATATATATATATCCTGCCCTAGCATTCTGCCTTCTTTTGCCTTTGAGAGAGCCTTGGGACGCTACAATTACTGCCCCTTTTTAAATGGCTGTCAAAAGACTAATTATGCTGCAATGGACGGTATGAGAGGTTGACAATATGAAGTGCATAGGCAAACATTCAATTCATAAAGAAGGATGTGATGGATAAAGGCACTGAATTTGTTTCTGTTTTTTGCTTTGACAGATCTAATTTTTTACATTACTTTAATATTTAACGAGCAGTAGATAAGGGTTAATGTAACTGTTGTGAATCGGTTACCTACAATATGCTATAAACTAGGCATTTTATACTGCTTCGCAATATTTTGATGAAGTCTAAGAGTCTAATTAGGTTATTTTGTAATTGCTATAGAATTGTTATTTAAATAGTTCATTTTAAGCTTTGTTTCTAGCAGTAATCAATTTAGCTTGCGCTATTACATTTTGTTTTAATGAATTAATTTTAGCGCATTGTCATTGTGAAGGTCAAGTCTTTTGATAAAAGCCCGGTGGGGCGTGAATTCGTTAGTCTACGATGGATGCGTGCGTTTGGGGTCTAATTCTCCTTTCCTTAATATCGGTTGTTAACAAAGGTTCATGTCAGGATGAAGGTAAATGCTCTTTTTAGTTTTTAGGATTCGTATAAGCCTGATTCAACCATAACAGTTCAGTTCCAGTTTATTGCTTTTGCCTCATAACGTTTTTCTCTAGGCTAAATAAAATCATACAAATGCTGTGGCAGAATTTCTAATGTCCTTCATGCTACGTCGAAATATAATGACGCGCCAGCTACATTTTAATATTCTTCGTACTGATGAAAGCATACAGAGGAGATGATATTATGGCTTTTAAAATGAATAGGAAATATAGTTACAGACGGAGAAGCGTTAGTAAATTAGTCGAAACAATTGTGTTGAGTGCTATTAACATTAAATTAGAATTAAGTCAGATTTATGCAAGTCGTTGAGATTTCACTTTGAATCATTTTGTCGTGTCACCATTAAACGCCGATATTTTTCTATAGAGTCACAATCACATTTATTTTACGCTCTCTGCCAATGGCTTCTTCATGACATCGTAAAATTATCAGACTTAAGCAGAATATGGTAAGAGCATTCGAGTTCGCTGTGTGTACAATATGCGTTCTCATGCAAATCACTTCATTTCCCTAAAATTTGCCTCTGTTGTGACAAGACAGAAAAGCAAAAGGCAAAGAGTTCTTATGCACTTCCATTTTGTGCCATTTTTGTGGACCCTCCTTCTAAAGTTTTCCTTTCTCTTTCAGTTTACATAGGCAGTTCTAAAACATAGAATACGAATCATTGCTCAACAGCCTTGTTTTTCCTAGAGTTCAGCTTGCTTGCGTCGGATTCCGGAGATTCTACGTACGTTCTGAAAATTCTACTTTTGATATGCCTTACAGTCACTAGAAATTAAATTGACTTTTAAACAAGTTCGGCTAACCTCTACGCTAATGCTGAGTTTACTACTAGTCATTTTGAAGGCTTGAATTTTATAAATGTGGCCATGTAGCGATTTAGGACAAAGTCTGATGTTATGTATGACAACCCTTCTCTAAGTTTAAGCAAGAAATGGCCTTTTGAGCCCAAAATTACAATTCTGCTCAACATGTCTAGCAATAATTTGAGAAGGATTGTAAGCAGTCAACACAAAATAAAGCTATTTACACAGACTTAAATAATCTATTTAAAAAGCCTCATAACGCCTTATTAATTTAATAAAAATCGTATTTCGTTATCATTAAAAAGAACAAAGGAAGGTGGCAGAGAATAGGGCGTCTTACGCTTGTTTAGTCGTTTTTTCGCTAAACAGTACAATCGATTGCTCGGTTGTAGCGGTGCCCACTCTATTGCGACACACCTTGGCACCAAAGTCAGCACGAAGAGAGAGACGTATTGCAATAATTTTGATAGTGGCTAGCCTTGTATGGAGCGGCTAGTCAATAATTTTGAAAATAGAAACATACTCATGCATGCACTACCTTTTGCATACGTAAATTCACACACCTACAGCAAGAGAGAATGTGTCAAAGGCGAGCACTTCAGCTCCTTTCACGATTCTGGCATTCATTAGCTGTGAATGAACTGTGACTACCAGCCAATCACTTTTGCGTCATTTCAAGTGGTCAACTGCTTGTGGGCACTTGTCGAAGATGTAAGACACTGATGGCACTTGAATCGCCAGTGGAAATAATAAAAGCATTCGTAGGCTACAGTAATGATACGAATATGTCCTAAATACCTTTGACGGTTGCTTAACTGTCACACGGGGTAGACGCTACTTTGTGGCCATTTCTGGCTTGCCTTTGACTATCAATTGTAGGTAATTAATGTGAAGCAACGATTTGACTCATAATTATCAAAAACAAATCCGCTGGCTAAATTTAAAAATTGCACTTAGCAGCAGTTGAGGTGTTCCATCACTCAACCGCAACCCGTAAAGTGAGCTCAACTTTAAAACAAAGACTTCAGGTTGGTAATAATGTGCCATGATTAGGAAAACCACCGCTCAAAGTCTTCTTGCACGCATTTGGAATTCGTGCCTTTCTCAACGCGAACGCTTCACAACGCAAAATAGTGTCGCCCTTAGGTGGTCTCGTATTGAGGTGGCATTAAAAACCGCGCCCACCAGAGCTACGGATCCCTCAGCGAGTAGTTGGCAGACGGCCAGCATAATCAAAGCCTCCATCCTAATAAGAAAGCGAAATGGTCGGCAGGATAAGTAGAAAAAGCACTTTGGAATGACCGATGCAATAGCAGACATTCAGTTAACTCTTGCTTTTGCAACAACAGATAAAGACACATTAAAGTCGACATTCCCTTCTGATTGGAAAATCTCCAATCCAGCGATTCCCTAGTCCAGCGTTGCGCGGGGAAACATTTGTAGGCTACAGTAATGATACAAATGTGTCCCAAATGCCTTTGACGATTGCTTAGCCATCAAACGGGGTAGTCGCTAATTTGTCTCCATTTCTAGTTTGTCTTTGGTTATCGCCAGGTGGCACTTGGTATAAAGTGGTGGTTTTCCGCGTAATTGACCTGAAACTAACACTTTGCTAAACATACAAATTTTATCTAGCAGCTTTTAGAATTATCCAATTCACTCACCTAAAACTGTAAAATGAGCTCACATTAAAAAAATTAATCATGCAACATGAATAGGAAAACTAACTTTCAAAGTTTTGCTGCATCTCTTTGGAATCCGTACCCTCATTGCCGATACTCGCCATAAACAATAGCGAATTACTGCGGAATGGTGGAAGGATAGCAAAAATGACCAAATCGAACCCTCCACAAATCAAAACAAAATCATGTCAAATGGCCTTAAGTTGCGGTGGTTAATGGTACGACGGTAGACAGTCAGCAAAATTGAAGCCTCCACCCTGGTAATTGAGTGATATAGTTAATAGGGTGTGTAGAAAAAGAGCTTCTGAATGAGCAATGCGTAAGCAAGCATTCCGTTGGATCTAATTTTGGCATTAAAAAACGAAAGAACATCAAAGCCGGCAAGCCCTTATGCTTTGAAAAAACTCCAAGAAAGCATTGCGTCAATCAAGTGCTGTGAGAGCGGTGGAGCGACGCCTCAGGCACTCGCGCTTTTGCGGTGAAGTAGTGCTGAAAACCTTTAAGTAGTAAGATCATGCAGAAGCTACGTCAATTCAGCTTGCAGCTTTCCTCTAAGCCGAAGTCGTTCAACTAGACGCAGTGGGTCGGCAAACCTACCAGTGTGATTCGTGTGCTGAGGAAAATGTTCTGAAAGAAATAAGCGCGTCTTTACACCGATACCATTTAGGAGGCTGAATCTAGTTAGATTATTATATAAAGTGTATTATTGCTTCCTCTATTCAATTAAAAACGGCTTATAATAGTTCTATTTGTAAAACATTAAATTCAAACAATGCGCTGCATTTAGGCACAAAGTATTTGACGTGGATTAGTCGTAAAAGTGAATAAGGCAAATGAGGAAGCAACCAAATGTCGTTTGTATGAAGCTGTCATTCACACTCTACTTTACAGACCCGCTGCTCCAAAAATTCCACCAGGTATGTGCCATCTGAATCTAATCATTATATTTGCAAGCACTAACAACATTTGCTTTTGCGAAGAGGCAAAATACCGTTCCTGCTCGTAGTCATTGGAACCACAAGAGGAAACATGCGCGGTTTCCAAACATAAGCGGTGGCAATGCATTTTTGGGGTGTAAGTCATCGACTAAACGCTGAAAGCTGATTAGATTAGCGGGTTGAAGGAGCACATGCCAAGTCGTGTAATTGTAGCAGAGTGGTGCAGTGATTTGATTTTTCTCCCAAACAATTATCCTCGAGAATTGTGTGTGTCAGACGTGTGGGAATTTGGACGAGGCGAAGTGGACGGGGGCATAATGGAACAAAGTAGAGTTGAGACGAACAGCTTCCAAGTGGAGGGAATCGAGTGCATCGCAACTGATTCCAACCCAAGTCAATGGAACGCGCCTAATTTTGGCATGACAAGAGCAGCTTTGCCTAAAGCTTCAATCTTCGCTCACAAATGGACGCCCTTAACACTTCCCTTTGTAACAACATAACTTGCATAAACCGCTTATTCTAAACACCACACACTAGAAGAAAACAGCATCCTGCCTGTTTAAATGAGAAGGAAAATGAATGAGAACCATGAAAAGGTTGTAATGCAGGCTGTGGTGGAGGTGCTTTAGCGGTCGAGCATGGACGAATGAGCGTACATTGCTTGGAGGGCTGCGGGCATTCTGGCATGTGCAATGGGTGTCCGCTTTTAAAAGGGAGAACAGGAAGAAGTCAAAATGGCAACGAGTTGGTGAAAAGGATATTCAGAGGTGACAGCAGAATGCATGGGTCCCTAGTCAAGGGAATGTGTGACTTTCATGCACTCCGTGCTGTTGTATTTACGATGCAGACGCAAAATCAGCACAAACAGTGATCAAGTAGTGTGAACGTGGCCACTACTATCAGATGGGATTTGACCCTAAGTGCAGTGTCGTCTTGTGACAGTGGATGCCATAATGCAAGGGCAGCGTTAGTGACGGGAATAGGTTGCAGCGCACCAAGCACATGGTGCATATGGCAGGAAGATGAGACGGCTTTGCATTGGACTTCATGAAGGCAGGAGAACAGGCATTTCACGCTCCATCACTTTCAGGTCTTTTGCCTCCAAGCAACATTAACTTGACAATAAAGAGTCACTCTGAAGTGATGGTAACATGGAAGGCTCTGAGCAACCAGGGCGCAGTGAATGTGTTTGCTGCATACGTTGCGGGATGGGAAGAAAAAAACTGCACTGCAGTCAAAGACGGCGTCAATTGCACAATAGGTGGTCTTCTACCAC
This sequence comes from Taenia hydatigena, assembly GCA_036345935.2. Classification (NCBI taxonomy): domain Eukaryota; kingdom Metazoa; phylum Platyhelminthes; class Cestoda; order Cyclophyllidea; family Taeniidae; genus Taenia; species Taenia hydatigena. The sequence continues at coordinate 1,046,133 of JADWOT020000001.1, read as the reverse complement.
GCATTCCCTACAGAGTGTGTGTTAGAGCCTGTCAACCGAATACGCCGATGACATCAACATTGCCGTCTGACGTCACAAGCGCTCAATATATGTCAAATAGTGATCTGTATGAGCTGGACGCCAAGGCTAAAACAGGCAGCTATTGTTGCAGCGATGTCGTCTGCAATAATATAACCATCGACATACAAGCTAAGAAACGTTGGTTTATTGTCCTGTCAATGAAAAGTAAAGCCAAACAGCCTTTTTAAGTAGTTCATCTCAAAAAAATGGTTCAGTTAGAATACAGAGTGATTTTAATTTGAACAAAATGTGCGAATTTGTAGGAGTATTGGGCAGCGATACAGGACGGAAGCCTGTGTAGAGCCAATGCGTTGGCAACACACTCAGATGCTGGTGCATACGATGGCATGATGATGGACTCCTCTTTTAGATTGCGAGAAGGGAAGATATAAGAGAGTACTCATTCACGATCACTTTGATGTCTTTCAGCTCCGAGCAGCGAACCTTGACTCCGAAGAACCATAGCAAAGTGACAGTCACATGGAAGGCACCAAATGACACTGACTGCGAATCGTGTCGAGTGAATGTGCATTGATAATGCGCCGTCATTGTGTTACTCGCAGCCTGCCAGAAGGCGTCGGTTGACCACATGCGTTGAGAGGCGTTGATGCAATGAAGTTGCGTAAAGAGAATCAAGAGAAGTTACGAGTGAGTAATGTGCCAGTTGGTAGGAAGTTGATGGGTAAGATGGGGTTAAGATCGCACAGCTTCGCACGCACACCGAGTCGCTCTGCCAAAGGCTTAAGTTGAGCAACCAGGCGACAAGCATTTCGCATTGAATAGTGAACACAGCCATCAGCCCCGAGCACCATTGAATTGATTGCGACTATTTATATTACAGCGCTAGCACTTTGACAGAAAGTGACGAGTGATACGCTCATCGATGTCGCAGTTCGTGTAGGACACGAAAATTGGCAGTAGAGTTGAGCATGGCGAATTGACCGAAGCCTGTGTGAGACCACTTGCTGCATTATGCACCAGGAACGTTGGAATGGCGGCCAATGGGCTGACGTTAGGGCACGGAGCAGCAAAGCTGCCTGCCAGAGTGTAACACTTGGCATGGAAGGTGAGAAATGTTGGTCTAAACTTTCTGCATGCGAAATACGTCTAGTGAGTTTTAGGTGATAGCGCAGTGACTCTCTGTTTTTGTGCTTGAGTTTGTGATTCTGCTCGTTAGAAGCAATGTTGCGTTGGAAGTGGGGCACCGTTGGCAGTGATGTCGTTAGCAGCATTTAACATAGCTTCTTCGCGAAAGGCAATTTTTCGGACTGCGAATAACGCGTGACGTCCTGAGCATATGTCTGCTTGTGGCTGTTCGGTTGGCGTGCGAGTGTTGCGTGCAACCCTCTCTAGACTTGCAATGCACGTGTGTTACCTGTCCGTGGATAATGCGAGCGAATGTGGTGACATGGAGTCGTTGGCTTGACACTAGGTACTGAGCTCTGCACATGGATCGGATCGGTGCAGTCATGGACCGCATGTGGCGTAACATGGTGGTGTGTAGAATTGATGTGAAGTGATTTTTAAGGCTCCGCATGCTGATCCTTGCAATCGGTTGTTGTTGCTGTTGCTCTCCTTCATGTTGACACATAATGACCATACGATGATGTTGAGTCAGAGAAGGACTAATTTTGGTGATAATATGTGATGTGCATTTGTAAATCCCAACCGATTTTTTTTCTATTCATACTTGTAATTTGCTACTTAGCACTGTTTTTGTTTAATATGTAGCAAAGATTTCGGTTGTTGTGACAATTTGGTCCCTCCTGTAGCTTTAATTTAGAGCTCAAAGTGGACTCCTTGAAATATTACGTGCTTTCAAACTTATCACCTGCAGTAATTGTGTGTTATTATGTGCTTTCACCTCAATAGTCGATGTGTCCTCTGGTGGAATGGGGAAGAAAGGTTTGCGATTAGTGTATCGCAAGTTAAGTGGTGGCCATTTTGTGTGCATTTAACTTCACGCTGCAGGTGTTTTGAATAAGTGTGAGGTGTGAATGCATTGACTCCGTCACTGACTTGAGTGGTAAGCGGATGTTTGTGTGTACGCATGAAGTGATACTGGTCGTAATCAGCTTTCGATGCCAACGTTTTGTGCACACGCGTGTCTCACAATGCATTAACAGCCCACTCTTTTGCCCATAAGCCCAATCGGTGAAAGCACGACACATTTTGAATGTGGCGCAAGTTATAAGCAGTGTGGTGGAATACCGACTTACAAAGAGTTGGTTCTTACAGAATCGAGGTTGCGCGAAATGCCTTCGGACTACTGTCAGGTCCCATGATCACCCTGCGTGTGCACTGACAGTGCTAGGAATGACATTTGGCATGTTTAGAGGTGACTGAATCCAGCGACACGGCCAGTGTCTCCCCATGAGTTTGGTAGGAGCAAAGAGGCAGAAGGGGTTATGAGGACATATTATTGTATTTCAGCTCCAGAATCCATCAGTTTGGAACCGAAGAATCATACCAAAGTGACAGTCACATGGAAGGCACCGAATGACACTGACACAATGGACGTGATTGCTGCATACGTTGCGGGAGCGGAAGAAATGCACCACTGCACTAAAGACACAAGCAGCACAAATTGCATGATTGACGGCCTCTTACCATGCATTACCTACAACGTGTGTGTTCGCGTCTGTCATTCGAAAGTGGCGACCTCGGCGACTGTGTCTCCTCCTCCTCCCACCGGTGCTCTACTGGTGTCAAGTTATGGACTGAATGAAATCGCCAATTACGTGGAAACAGACGAATACATTTGCAGCAAAGCTGCCTGCAAGAGTGTAACACTTGGCATGGAAGGTGAGAAATGTTGGTCTAAACTTTCTGCATGCGAAATACGTCTAGTGAGTTTTAGGTGATAGCGCAGTGACTCTCTGTTTTTGTGCTTGAGTTTGTGATTCTGCCTGTTAGAAGCAATGTTGCGTTGGAAGTGGGGCACCGTTGGCAGTGATGTCGTTAGCAGCATTTAACATAGCTTCTTCGCGAAAGGCAATTTTTCGGACTGCGAATAACGCGTGACGTCCTGAGCATATGTCTGCTTGTGGCTGTTCGGTTGGCGTGCGAGTGTTGCGTGCAACCCTCTCTAGACTTGCAATGCACGTGTGTTACCTGTCCGTGGTTAGTGCGAGCGAATGTGGTGACATGGAGTCGTTGGCTTGACACTAGGTACTGAGCTCTGCACATGGATCGGATCGGTGCAGTCATGGACCGCATGTGGCGTAACATGGTGGTGTGTAGAATTGATGTGAAGTGATTTTTAAGGCTCCGCATGCTGATCCTTGCAATCGGTTGTTGTTGTTGTTGTTGTTGCTCTCCTTCATGTTGACACATAATGACCATACGATGAGGTTGAGTCAGAGAAGAACTAATTTTTGGTGATAATTTGTGATGTGCATTTGTAGATCCTACCCGATTTCTTTTCTACTCATCATTGTACTTTGCTACTAAGCATTGTTTTTGTTTAATATGCAGCTGCGATTTCGGTTGTTGTGACAATTTGGTCCCTCCTGTAGCTTTAATTTAGAGCTCAAAGTGGACTCCTTGAAATATTACGTGCTTTCAAACTTATCACCTGCAGTAATTGTGTGTTATTATGTGCTTTCACCTCAGTAGTCGATGTGTCCTCTGGTGGAATGGGGAAGAAAGGTTTGCGATTAGTGTTTCTCAGGTTTAGTGGTGGCCATTTTGCTTCACGCTGCAGATATTTTGAATAAATGTGAGGTGTGAATGCATTGACTCCGTCACTGACTTGAGTGGTAAGCGGCTACATATGTGAATGCATAAAGTGATACTGGTCGTACTCAGCGTTCGACGCCAACGTTTTGTGCACATGCGTGTCACAAAATGCCTTGAGAGCCTACCCTTTTGCCCATAAGCCCAGTAGAAGGAAGTACGACACGTTTTGAAGATGGCGAAAGTTACAAGCAGTGTATTGTAATACCGAATGACAGAGTTGGTCCTTACAGAATCCAGGTTGCGAGTGTTGCTTTCAATCTAATGTCAGGTTAATCGAAGCTGCTGGACCACTTGCCAATTATTCAATTTCCCGTGAGGAAACTAAAAGAAGGCGGTCAGAAGCGATTGTCGCAGTTAGGAGGCGTTGATGCAGCAAGACTACGTAAACGGATTTAAGAAGAGTAACCAGTGCGTTATGTGTCCGTTGGTGCGAAGTTGCTGGCTTAAATGTACCGCTAAATAAAGTGCTGCTATGTGACAGTGAAGAACAAGACCAAAATGCCTGTTAGGCACACGGATAGTGTGGTGCATAGGATGGCATGAGGAGACGCTCCTCCATTAGTTTTTGTGGAGCAAACAGACATAAGGCGTTCCAATACTAATCACCTTCACATCTTTCAGCACCAACTGACATCCAATTGAATGCAGTAAATCATACGGTGGGCGCAGAACACTGGTACATGCGATGACACGATGAGGTGCACTTCACAATGATTGCATTAAGGAATGCGAAGAATAGAGTTTTGATTGCAATCACTTTCATACCTTTTAGCTCCAAGCAACATCACCTTGACTCCGAAGGGTCATACGGAGGTGACGGTAGGATGGGAGGCACCGACTGACATGGATGCAGAGGATGTGTTTGCTGCGTACGTTGCTGGAGCGGAAGGGAATCACCACTGCACTACAGACAAGGACGGTGTGGAATGCACAATTGGTGGCCTTCTGCCACGCATCCCCTACAACGTGTGTGTTCGACTCTGTCACCCGAATACGACGACCTCGACGACTGCATCTTCCTCCTCCACAAATGTTCGAATGGTGTCAAGTAGTGATCTCTCTGATGTTGGCGCTGTTGACGAAACGAAGGGGTACATCTGCAGCAATGCTGTGTGTGGTAGTGTAACACTTCCCATGCAAGGTGAGAAATGCTGACTTATTTTCCTGACTGCGAATCGTGTCGAGTGAATGTGCATTGATAGTGCGTTGTCTTGATGTTACTGGCAGCCTGCTAGAAGGCGTCGGTTGACCACATGCGTGATGTAGCATTGGATATGAGCCGATGGACATTTTAGCAGATTTGAGCACCGCTTCCACTGGAATAGGCAAATATTTTTGTAGCGGTGCCGTCCGTGATAATATAACCGTTTTCATGTAGGTTTAGAGATGTTGACATTTTTCCTTTGGTTAATGCATACAGGCGCATATAATATTTTCAGCAGCTTTAATTTGGCAATATTTGTGCATTTAGAAATGTGTGATTTATGAGCGAAGTTGTAGGAGTGTGAAGTATCGTATCGTGTCGGAAGCCTGTGTGAACCCATCGCTTTTGCACCAGAACACTGAATTAATGTTGGTGTGTGATGTGGATGGCAGACAGATATTCTATTTCTTATTAGTTACAAAATGCATTAGCATAAATCCGGTTTGACCCACCGAAAAGAAGGTGAGTTGGAGGGCGTTGGGGGCGCAGCATGTTTGCTTGCTAGGAATCAACGGAGGTTGCGATTGCGTTATGCGACTGTTTGGAGGAAGTTGTTGGATTAGTCGCGATCCCAGGAGAGGCGATGTTTTGCGAGAGGGAAGGCTTAGACCACACTGCATCGAATGCACACTGAGAGTGTGGTGCATGGGATGGCATGATGAGACCCTCCTCCATCAAGCAATGTGGAACAAACAGGCAACAGTCAAATCATGTTAAATCGCATTCACATCTCCCAGCACCAAGCGCTATCAACTTCAATGCAACGAATCATACCACAGTGGCGTTAAAATGGACGGCGACGATTGATAGTGGTGCAATGCACAGGATTGCTGCAACGTTGCGAGAGCGCAAGAAGGGCACTGTACTACAAACAGAAACAGCGATAATTGCACGATCGACGTCCTCTTGCCACGCATTCCCTAAAACGTGTGCGCTCGAGTTTCAATGACAGTTTGTTGTGTTTGAGCTGTAGTCTGTGTGCTTTTGCCCGTGGCCGGTAAATGTAAGTGGTGGAGTGCTCAGATGCTCTGTTCATCTGCATTGGCGTGTGGCAATCTGGATGCTTTGTACGACTTGTATGCAGCCTTTCACATTAAGGATGCATCCTCCCTTCACCACTTGATGAGAACTTTGTGGGTGAAAGTAGTGGATGGGCGCAGAACACTGGTACATGCGAAGACACGATGAGGTGCACCTCACAATGATTGCATTAAGGAATGCAAAGAATTGGGTTTTGATTGCAATCTTTTTCATACCTTTTAGCTCCAAGCAACATCACCTTGACTCCGAAGAGTCATACGGAGGTGACGGTAGGATGGGAGGCACCGACTGACAAGGATGCAGAGGATGTGTTTGCTGCGTACGTTGCTGGAGCGGAAGGGAATCACCACTGCACTACAGACAAGGATGGTGTCCAATGCACGATTGATGGTCTTCTGCCACGCATTCCCTACAACGTGTGTGTTCGACTCTGTCACCCGAATACGACGACCTCAACGACTACAACTTCTCCCTCCACAGATGGTGGGATGGTGTCAAGTAGTGATCTCTCTGATGTTGGCGCTGTTGACGAAACGAAGGGGTACATCTGCAGCAATGCTGTGTGTGGTAGTGTAACACTTCCCATGCAAGGTGAGAAATGCTGACTTATTTTCCTGACTGCGACTCGTGTCGAGTGAATGTGCATTGATAGTGTGCTGTCTTGGTGTTACTGGCAGCCTGCTAGAAGGCGTCGGTTGACCACATGCGTGATGTAGCATTGGGTATGAGGCGAAGGACATTATAGCTGAGTTGGGTATTGCAACTAGACCATGGACTGAGTGAACCCACCACGTGCATTGTGTTGCAGTTGCTTTCAAATGAGTTGTCTCATTGTTTCAGTGGCAACACAGAACTGAATCCAGTGAGGAGGGTAGAAGACGTTAACATTTCCTTTTCTGAGGTGAAATCATTAGGGTTGTAGACATTCACAAATTCTCATTCGCTCAAATTAACCTTTCCCAATTTCCTTCCTACTTTCTACTTTACTTTCCTTCTAGCATTTTGTTTAATGTTTTGCCACAAGGGTTTTTGGTTGTTTTCACAATTTGGCCTTTCACATTGTTTTAATCTATAGCTCAAAGTGAACGCTTTGAGGTTCCACCTGTTTTTCAAACTGATCACCTGCAATTATTGTGAATTTTATATGCTCTAATTCTAATGATGCATTTTCTCTCTATTGGAATGGGCGCATATGCTTGCAATTGTATCTCCGTAGGCCGAGTGTTGGCCATTGTGTGTGTGTGCTTTACTCCACACGCTGCAGACATTTGGAAGAAGTGTGAGGTGTGAGTGAATTGACGCTGGCACTGACATGAGTGGTGAGGAGAAGTGTGTGTGCATGCATGAAGTTGTAGGTGTCTTAATCAACGTTTACTGCGAACGTTATGTGTGGAGGCGTGTCTCACAATGGAACAAACTGCCTACATTTTCACCCATAAGCCCAATCGGAGGAAACACGATACGTTGTGTAGGTGACGCAAGTTATAAGCAGTGTGGTGGAATACCGACTTACAAAGAGTTGGTTCTTACAGAATCGAGGTTGCGCGAAATGCCTTTGGACTACTTCCAGGTCCCATGATCACCCTGCGTGTGCACTGACAGTGCTAGGAATGACATTTGGCATGTTTAGAGGTGACTGAATCCAGCGACACGGCCAGTGTCTCCCCATGAGTTTGCTAGGAGCAAAGAGGCAGAAGGGGTTATGAGGACATATTATTGTATTTCAGCTCCAGAATCCATCAGTTTGGAACCGAAGAATCATACCAAAGTGACAGTCACATGGAAGGCACCGAATGACACTGACACAATGGACGTGATTGCTGCATACGTTGCGGGAGCGGAAGAAATGCACCACTGCACTAAAGACACAAGCAGCACAAATTGCATGATTGACGGCCTCTTACCATGCATTACCTACAACGTGTGTGTTCGCGTCTGTCATTCGAAAGTGGCGACCTCGACGACTGTGTCTCCTCCTCCTCCCACCGGTGCTCTACTGGTGTCAAGTTATGGACTGAATGAAATCGCCAATTACGTGGAAACAAACGAATACATTTGCAGCAAAGCTGCCTGCAAGAGTGTAACACTTGGCATGGAAGGTGAGAAAAGTTGGTCTAAACTTTCTGCATGCGAAATACGTCTAATGAGTTTTGGGTGATAACGCAGTGACTTTCTGTTTTTGTACTTGAGTTTGTGATTCTGTTCGTTGAAAGCGATGTTGCGTTGGATGTAGGGCACCGTTGGCCGTGATGTCGTTAGCAGCATTTAACATAGCTTCTTCTCGAAAGGCAATTTTTCGGACTGCGAATAACGCGTGACGTCCTGAGCATATGTCTGCTTGTGGCTGTTTGGTTGGCGTGCGAGTGTTGCGTGCAACCCTCTCTAGACTGACAAAGAGTTGGCCCTCACTGAACCGAGGTTTCGAGTAATGCCTTAGACCTACTGTGTGATCACTTGAACCTGCTCGAACATTTGAGCTTTGATTGCAATCACTTTCATACCTTTTAGCTCCAAGCAGCATCACCTTGTCTCCGAAGGGTCATACGGAGGTGAAGGTAGGATGGGGGGCACCGACTGACAAGGATGCAGAGGATGTGTATGCTGCGTACATCACAGGAGTGGGAGGAAAACACTGCACTGCAGAGAAAGGGGGTTTGGAATGCACAATTGGTGGTCTGTTGCCACGCCTTCCCTACGATGTGTGTGTTCGAGTGTGTCACCCAAAACCGGCGACCATGGAAGCCGTATCATCGTCTCTGGCAGGCGCTCAACTGGTGTCAAGTATTGATGTCTCTGAGGTCGCCACGATGGTCGAGACAGAGGAATACATTTGCAGCAAAGCTGTGTGCGGTAGCGTGACACTTGCCATGCAAGGTGAGCAATGCTGACTCATGTTCCTGTGGTTGGTCAAGCTTGGTGAATGGGCAGCAGTAATGCGCTGTTTCTGTGACACAAGCACTTTGACAGAAGGCATCGGTTGAAGGAGTGGGTGGTTTGGTGAAGCAATTAATGCCATTCATTTTAACAAATTATTTTTCTGACGCTTATTTCTTGGGTTAAGGTAGACAGCTTGAACTTTCCTATATTCTGAACTGATCATTTGCAATAATGATATATGTTTGATGGTCTCACTCTGACGAAATAATGTGCACCTGTTGGAATGGGGCAAAAGGCGTGAAGTGGATGCGAGTGATCAACATTTATCGTGTAAATTGTGGAAGAGTTTTGCTTCACTGGATGAATGGTGACTATGCTGTGTGCACTATTCTACACACTGGAGGCGTTCAGAGCGAGTGTGAAGTGTGGATACAATGGCGCCGGTCACCGACACGAGTGGTAATGGGAAGTGTGCATGTGTGTGTGCATGCATGAAGAAGTAGTTGCCTTACTTAGGGTTTGTTGCGACTGTTTTGTGTGGAGGCGTATTTCACAATGCAATCAAATGCCTACGTGCCTACTTATAAGCCCAATCGAAGAATGCACGATACGTTTTGAAGGTGAAGCAAGATATGAGATTTGTGGAGGAATACCGAAGGACAACGAGTTGGTCCTCACAGGATCGAGGTTGCGAGTGATGTTTGAGAAGTACTGTGAGGTGAATTGAACCTGTTCGACCATTTGTCGATCATTCTGTTTTCCGTGAGACGATGAATTGAAGGTATTCAGAGGCAAGCGTTTGTGTTTGGAGGTGTGGATGTAATTAAGATTGCGTGAACTGATTCAACAGAAGTTACGATAGCGTGATATGCCCAATGCTATAGAGTTGTTGGGTAAGATGGGGTGCTAGTTGAAGAGTTGTTGTGTGACAGTGAAGGCGAAGACCGAAATGCGTGGCATGCACACGGGAAGTGTGGTGCACAGGATGGCATGATGAAACGCTCCTCCATTAGCTTGTGTGGAGCAAACAGACATGAGGCGTTTCGCCACTAATCACCTTCACATCTTTCAGCACCAACTGACATCCAATTGAATGCAGTAAATCATAAGGCGGGCGCAGAACACTGGTACATGCGAAGACACGATGAGGTGCACCTCACAATGATTGCATTAAGGAATGCAAAGAATTGGGTTTTGATTGCAATCACTTTCATACCTTTTAGCTCCAAGCAACATCACCTTGACTCCGAAGGGTCATACGGAGGTGACGGTAGGATGGGAGGCACCGACTGACATGGATGCAGAGGATGTGTTTGCTGCGTACGTTGCTGGAGCGGAAGGGAATCACCACTGCACTACAGACAAGGACAGTGTGGAATGCACAATTGGTGGCCTTCTGCCACGCATCCCCTACAACGTGTGTGTTCGACTCTGTCACCCGAATACGACGACCTCAACGACTACAACTTCTCCCTCCACAGATGGTGGGATGGTGTCAAGTAGTGATCTCTCTGATGTTGGCGCTGTTGACGAAACGAAGGGGTACATCTGCAGCAATGCTGTGTGTGGTAGTGTAACACTTCCCATGCAAGGTGAGAAATGCTGACATATTTTCCTGACTGCGAATCCTGTCGAGTGAATGTACATTGATAGTGCGTTGACTTGATGTTACTGGCAGCCTGCTAGAAGGCGTCGGTTGACCACATGCGTGATGTAGCATTGGGTATGAGGCGAAGGACATTGTAGCTGAGTTGGGCATTGCAACTAGACCATGGACTGAGTGAACCCACCACGTGCATCGTGTTGCAGTTGCTTTCAAATGGGTTGTCTCATTGTTTTAGTGGTAACACAGAAACGAAGTCGTTTTAATTTCTTAAATGCAATTACTAGCGGTGTAGACATTCACAACATTTACTTTGCTTCAATCAATCCTCAGGTTTGTGCGCGTACCTACTATAATCGTCTTTGTTTTGCTTCGTCAGTTTGTATTTACTCCACGCTTCTTCGTACCCTTATACTTGATGCATAACTGCTTCGGTGTTTCGTGGTCTCTGTGAGTGTGTAGAATGAAATGCGTCAGGTACTCTAGTCTGCTGTGTTTGTGTTAGCTGGTGGGTTGGTTGGTGCCTCGCATGGCACTCATCAACCTGGAGCATGGATGGTGGTGGAGGATGTCGTGAGTGGCAGTGGTTGTTTGGACACTGAACACTGATTGAATGGGTTGAAGAATGCACGGTAGATTGTTGACATGAATTAATTTATTATGATCCTAATGATTTATCAGTACTGACTTGTGAACGGCGATGTTGTAGTGTGTCTTGCATTGCCTCATCAAAAATTAGCACCACCGTATGAAACTCTACGGCAATAAGCACTAAAAGCACGCTGTGTGTGTGTTTCGTGAAATGCAGGTGGATAGTGGCAGGGAAGTCTGTATTTAAGGTCACGAATTGGGTGGAGGTGTTGTGGTGGGTGAGTCGCACGCCTAAGATGAGGTGAAAGGCGACTGTAGATGACGCTGGCTTGCGTGCGGCAGCGATGTGAGCTGTTGAAAAGAAATAATGCAGTTTTTTGCCTTGGAGAAACTTGTAGTTTCGACTTGTTTGAGGTGGCTGTTTGAGTGACAAACACATGAGTCTCATATTCTCCCTTCGTTTGTCTGATCTGTCGGCATTGCGCACAGGCGTGTTTCGCTCGTGTTAGTAAGGCACTTAAAGGACAACCAATAAGATTGCGCAAGCACGCTTTCTAGTTACTCTGAGGTTTATTTGCAGTTGCTTTACGATTTTTGAATTACAATAAATCCAAAGAGGTGAGAAATTGAAGGCATTAATAGGCGATTGTCGTAGTTGGGATGCGTTGATGCAGTGCGACTGTGCAAAGAGAATCGAGAGGAGTTACGAGTGAGCAATTCGCCCGCCGGTAGGAAGTTGGTGGGTAAGATGGGTTCAAGATCACACAGCTTCGCACGTACACGGAGAGCGTGTTGCTTGGGATGGCATGATGAGACTCTCCTCCATTAGCTTGTGCGGAGCAAACAGACATGAGGCGTTTCGCCACTAATCACCTTCACATCTTTCAGCACCAACTGACATCAAATTGAATGCAGTAAATCATACAGCGGTGACGGTGGGATGGAAGGCGCCGAGTGTGAAGGATGTAGTGGATGTGTTTGCTGCGTACGTTGCTGGAGCGGAAGGGAATCACCACTGCACTACAGACAAGGACGGTGTGGAATGCACAGTTGGTGGCCTTCTGCCACGCATCCCCTACAACGTGTGTGTTCGACTCTGTCACCCGAATACGACGACCTCGACGACTGCATCTTCCTCCTCCACAAATGTTCGAATGGTGTCAAGTAGTGATCTCTCTGATGTTGGCGCTGTTGACGACACGAAGAAGTTCATCTGCAGCAATGCTGTGTGTGGTAGTGTAACACTTCCCATGCAAGGTGAGAAATGCTGACTTATTTTCCTGACTGCGAATCGTGTCGAGTGAATGTGCATTGATAGTGTGCTGTCTTGGTTTTACTGGCAGCCTGCTAGAAGGCGTCGGTTGACCACATGCGTGATGTAGCATTGGGTATGAGGCGAAGGACATTATAGCTGAGTTGGGCATAGCTACTAGACCATGGACTGAGTGAACCTACCACCTGCATCGGGTTGCAAGTGCTTTCAAATGAGTTGTCTTATTGTTTTAGTGGTAACACAGAAATGAATCCAGTGGGTAGGGTAGAAGACGTTAACATTTCCTTTTCTGAGGTGAAATCATTAACGTTTTAGACATTCACAAATTCTCATTCGCTCAAATTAATCCTTCCCAATTTCCTTCCTACTCTCTATTTTCTTTGCTCTTAGCACTTTGTTTAATGTTTTGCCACAAGAGTTTTTGGTTGTTTTGACAATTTGGCCTTCCATGTTGTTTTAATCTATGGTTCAAAGTGAGTGCTTTGCGGTTCCACCTGTTATTCAAACTGATCACCTGTAATTATTGTGAATTTTTATGTGCTCTAACTCTGATGATGCATTTTCTCTCTGTCGGAATGGGGCGCATGGGCTTGTAATTGTTGCTCCGTAGGCTGAGTGTTGGCCATTGTGTGTGTGTGTGCTTTACTCCACACGCTGCAGACATTTGGAAGAAGTGTGAGGTGTGAGGTGTGAGTGGGTTGACGCTGGCACTGACACGAGTGGTGAGGAGAAGTGTGTGTGCATGCATGAAGTTGTAGTTGTCACACTCAACGTTTTTTGCGAACGCTATGCGTGGAGGAGTGTCTCACAATGGAACAAACTGCCTACATTTTCACCCTAAGCTCAATCCTAGGAAGTAGGATGCGCTTTGAAGGCGACGCAAGTTATAAGCAGTGTGGTGGAATACCGACTGACAAAGAGTTGGCCCTTACTGAATCGAGGTTCCGAGTAATGCCTTAGACCTACTGTGTGATCACTTGAACCTGCTCGAACATTTGAGCTTTGATTGCAATCACTTTCATACCTTTTAGCTCCAAGCAGCATCACCTTGTCTCCGAAGGGTCATACGGAGGTGACAGTAGGATGGGGAGCACCGACTGACAAGGATGCAGAGGATGTGTATGCTGCGTACATCACAGGAGTGGGAGGAAAACACTGCACTGCAGAGAAAGGGGGTTTGGAATGCACAATTGGTGGTCTGTTGCCACGCCTTCCCTACGATGTGTGTGTTCGAGTGTGTCACCCAAAACCGGCGACCATGGAAGCCGTATCATCGACTCTGGCAGGCGCTCAACTGGTGTCAAGTATTGATGTCTCTGAGGTCGCCACGATGGTCGAGACAGAGGAATACATTTGCAGCAAAGCTGTGTGCGGTAGCGTGACACTTGCCATGCAAGGTGAGCAATGCTGACTCATGTTCCTGTGGTTGGTCAAGCTTGGTGAATGGGCAGCAGTAATGCGCTGTTTCTGTGACACAAGCACTTTGACAGAAGGCATCGGTTGAAGGAGTGGGTGGTTCGGTCAGGCAGTTAATGCCATTCATTTTAACAAATTATTTTCCTGACGCTTATTTCTTGGGTTAAGGTAGACAGCTTGAACTTTCTTATATTTTGAACTGATCACTTGCAACAATGATATATGTTTGATGGTCTCACTCTGACGAAATAATGTGCACCTGTTGGAATGGGACAAAAGGCGTGAAGTGGATGCGAGTGATCAACATTTATCGTGTAAATTGTGGAAGAGTTTTGCTTCACCGGATGAATGGTGACTATGCTGTGTGCACTGTTCTACACACTGGAGGCGTTCAGAGCGAGTGTGAAGTGTGGATACAATGGCGTCGGTCACCGACACGAGTGGTAATGGGAGGTGTGCATGCATGAAGAGGTAGTTGCCTTACTTAGGGTTTGTTGCGACTGTTTTGTGTGGAGGCGTATTTCACAATGCAATCAAATGCCTACGTGCCTACTTATAAGCCCAATCGAAGAATGCACGATACGTTTTGAAGGTGAAGCAAGATATGAGATTTGTGGAGGAATACCGAAGGACAACGAGTTGGTCCTCACAGGATCGAGGTTGCGAGTGATGTTTGAGAAGTACTGTGAGGTGAATTGAACCTGTTCGACCATTTGTCGATCATTCTGTTTTCCGTGAGACGATGAATTGAAGGTATTCAGAGGCAAGCGTTTGTGTTTGGAGGTGTGGATGTAATTAAGATTGCGTGAACTGATTCAACAGAAGTTACGATAGCGTGATATGCCCAATGCTATAGAGTTGTTGGGTAAGATGGGGTGCTAGTTGAAGAGTTGTTGTGTGACAGTGAAGGCGAAGACCGAAATGCGTGGCATGCACACGGGAAGTGTGGTGCACAGGATGGCATGATGAAACGCTCCTCCATTAGCTTGTGTGGAGCAAACAGACATGAGGCGTTTCGCCACTAATCACCTTCACATCTTTCAGCACCAACTGACATCCAATTGAATGCAGTAAATCATAAGGCGGGCGCAGAACACTGGTACATGCGAAGACACGATGAGGTGCACCTCACAATGATTGCATTAAGGAATGCGAAGAATAGGGTTTTGATTGCAATCACTTTCATACCTTTTAGCTCCAAGCAACATCACCTTGACTCCGAAGGGTCATACGGAGGTGACGGTAGGATGGGAGGCACCGACTGACATGGATGCAGAGGATGTGTTTGCTGCGTACGTTGCTGGAGCGGAAGGGAATCACCACTGCACTACAGACAAGGACGGTGTGGAATGCACAATTGGTGGCCTTCTGCCACGCATCCCCTACAACGTGTGTGTTCGACTCTGTCACCCGAATACGACGACCTTGACGACTGCATCTTCATCCTCCACAAATGGTGGGATGGTGTCAAGTAGTGATCTCTCTGATGTTGGCGCTGTTGACGACACGAAGAAGTTCATCTGCAGCAATGCTGTGTGTGGTAGTGTAACACTTCCCATGCAAGGTGAGAAATGCTGACTTATTTTCCTGACTGCGACTCGTGTCGAGTGAATGTGCATTGATAGTGTGCTGTCTTGGTGTTACTGGCAGCCTGTTAGAAGGCGTTGGTCGACCACATGTGTTATGCAGCATTGGGTATGAGGCGAAGGACATTATGGCAGATTTGAGCACCGCTTCCACTGGAATAGGCAAATAATTATGTAGCGGTGCCGTCCGTGATAATATAACCGTTTTCATGTAGGTTTGGAGATGTTTACCTTTTACCTTTGGTTAATGCGTACAGGCGCATTAATATTTTCAGCAGCTTCAATTTGATGATATTTGTGCATTTAAAATGTGTGATTTATGAACGAAGTTGTAGGAGTGTGAAGCATCGTATCTTGTTGGAAGCCTGTGTGAACCCATCGCTTTGGCACCATAACACTGAAGTAATGTCGGTGTGTGATGTGGGTGGCAGACAGAGAAGCCTGTGTGAACCCATCGCTTTGGCACCATAACACTGAAGTAATGTCGGTGTGTGATGTGGGTGGCAGACAGATATTCTATCGTTTATTAGTTGCAAAATGCATTAGCTTAAATCCGATTTGAGCCACCGAAATGAAGGTGAGTTGGAGGGCGTTGGGGGCGCAGCATGTTTGCTTGCAAGAAATCAACGGAGGTTAAGATTAGTTATGCGATTGTTTGGAGGAAGTAGTTCGATCAGTCGCGGTCCCAGGAGAGGCGATGTTTTGCGAGAGGGAAGGCTTAGACCGCACTGCATCGAACGCACACTGAGAGTGTGGTGCGTGAGATGGCATGATGAGACGCTCCTCCATCAACCAATGTGGAACAAACAGGCAACAGTCAAATCATGTTAAATCGCATTCACATCTCCCAGCACCAAGCGCTATCAACTTCAATGCAACGAATCATACCACAGTGGCGTTAAAATGGACGGCGTCGATTGATAGTGATGCAGTGCACAGGATTGCTGCAACGTTGCGAGAGCGCAAGAAGGGCACTGTACTACAAACAGAAACAGCGACAATTGCACGATCGACGTCCTCTTGCCACGCATTCCCTAAAGCGTGTGCGCTCGAGTTTCAAAGACTGTTTGTTGCATTAGAGCTGTAGTCTGTGTGCTTTTGCTCGTTGCCGGTAAATGTGGGTTGTGAAGTGCCCAGATGCTCTGTTCATCTGCATTGGCGTGTGGCAATCCGGATGGGCGCAGAACACTGGTACGTGCGATGACATGGTGAGGTGCACCTCACAATGATTGCATTAAGGAATGCAAAGAATTGAGTTTTGATTGCAATCAATTTTAATACGTTTTAGCTCCAAGCAGCATCACCTTGTCTCCGAAGGGTCACACGGAGGTGACGGTAGGATGGGGGGCACCGACTGACAAGGATGCAGAGGATGTGTATGCTGCATACATCACAGGAGTGGGAAGGAAACGCTGCACTGCAGAGAAAGGGAGTTTGGAATGCACAATTGGTGGTCTGTTGCCACGCATTCCCTACGATGTGTGTGTTCGAGTGTGTCACCCAAAACCGACGACCACGGAAGCCGTATCATCGTCTCTGGCAGGCGCTCAACTGGTGTCAAGTATTGATGTCTCTGAGGTCGCCACGATGGTCGAGACAGAGAAATACATTTGCAGCAAAGCTGTGTGCGGTAGCGTGACACTTGCCATGCAAGGTGAGCAATGCTGACTCATGTTCCTGTGGTTAGTCAAGCTTGGTGAATGGGCAGTAGTAATGCGCTGTTTCTGTGACACAAGCACTTTGACGGAAGGCATCGGTTGAAGGAGTGGGTGGTTTGGTGAAGCAATTAATGCCATTCATTTTAACAAATTATTTTCCTAACGCTTATTTCTTGGGTTAAGGTAGACAGCTTGAACTTTCCTATATTCTGAACTGATCACTTGCAACAATGATATATGTTTGATGGTCTCACTCTGACGAAATAATGTGCACCTGTTGGAATGGGGCAAAAGGCGTGAAGTGGATGCGAGTGATCAACATTTATCCTGCAAATTATGGAAGAGTTTAGCTTAACTGATTGAATGGTGGCTATGCTGTGTGCACTATTCTGCACACTGCAGGCGTTCAGAGCGAGTGTGAAGTGTGGATACAATGGCGCCGGTTACCGACACGAGTGGTAATGGGAAGTGTGCATGTGTGCGTGTGTGGTTGTGTTTTAGCCGCCGTGCAATGTGTATAGTTTATGCAGAGACGTGCTTTACAATGCTTTTATCTACCCATCAACCTTCCTACCTACTAATCGCACCACTGGTTTATTCGCGTGTCGGTTTCTTTACCACTGTCATCCTCCATGTCCTTTACTCTGCTGCAATTTTGTGTTTATGTGCAAGGTACGGCTTTTTAACTGGAAAACAAGTTCACTTATAGCAAACTGAGCGCTTGTAGGCGGTGACCTTGATCTGTAAAATGCTGATACGAGCATGGCCTACACTTAGTAAAGTACATTATTGCTGCTTCAGTGCTCTTATCACAGCGTCGCTTTACTGAAGCCTACTGGAATGAACACGAAATAAACACTGAGTCTATTTCGCGATTCCGCAACGGAATTGTCGCGAATGAGTGAGGTTTGGTACCTTCTAGGTAGCTCTGCATTCCGTCACTTAGGGCGCAACGATTTGGTGGAGGTATCATAGTAAACGTCTGGTATTACTCCTGTGTCCTTAAAGGTGAATGCGCGGATAAAGCCTGCAAATCTGTGGGAAGACTGCTATTGGTTTACAGTAGTTGGCACGTAGGACGATTTCAAATGTTTGTGATTAGCTTGCAATGAAGGTTGGGAAGGAGGTTGCTCACATGGATTGGATTCCTAAGACAGGCACCCTACCTCACATGAAGCCATTTCACATCCAATATCTCCCATGAAACGACAAATAGGAGACATTCAGAGTTGTGTGCTGGCTGAGGTCCTAAGTTAGAAAGACGTGCAACAGTTTTGAATTCGATGATGTACTAGTAGCGTTGCGTAACATGCGTGCAGTCACGAATGCGCTGGATGAGTTGTGGTCCTGGGTGAGTTGCTGCTTTATTGCAGTAGATGCACTTTTGACACTGCGCGTGCGATTTCACTGGTGGGGATGACTGCCAGTGAGCTGAGACCCTAATGAATCCGTTACCATGATTAACTGCTCCTCCAATCACCAACGTGGATCGGACATGGGACACGGATGTTGCAACCACTTTCTTGTATTTTAGCACCAAATAACGTCACCGCGACTGCGCTGAGTCCGAACGCAGTGAATGTGTCTTGGGGGTCGCCAAGTGACAGTGATAGCATGGATGTGTACAATGCATATAGCAGAGGATCCGAAGAAAAATACTGTCGGGCAGAAGCAGGAAGCCGCCAATGCATATTCGCTGGTCTTTCACCCTCAACAAGCTACGAATTCTGTGTGCAAATCTGTCACGTATATTTGCCAGCTTCTGTGAACTATTTGCCTGCAAGTATGGCATCCCTTCATTCAGAAGGCACTTTATTAGGCTCGACGAAGGATTCAATTGAACCTAAATTTGACTCCGATTCACGGATTCATATTTGCGGTCCAGTCTACTGTATTAGTGCAACAACGCCCTCGGGTAAGCAACACTTGTTCATTGAAAGTTATACAAAACAATTTCTGGTGAATGTGTGCTGATAACATGTTGCCTCTTCGAAACCTCTACTTTGATAAGTTTTCGCAACTAAAAAATTTTGTAATTTTGTATCGGGTGCCAGACACACAAATGTAAGTATTGTATTTTGAATGAAGCCCGTAGGAAATGTCACCTCTGTGCTTATGTAGGAGGACAGAGATGAAGTCGATGAGGGAGTAGGAAGACGCGAATACGAAGTCGCCAAAGTACATTCGTCAACGGTGGGGAGGCTCCCAGCTTCCATTTTACTCAGACTTTATTTCGCACTCTGTCTACCATCTACTGCTCCTGTTTCGATTACCTTGTGCTTCCACGACCTCCCATTGATTCGTTTCTTGTGGGTGACGTTGACACCGAATTGTTGACACACAAACAGCAAATCGCTATTACGGTCTCGACTTTAGCCATGCTCAGGCTTTAGTTTAGCGCTTCATCGCATGCCTCTACAACCACTTCTAAATTTCAAACTGATTCACTCTTTGCATTTTTTCATTGTTTCCGGTTGCAGATAATCGACTGCTAAAAATACTGCTGGGAATATTCATTCCTCTCATCATCATACTCCTCCTAATCCTACTTTTTGTCTTCCGCAAGCGAATTCCACCCCTCAAACATTGGTGTGATAAGGAGTCACGTGTGGGCGATGATGAACCGTGAGTTTCCCTTCCTAAAACTGCCTTCGCATCCATCAGCAACGAGGTCACTCCTCTCCCACCTCTTCTTGCCATCAACTTTTGACCACTCAAGGCCTAGCCTATTAGCTTTCACGTAAGATTGCCATCACAGCTGTCATTGATTCTGTCACCCCTTCACAACCAAATTCCTAATTACTTGATGCTGTATTTGTGCTTATGGCAGAGATATCAACTCTCAAGTGTCAAGGCGCGTGAGGTTATTTTTGCGAACATTTTCACTAAATCAAAATCTTACTCTAATGTCTGAGTTACCATTTCTTGTTCATCGTCTTCTTTGAATTCTCTAGTGGCGCTGCCTTCCCGATTGAGTACTACAATCCACCTGGTCCCAAGAGCCCGCCAAACGCGTAAGTGACACAGCTTATGGTGTTGTCAGGTAACTTAGCCATTTGTCGCCAACAGGCTGCCCTCAGATAACGGAGGTAGGGGCTACAGGGCATTCGCAATGCCTGATGATTATGCTTCCCACCAGTGGAATCACTAAGTCGTCAGTTTGGAATTGTCTGCCATCACATTAGCCATCATGCAGCACTGCGGATTTGGCCTACGATCCACCGTGCTGGTGTGGTGTTGACAATGAGAGTGGAATGACTAATAGCAAAGTGCAGTTAAAAATGCTCTCCTGCAATGCCAAAGTGGGCTCAAGTAAGAATTCAACCATTGGACTAGACTACGTTGGCAGTGTAACTACTGGGTGGTCAGAGGAGATGCGTTTGTCAGTCTGTCCTCCTAATCGGCATGATCCGATTTGCACTTTTGTGGAAAAATGTGCCAAGTTCAAATAGGACTACCGCCGCTTCACAGCTTCTTTCTACTAGGCGTGAACGCCTTCGGCTAGGCTGATTTTTGGTCAATCATCGCCCACCACGATCCCATAACCCGTCTTTAAAAGCAAATGCATTTGCAAAAAGGAAGATCACTGGACCACCTTGATAAGATTGTTGGTGTTTCAAAGCATAGTGATGGTGTAATTGAGGGTTCAAAGTTACCTGCATCTGCAGGAGTGTCCTTCTCCTTTTCTAGACCACCTCCCATTCCTATCGAGAACTTCGCAGCTCAACTACAAGATCTCAACAGAAACAATGGATTCAATACCTGCTTCCAGGTCGGCTACATAATAACAAAGCTGTTCTACACCACATACTTCTTCGCAGAATCTCGAATCGTTATTTTGCTCTCCTTGCAGGCCATGGGAGCCATCGCAGCTTCGGAAGTGGAAGAGAGATACCATCTGACCAAATTGGCTGCTTCACAAAACGGAAACCGCAACCGCTACTGCGATATGGTTCCATGTGTGTTGAGTTCTGCAGTGTAATACTCATGTGCATTCAATGCAACGGACTGATCTGATTCCCTCTCATTTCAGATGATCAATCCTTGGTACTGGTTGGACGCCCGTGGTCCACAGTAATTAACTGCCCAGAACCTCGACTTACGGTGGGTCACTGGTAGTCTTGGCATGATTAATGGCACAGCCTACTCGGTGTGCTGATGCTCAGACCACCGACACAGATGCCACATTGAGATCAACAGAAAGTGTTATGCATTTGTGGGTTGTAGGTTGGTGAGGTGAGTGAGGGTTACATCAACGCATCCTACGTGCGGCGTCCAGAATATGGCAGTGAAGGAGAGGCAATGGTGGCCTCCATCACTTCTCTTCCGGAGTACATCGCAACCCAGGGTCCTCTGGAGAGCACCGTTGCCGACTTCCTCACTATGGTGTGCGAACAGCGCTCTCCTCTCATCATCATGCTCTGCCAGTAGGTTCGGTAACACTCCACATTCCCAACCGTCTTTCCACATCCCTCTAATTTTGACTTTGCTTCCAACTAGTCCTCTATTTCGCATTCTTTCCGTCAATGTAGTCATTTTTCTCTGGTGGAGCTAGGTACCCTTTCAGTTGTCCACGACACCACTTGTTCACATTCAGCCTTTATTTTTGTCCTCTCCTCATTTGGCTCTTTGATTTGCCACTTAATTTGTCCTATTTCATTGTGACTGTAGCATGCTTAGGCATGTAGTGTGAATGAGAGTGGAGGAAGTCACCATTTACCAATGGATAGAGGCTGAGTAGTCTGTATTTTGTCGACGCCAATACCCTTCCCTTGTAATCTTTGTTCAGAAATGTCCTGCAAAAACAGTGCTTAAATGAGGTCGACTTCAAACCATAACCGGTAACGCCTCTTACCCACAAATTCATTTCTTCACCTTGCTCACTCCCACACCACAGCTTCCACTCTGTCTACGGTTATGCGGATGCATGGTTTTGGCAGTGGTCCTTGTCACCTGCCTCATAACTGCAGCATCGTCAACACGAATTATCGCAGCCTTTAATGCAGCACCGGCACCATTATAAGTAGCGGCACCGATAGTCATGATAAAGTCGACAGAACTGGAGTCGCTGACAATGCTTTAATGACTCTGTTCATTCCTCAGACCCTTGCACATCTAGGCATTCTGTGATGTTGTTAATGGGGGAGCAGAATCGACGGTCAAGTCAGATGAAACGACTGAAAGCCACTGTTTACTTTGATGAAGCGGACCTCCTTCTCATCCCTATATTCCAGCCACAAAATCTTTCCATATGAATAAGAGGGACTGCAGCTTCCTTTTAGATCCTTTTTAAATCTTATTTATTCGTGCTAGTACACATTTAGAATATTTAGACTTCAGGAAGAAGGGAGAGGAAGCTGCACATTGGTTCGTCGGTCCAACATAAATTCCACGCCCTGTGAACCACAAATGGGTGTTCGACGCTCATGTTTGGCAGTGCCGTAGAAAACAAGATGAATCAAGTTCCTGCTGGAAAGCAGGCCTAAACACTTATAGTCTTGCTGTACATATACTGCAGCAAACTCATTTGTGAGCCTGGGAGTAGCATAACATGAGTCTGTGGCCCATGCCACCACCTCCAAACCATTTGTCATTTCCTCATTGCCACGAGACTCAGCGATTTCCCAAAGTCTTACACACCTTACAGAATCTGGTCACACTACTCCTCAAACGATGGTGAGTCATGTGCATCACGCATGTGGTTTGGCGCCTGGGTTTGATTTCGTCGTGACTTATGGCCCTGCCTGTCCATTGCCTACCTCATCCAAGTTTCCTTATCACCTTACATGCAGGACGTCCTCCAATTCGTGTTACGTTCCGTTTGTAGCCAGACATGTACCTGATTATGCGGCACTGAAATTTTCTTGCAATTGCCTTTTACAGATGCATTGAAGGCAGCAAAAACAAGTGTGCGCAGTACTGGCCCGATGGCTTGACACAGACATTTGCGTCAGAGAACTGCAGTGTCGTAGTGACGAAGGAGAGTGAGGAGTCCTTCGGTGACGTCATACGTCGTCAGTTGAAAATCCATCCATCGAGCGAAGCATCGGTAGGTGGTAGTCTTCTCAAACAGCAGGCTGAGTGTCGTGGTGCTTGATTATTCGAGCTCTTCTGATGCCATCCTTTAGCCGTGGACCGTCACTCAGTTCCACTTCTTGGGTTGGGCTGACTACGATGTTCCGAATATGGAGTCGTTCTACAACCTTATCGATATGCAAAACAGCCACTTGGCAACACATTGCGTAGGAGCTGAGTACGGCCCAACAGTTGTGCACTGCAGGTGAGACAAATGCTTGCCTTACAGGATGTTTGACATTTATATCCTGCGTCGAATGCCCTCTGCACTCTAAGGCTAATCTTAACACTTGCCAAAACATGTGGGAAGCACACCGGAGGCTGGAATTGTATCTGCATCTAATTTTAGCGCTGGCGTGGGTCGAACGGGCACGCTTATGGCAGCTCGCTTTCTCCTTGACCGTCTGCTAAAGAATCCGCAGAAAGTGGACATCATTGGCACAGTTTTAGCGATGCGGAAGTGGCGTAACAGTTTGGTGCAGGTTCCGGTGGGTTATTTCTCTCCATTTTCTGTGCTTTTGCAACTATGCTTTCACTCTCTCACCTTATTTCCCTTGCTGTCCCTTCTAGTCACAATTGCAATTTCTCTACAACTTCATTGCCTTTTGTCTTGTCAAAGAGAATCCTGGCATGAAAACGGTCCCACCACCAGCGGTAGCACGTAAGCAAAGATTCGACGATCCTCTAACCTGCTTAAAATTGTCAAACAGTTGGAATGCAGTGGATTAGAACCCACGAACACGGCTGTTGCCGGAAGCGACCTCTTTGTTACCTCCTGGAATTCATGCGAATGGAATAGCCAAACCAACTAACAACGACTTTGTTTCTCTTACACAGCTGACGAGTATCAGAATGCTGTGCAACGTCCTCAGTTAGCTGCAGTGGAAAGTGAGTCCACATCGACTGCACCCATTTGACTGGCAGTCTTCTGGGATGAGACTCTAACTATGAGAATGCTAGGCACTGATTTTTAATGGTTTCAAAGCGCCATCGGCTATGACTTCACTTTATACCCTCACTTTAGACAATACAGTCCCCAATGCTGTGTCGGTGGCGAAAGAGCAGCCAAGTGGTTTAACTCAAGGTAAATTCAGCGACTTGTGAGGCTTTGTCTCTTTCCCTCTCGCCAACCCTCACTCCCTCCAAAATATTTTCGGTTGTTTTAAGGTGGTGAATATGCGAATCCTCCCACGTTTGGTGCTTTGCCGGCAAGAAGTGGTAAGGACTGCTGCTTTCCATGTGACACATTTTGATATTGCATGAATGTAATTTATTGCCATCAGCTGCCATGCTGCTTCCGTTTCGCGAAATGTCAGTGGTGACTTGGCTTGAACGGAGTCGTCAGTGGTGCCCACGCTCCCGTGAAGGCAGGCGTGATAAGCCGCGTTCATGTATTCTGTCTGCCAAATGTTGAGGCGTTGATGTGTGGGCGAAACGACTGTCGACACAAGGCGACTATGCAGTGCCTACAATCAAATTTACATTTAACGTGTGCTGGATGTTTGGGCTTTTTCCTTCTCTCCTTCATGTGCACCGTCATACGCGTCTACTGTCTGTCCTCGTCCATGTCCCTACGTATGGAATGATTGTCCTTAAACGTTTATGGTAGCGAATTGATGTTTGATTCTGCTGCCTTAATAGGATGGCATTGGTTAAGTCGACTGCTGCATAGAGTCGTTAGCCTTTGAAATGCAGTGAGGGAATCGAGCTGCTGAATTACTACTGTTCAAGTGATGTTTACAAGAAGACGTGTTTGTAAAGAGAAACAATTAACTTATGTGCACACTGTACTTATTATGCGTCCACTTCTTCCTTCCCATTCGTTTCGTTGCAATGTTGTTCCACCAACTGGTCGGGTTCACTTCAGCGCCTTTCTCAACCCATACATCCTCACTCAAATGCTTCAACAACTTTGTAATGCGGACTCATGGACTGTCCAAGTGTGGCGTCGCTTTTGATTCATGATGACTTTCTCGAGGAACACGCAAGTGAAAAGCCTGCCTTAGGTAGATGTAACTCTGATAGAAAAATCCGTTGTTGTTAACTTCTCACTGCTTCAGTCAACCAAAGCAATCGCCTTTTTCTGGTAGCATTCAACTGGATTGTCCATTAATGCTTTGGAGATCATTGCCCTTGTGGGTCGGTGTTCCCAAATTGGCATCCCGTAGTAGTGAGGAAAACTAATTACCAGTGCAGAGAGGGGCCGAGGACTAAGGACAGCAATCAAGTCCATAAATCATAGACACCCTTGCAACTAGCGCCAACTGCTTCTCTTTAAAAAATAAAGTCCCTGATGATGCGGAGGTGGCAAAAATTGTTTGCTTTATTTACATTTTTGGTTGTTTTAAGGTGGTGACTATGTGAACCTTCCAAAGTCTACTGCACCGCCGGCAGGAGATGGTGAGGCCTACTCTTTTCCACATGGCATATTTTGATATCGCATGCATGCAAGTCACTGCCATCAGTCGCCGTGTAGCTAATGTTTTGTAAGATGGAGTCGTCTGCAATGCCTGTGTCCTCCCAGAAGGAAGGCACAATAAGCCACGTTCATGGTTTATGTGTGCAAGATGTTAAAGGATTTTGTGTGGACGAAACGGCTGTTGGCACATGGCAACCACGCAGTCCCTACAATCAAGTGTACAGTCAAGTAATGTTGAGTGCATTCCGTCGTCATTCTTGTCCGCCATCGGGTCTCGTTGATGCCGCCACGCATAAAAAGGTTGTATTTGAATGTTGATGCTAGCAAGAAGATGCTCGGTTTTTAAGGAATTCACATCGCCGCATTGGTTGAGTTGCCTGCTGCGTGGTGAGAGGAAGAGTTGTCTTAGTTACCACCAATCGTGGTTGTTGCAAGTCATGGTTTTTTCTTATACACGGAGGGTGGAATGCTTTCGGAGGCACATCAAGTGATACGTTTGCATGTTTCATTTTCAGCCGTACGTCCTCTGGTTCCACCGAAGAGAAGGGGATGATTCCTTGTGGATGTAAGTAGAGCATTACTACTTTCTGTAATGTTTAATTGTGATGCAGACGTGAGAGTGAGCTCTGCGCCTTTACACTGACAGTATTTCGTTTTACTTAACTGAGCGGTTGTAACACAGAATTGGCAAGCTTAAGACTGGCTGCACAGAGGAGGTGTGCAAACCAGTTTGTAAACTGGAGACACAAGCGGGCAATAGCTGTAGCAAAAGAAACAGGTGAATAGTTTTACACTATTTGCTGAATAAATAACTGTTTTTTGTTTTCAGAGAGGATTGCATCTGCTTGAACGGAAAGAATAGAAGAACCGAGAAGCTGTCCACCACTTTTGACTTTTCTCGCTATTGACCTTTAGGAATGAGATTTTTTGATTGACACGCTTAATATTGACATCGTTGTAGTATAGATTGTGTACATGCTTCCATGGAATTTGCATTACGAGTCTTTGCAGTGTCCTTGCATCTTGGAAATGTGCGCCGCATTCACTCCTGCTTCTTGGCCCTCGACGGAGGGCGGACATCTTTCCCTAGTCCACACAGTTAATGTTGCGTAGCGCTTGCCGTGCAGTTATTTGCTGTTATTACCTTAGCAATGGTTTCAATGAAGACAAACAACTTCGCATTCGTTGGCAGGCAGAAGCATTTGGTGTGAAATCGGTCACTTCGTCAGTGTTCATGGGTGTCTCAGCCACTGCCAAACGGCAGTACAATTTTAAATCGTGTTGCTCTCCGGTGACTGTCCAAAGGTTGGGTTCCTAAGGTCTTATTCAATAGTTACACTGCGCACACTTCTGCATTCTACAACTTCGTGATGACCAACTTCTCCACCTTATTCCTGCGCCCGTGAACAATTGTGCTGCCTCTTCCCTTCACAGTGCTCAGACTGAAAGAAATGCCCAGCATTTGAGGCGACAGGCCTTGAGCACCCATCGCCTTTCAATACACTTTGTTTGCCCTTTTTAACTGAAGCCAAAATATCGAGAAAATCGCAAACAGAAACATAAAAGCAATTCTCACTTTTGAAGTCATCTTCCCAAGAGATGGCATTCTGTTCTTCTTGCATCTCGTCAGCACTTATAAAAGGCGCCAAAATGATTGGCACCTTTCGTCTCACTGCGGTGCATGAAAGTTGGTTTTGGTTTGATTGCGCTTGTCACATTTAAAGACTCTTTTGTCCCTTTTTTATCAACCAAGACGGACGGTGTATTTACTAGTCGCCATTGATGCAAGCCAACGCGTTGGGATGGACGAATTGCCTGGTTGTGAGCCTCACACACTACGAGACCTCTCCCGACCCCGTTCGCCTGTCAGCAAACAAGAGCCAACTCCTAGCATTGTCTTAGTTATCAACTTATGCATTTCGTCATCAATAGGGTCAATGCTTCACAACAATTGCACTTGTCACTAGCACGTTGTGGGGATCAAACCAATTGCTCAGTAGTGTAGTGCACTGAAGTTTCCGCCAACAAATATTAATGACCGTCAAACCTCATTCGTATGTAGAGATCACGTCGAACATGAGGTGGTGGAAGACGACGGTGCATGTGTCAGCAATGGGAGCTGCGGTTTTCGTGGTGCAGCAGAATCCGCTTCATAGTCGATCTTCAATTTTAAAGATCACAAAATTGCGTAAACATGAACTCATCGCAAAAGTAATCGATTGCAATTTGGAGCTCATTTTAATGAATGGGTTTGTTTAATGACACGACTTCTGTTGTACACGGCTGCTCTCACTACCAGATTAAGAAATCCACATGAAGTCATGCTTGCAGTGATTGGTCAGACGGTCGGACCACTTCCAACCCTCCAAGCGGTTGTGACTGCTCCTCGTTTAGCAGATAACCTCTCCTCGCTCTTTCTCTCCCTACCACGTTCCATCAACTTGGACATCTGTCTGGGGTCAACTTTAGCCACCCCTTCACCTAGCTTGCAGGCCAATTGAAATCCAATTCCTGGCATTTGGCAGTGGCTAGGAGACAGCGAATGTTGCTGCACAGTAGCGCTAAAGCATGTATTTGGACAAGGCTTTAGAAGTGATAAAGAGCTGCCATTTAACTGACGGGAGCACATGACTTATCCCATTCCGTTACTTGTTTTGGAAGCTGAGCCGTATAACAGTACTATTCGTACGTGTTTATAAGAAACAACCACAACGTCAACGCAATCACTGGTAACTATAGGCAGCCATTCTTTCCAACATGAATATGAATGGGTGGGAAGAAATTAACAAGGGCCGAAATGGCGCGGTCTCCACTGTTGCCACCACCAACACCAATTCCTCACTGTTACAGCAGATACATGGTCATTTGTTTCGGTTCATTGTTCCCCTCACCTTTACTATTGAAAATGAGTTCCTCATCCTGTGTGTGCCTTTGCTTGCGGAATGTTGCTTAGCCCATCATTTTTACTGACACTGCTGATTTAATTGATGCACAGGGGTCATGATATTCACCTAGTAGAGACTCAGTTGTGGTCAAGGAAGGCAACATCGAATGAGCAAGTGATATGAAGCACTTATCCACATGTGATCAAAGCTATCGCTTCACAGCTGTTGTAATACTTTGTTTGTTTGGACCACCGGTTTCGGCAATATCGCCCTAGCCGCGGAGGCTGGCCTCAGGGCAATAACAGAAGCTCATCGCTCTCTGTCTGTTGAATATGCATGTATCCTGCTTTGGCATTTTGCCTTCTTTTGTCTTCAAGGCAGCCTTGGGACGCTACAGCTGTGTGCACGTAATTTGTGCGCAAATGCGTTTAGTGGGCCGTTTAGGGAATCGACCCAACCTCTATTTGCAAAACCACGTGATACATGAACGTATCAGTTTAATCATATTCGTGTCATTAACTATCCTAGATGGGAGGCGCGGTATTGCACGTTTCTGCCTGTGGCATCCAAACGTACCCCAAGTTACCCACTGTCAAGTAATAACACCATGTTGGTATGGACAAGTGTAAGGAGACCAGTAACAAAAGAGGCCTGATTAGCATCTACCTTACCAAGAATTGTTCCACATGTGTGCCGATGCAGTTCTCGGTTGACTAATATTGTAGCGTCCAGAGGCTGCTGGCATGGCTCGGAGACCATGCCTACGCAGCTAGGACAATAATGGCCACCTCTGAGACCCTGATTGAAAAAAGGTAGTTCAAACAAACAAAGTACTGCATTGCCCCTCTCCTCTTTCGAGCGTCGTCCTCGACGCGCCCCTTGGTACACTTCCCGCGTCGGCTATCACAACTTAGCCATTGCTGCAAGAAGCACCCACGAGCTATTCATGCCAGTCGCCGACATTCGACGCGATTGAGGCGATGCTTGACACCAACGTCAGTGATCCCTCTTGACAGTGCATTGCACTTCGAGTTTCGTCTGGCTTGGAAACAAAGTTCAGCATAAGTGGTTCTGCCAACCATCAGTATGTCCGTAGGGGGGCGTTAGCACGCCGATCTCCTTAATTAGGAGTAATCTGCAAAACGAAACTTTCCAGGTGGTCCATGGCTAGTGTCGCTTCAGTTGTTGGTAGCTTTATTGTAGAACACGGAGAAGGGGTAGATGCCGGAGATGGACGTCGTTCGTGGCCCATCCGTAGCACATACACTTCTTTCGCACCGCTGCAACATGTCACAGGCAGTAGAGATCGGGACAGAAACCCTATAGCGTCGGGTCCGCTTTCCGCTGCCACCAATGCAGCGTCATGAGGCTCCCTCGAAGGCAAAAGAAGACAGAATACTAGGGTGGAATGTATATATTCAACGGACAGAGGGAAATAAGCCGTTTGCATGACCCAGCGGCTAGCTCACGCAGCTCGGGCAGTACGGCCACCTCTGTGACCTTGACCGAGACCGGTAGTTCCAACAAACAAAGTACTACAAATATTTTATCGACGCCACATCAATTTTTATTTTCGCCTAGCGAATGCCCTTAATTCATGTGTAACTGCTGCAAATCAATATTGTAGCATTCGCTGAGAAAACTTGTGTGCGAATGCCATGATCTGATGCGCAGGAGTAAGGATGAATTGCAATAGGTATTTAACAAAGCATTTTAGGTACTTGCACATAACTTTTAATTAAAGAAATCATGAGGCCACCTAGTTATTGCTAATTTAATAATCCAACTCTAACGAAAATGCCATATAGTGTCATTGTTAGCTGTTTGTGTTGTACATGATAAAATGGAACTTTGTTTTAATCACCAAAATGTTGCGCTCCTAACTCCTTTGAAGGTCGACTTCTCTTATAAAAAGCCCGATGGGGCTGAGCGTTTTTGGCTGCATAATGATCGCTTGTTTCTGGGGCGTAATTTGTCTTTGCGTGGCGTCTCTAATTGGCGAATGTTCATGTCAAAACAATGGTAAATCCTCTTTGTGTTTCGTATGTTTCGCGTCTTTTTTCGAATTAGTATTTAATGTCGCGTTGGGTGAGAGCGCACAACTGTCGTGACTGTGTCTTTGGCACTCTATACAGCCTGGCTAAGAGAAACATTTTGCTAGCTGCACTTTAGCATTCTTCGTACTGATGAAGATATGTACAATAGGCATTCTTATTCCAATTTTTATAAATGCTAGTTTGTGTGCAAGCGAAGTGGTTCTGCAAATGCATTAAAATCATACTAGTGATGGCGACACCTTCATTAAATTGCAACTGTGTTAGGTATGGACAAGTTTCAACTTTGAGAGATTCCTGGACTTTTTTGCTGTACGACATGCGGTTTTACGTGGAGCATTTTGCCTTTTATCACAGCTACATCATATAATGCCGGTAGCAGTTCGAAGCATAAATGCGATTAGCCCCATAAATATTCTTCAGGTACCACCAGGCTTCCAGAGTTGCATCGAAATATCCGGTAAGTTTTACATTGTTATTTTCTGACACATTCGATTTGGCTTTAATGTTTTGTATTAGACCTCTTGGATTGAACTCTTAGCTACTTACAAGCCTCGCATCTAATCGGTGTTGATGCTTAATGGTTCAAAATAAAATTCAACGTTACACTTGATAAGAAATCACCAAAGCTTACAGTGGTGAGCAGACGGCTTTATAAATTGCGCCACTTACCCTTAACTGAATGATCAAAGCAATCTTTGCTGTATGGTACTCTTTTGACTTGAGCAAGTTGCATTTTGGTGTCAGCGAAAAGAATGCAATCTGAAGTTTGGCGGAACATGGCTCACTTGCGAATGCGATAAAGGGAACATTTGTTTCCTTAGAAAGCGTGATTCTTTTGAGATTAAAACTAAAGCCCTACTTAGCTCAGGTAGCATATCCATCTAAAGACTTGTAAACACGCAACACTGAGTAAGGTGGAAAACACAAGCTTAACAACTATTCAGACTGGGTGTCCAACACCTTTTAACGAGGAGGAATCTGCGTGTTGCTGTTAGCGAAGAGAACGAAATAAGTGCTTGACAGATTATTAATCAAATTTTTTTTCTCTAACTGGAAGAACCTCGGTTTGCAGCCATGTTTTCAAAACAGCTCTATCAGTTTACGTTTGTGGTGGTGCGACACATTTCAGTACCAAAGTCAGCACAAAGAGAAGGTCGCGACGCAACGACGGTGGAAGTGGTTAGCATTGTGTGAAGGGGAATAGCCAGGGAATTAAAAGGCATTCTTTTTATAGCAGTGTTTGCGTGCGTAGACTTACACACCTTAATCGGAGGAGTTGCGCCGAAGACGAGTACTTCAGCACAGTTTGCGATTTTGGCATCGAATAATGTGCATTCATTGTGAATGGCGAATGAGTGCATGCCAGCAACCTTTCATCAATTCAAGTGGTAAGCAGCTTGTGGAGAGTCATTGGAGAGTTAAGGTATCGGTAACACTTGGTTGTTGGCTGATACCAATGCCCAACTGCTTTTGACAACTCCCTGCTTTGTCGGCTTTCACAGTTTGTCTGTGATTAACATCTGATAACGATTAATACAAAGTAGCAATATTCAACGCAATCAATCTACAACTAATCCCTCATTGCAATCTTCAGACCTTATCTAGCAGCATTTGGGCTGTTCTCTTCACTGACCTATGACATGACGATGACTTTAAGTCATTAATGGTGTGCTGTTACATGTGCAGCCGCACTTTTGTAGAAATTGCATTTTAGTGCTTCGGTAACACTTCACCGTCAACCTCCTCATTGCCAACAACCTAATGGTCAATGGTGTGTATTTGCTGAAAGGGGAAGGATAGAGGGAACGCTGGATCCAAACACCTTACAAACCAGTATACCGTGATGCCCAGCTGGCCTCCAGTTGCGGTGCTTTGAAAGACATGCGCATCAAAAGTGGAGGTTCTTCAACGAGTAGTTGGCAGACGGTTAGCATAACTGAAGCCTCCACCCTAAACAGATTGAATGGAATGGTTGGTGGGGTGGGTGGAATAAAGCTTTGGAATGACTGATGCGTGAGCAGGCATTACGTTGGCTGTAAATATAGCATCAACAGACGTAAGCACATCAAAGGCGGTGATTTGTTATTGAGGCGCTGTGAGAACGGTGGAGCGACGCCTCAGGCACTCGCGCTTTTGCGGTGAAGTGGTGTTGAAAACCTTTTAGTAGTAAGATCATGCAGAAGCTACGTCAATTTAGCTTGCAGCTTTCCTTTTAAGCCGAAGTCATTCAACTAGACGCAGTGGGTCGGCAAACCTACCAGTGCGATTCGTGTGGTGAGGAAAATGTTCTGAAAGAAATAAGCGCGTCTTTACACCGATACCATTTAGGAGGCTGAATCTAGTTAGATTATTATATAAAGTGTATTACTGCTTCCTCTATTGAATTAAAAACGGCTTATAATAGTTCTGTTTGTAAAACATTAAATTTAAACAATGTGCTGCATTTAGGCACAAAGTATTTGACGTGGATTAGTCGTAAAAGTGAATAAGGCGAATGAGGAAGCAACCAAATGTCGTTTGCATGAAGCTGTCATTCACACTCTACTTTACAGACCCGCTACTCCAAAAATTTCACCAGGTTTGTGCCATCTGAATCTAACCATTATATTTGCAAGCACTAACAACATTTGCTTTTGCAAAGAGGCAAAATACCGTTCCTGCTCGTAGTCATTGGAACCACAAGAGGAAGACATGCGCGGTTTCCAAACATAAGCGGTGGCAATGCATTTTTGGGGTGTAAGTCGTCGACCAAACGCTGAAAGCTGTTTAGATTAGCAGGTTGAAGGAGCACATGCCAAGTCGTGTAATTGTAGCAAAGTGGTGCAGTGATTTGATTTTTCCTCCAAACAATTATCCTCGAGAATTGTGTGTGTCAGACGTGTGGGAATTTGGACGAGGCGAAGTGGACGGGGACATAATGGAACAAGGTAGAGTTGAGACGAACAGCTTCCAAGTGGAGGGAATCGAGTGCATCGCAACCGATTCCAACCCAATTCAATGGAACGCGCCTAATTTTGGCATGACAAGAGCAGCTTTGCCTAAAGCTTCAATCTTCGCTCACAAATGGACGCCCCTAACACTTCCATTTGTAACAACATCACTTGCATAAACCGCTTATTCTACACACCACGCACTAGGAGAGAACAGCATCCTGTCTGTTTAAGTGAGAAGGAGAATAAATGAGAACCATGAAAAGGTTGTAATGCAGGCTGTGGTGGAGTCGGGCTTCAACAGTCGAGCATGGACGAATGAGTGTACATTGCTTGGAGGGCTGCGGGCATTCTGGCATGTGCGATGGGTGTCCGCTTTTAAAGGGGAAAACAGGAAGAAGTCAAAATGGCTACGAGTTGGTGAAGAAGATATTCAGAGGTGAGAGCAGGATGCATGGGTTCATTGTCAAGGGAATGTGTGACTTTCATGCACTCCGTGTTGTTGCATTTACGATGCAGACGTGAAATCAGCACAAACAGTGATCAAGTAGTGTGAACGTGGCCACTACTATCAGATGGGAGTTGACCCTAAGTGAAGTGTCGTCTTGTGACAGTGGATGCCATAATGCAAGGGCAGCGTTAGTGACGGGAATAGGTTGCAGCACACCAAGCACATGGTGCATATGGCAGGAAGATGAGACGGCTTTGCATTGGACTTCATGAAGGAAAGAGAACAGACATTTCACGCTCTATCACTTTCAGGTCTTTTGCCTCCAAGCAACATTACCTTAACAATGAAGAGTCACTCTGAAGTGATGGTAACATGGAAGGCTCTGAGCAACCAGGGCGCGGTGAATGTGTTTGCTGCATACGTTGCGGGATGGGAAGAAAAAAACTGCACTGCAGGCAAATACGGCGTCAATTGCACAATTGGTGGCCTTCTACCACGCATTCCCTACAGAGTGTGTGTTAGAGCCTGTGACACAAATACGCCGGTGACATTAACATTGCCGTCCGACGTCGCAAGCGCTCAATATATGTCAAAGAGTGATCTGTATGTGCTGGTCGCTAACGCCAAAGCAAACAGCCCTAATTGCGGCGATGCCGTCTGCAATAATACAATCATCGACATACAAGGTAAGAAACGTTGATTTATTGTCCTGACAATGAAAAGTAAAGCCAAACAGCCTTTTAAAGTAGTTCATCTCAAAAAAATGGTTCAGATAGAATACGGAGTGATTTTAAGTTGAACAAAATGTGCGAATTTGTAGGAGAGTTGAGCAGCGATACAGGACGGAAGGCTGTGTAGAGCAAATGCGTTGGCAGCACATTCAGATGCTGGTGCATACGATGACATGATGGTGGACTGCTCTTTTAGATTGCGAGAAGGGAAGCTGTAAGAGAGGACCCATTTCCGATCACTTTGATGACTTTCAGCTCCAAGCAGCGTCACCTTGATTCCGAAGAACCATACCAAAGTGACAGTCGAGTGAATGTGCATTGATAGTGCGTTGTCTTGGTGTTACTGGCAGCCTGCTAGACGGCGTCAGTCGACCACATGCTTTGAGAGGCGTTGATGCATTGAGACTGCGTAAAGAGGATCAAGAGAAGTTATGAGTGAGTAATGTGCCCGTTGGCAGGTAGTCGATGGGTAGGATGGGGTCAAGATCGCACAGCTTCGCACGTACACCGAGACGCTCCGCCAAAAACTTATGTTGAGCAACCAGGCGACACGCATTTCGCATTGAATCGTGAACACAGCTTTCAGCCCCGATCACCATTGAATTGATTGCGACTATTTATATTACAGCGCTAGCACTTTGACAGAATGTGACGAGTGAAATGCTCATCGATTTGGCAGTTCGTGTAGGACACGAAAATTGGCAGTAGAGTTGAGCATGGCGAGTTGACCGAAGCCTGTTTGAGGCCACTTTCTGCATTATGCACCAGGAACGTTGGAATGGCGGCCAATGCGCTGACGTTAGGGCACGGAGATGATACTGATGGGGGAAGTAGAAGACGTGGAGATGTAGGTTCCTCGAATGCACTTGCCAACTCAGTGGAGAATCAAAGCTTTTCTTTGATTCATTAACAGCGTCGCAGATGTACTCGTTTTGGTTTTTAGATTTGTGTCTACTCCTTACTCTACTCATTGTTGCATGGCATCTACCATCGTTCTCTCTCTCGCCTTGTCGATGAATCTACGGGTTGAATTGTGCAGGATACTTTAAACTCCTGCGTTTATGTTAACTTGTGGCATGTTGGGTGCCTCACACGACATGCGCACAGCGCCTTGAGATTGAGGACGCCCTCATGCTTGCCGAGCACAGATAGTGGCAGAGAATGGCGTGGGCTGAAGTGTGTTGGGTGGGTTGGAGAAAGGAT
Source organism: Taenia hydatigena (assembly GCA_036345935.2). Lineage (NCBI taxonomy): Eukaryota > Metazoa > Platyhelminthes > Cestoda > Cyclophyllidea > Taeniidae > Taenia > Taenia hydatigena. Next base: position 1,010,332 of record JADWOT020000001.1, on the reverse strand, counting down.
AGCAGTAGGTTGACGCGACGTAGTTTCTCTCACCTAAAATAGCGTTAGAATTTTGTGAAGAACGACGTGTAAGGCTTTCCTCCACAGCCTTCATTGCGTCGAATTCTACCACGCTTAACATTGATACGAGTGATTGTGTTTGAGCCGGTGATGTTGCGTTTATATTGCGTAAGCAGGACCAATGGAAGGTAAGATGTTGCAGTGTGATCGTGATCACAAACCAGTCGGATGAGATGTGACCCGAGGAATGAAGTGTTGGTGCGTTAAAAGGTGTCCCATGATCACCCAGCGTGTGCACTGATAGTGCTAGTATTGACATTTGGCATGTTGAGAGGTCGCTGAATCCAGCGACATGGCCAGTGTCTCGCCATGAGTTTGCTAGGAGCAAAGAGGCAGAAGGGGTTATGAGGACTCCTCAGTTTGGAACCGAAGAATCATACCAAAGTGACAGTCACATGGAAGGCACCGAATGACACTGACACAATGGACGTGATTGCTGCATACGTTGCGGGAGCGGAAGAAAAGCACCACTGCACTACAAACACAAGCATCACAAATTGCACGATTGACGGTCTCTTGCCATGCATTCCCTACAACGTGTGTGTTCGCGTCTGTCATCCGAATACGACGACCTTGACGACTGCATCTTCCTCCTCCACGTATGGTCCATATGAGGTCGTCACAAACGCCAAAACTAGCAACTACACTTGTAGCGATGCCGTCTGTGGTAACACAACCATTCTTATGGAAGGTGAGAAATGTCGACTTATTGTCCTGTATGCGAAGTATGTCTGGTTAGAGTGGAATGCTGGTGCAGTGTCACCGTGGTGCCAGCAATATGACGGAGGGTGTTGAGTGAGAAGTTGAGCGATTTCGTATACCATGTGGGACACGCAATTGTGCAGGAGAATCGAGCATCGCAACTTGACGAAAGGCTGTGTGAAGTGACTTTGTGCATTGTGCATGCGGTGGTTTGGAGGGAGTGGTCAGAGTGTTTTCGCTGCAGCTCAGCAATGCAGTTGTTTGGAAGGGTGGACGAGGTGGTGGTGTGGTTGCCTTAAATGTGCTTCCCGGCTGTGTGGATGCTAACAGGCTCCACTTAACCTAAATTCATTCACAATGCAGAAGTTAATAAACGTTGCCTTGTGGTTAGTGAGGTAGCTACTGTGGTGCATAGGATGGCATGAGGAGACGCTCCTCCATTAGCTTGTGTGAAGCAAACAGACATGAGGCGTTTCGCCACTAATCACCTTCACATCTTTCAGCACCAACTGACATCCAATTGAATGCAGTAAATCATACGGCGGGCGCAGAACACTGGTACATGCGATGACACGATGAGGTGCACCTCACAATGATTGCATTAAGGAATGCGAAGAATTGAGTTTTGATTGCAATCACTTTCATACCTTTTAGCTCCAAGCAACATCACCTTGACTCCGAAGGGTCATACGGAGGTGACGGTGGGATGGAAGGCACCGAGTGTGAAGGATGAAGTGGATGTGTTTGCTGCGTACGTTGCTGGAGCGGAAGGGAATCACCACTGCACTACAGACAAGGACGGTGTGGAATGCACAATTGGTGGCCTTCTGCCACGCATCCCCTACAACGTGTGTGTTCGACTCTGTCACCCAAATACGACGACCTTAACGACTGCATCTTCCTCCTCCACAGATGGTCGGATGGTGTCAAGTAGTGATCTCTCTGATGTTGGCGCTGTTGACGAAACGAAGGGGTACATCTGCAGCAATGCTGTGTGTGGTGGTGTAACACTTCCCATGCAAGGTGAGAAATGCTGGCTTATTTTCCTGACTGCGACTCGTGTTGAGTGAATGCGCATTGATAGTGCGTTGTCTTGGTGTTACTGGCAGCCTGTTAGAAGACTTCGGTTGACCACATGCGTGGTGTTGCATTGGGTATGAGGCGAAGGACATTATAGCTGAGGAGGTCATTGCAACTAGACCATGGACTGACTGAACCCACCACTTGCATCGTGTTGCAAGTGCTTTCAAATGAGTCGTCTCATTGTTTCAGTGGTAACATAGAGATGAAATCATTGAGGAGGGTAGAATGCGTTAACTATTCATTTTCTGAGGTGAACTCAAGGGAATGTGTGACTTTCATGCACTCCGTGTTGTTGCATTTACGATGCAGACGTGAAATCAGCACAAACAGTGATCAAGTAGTGTGAACGTGGCCACTACTATGAGATGGGATTTGACCCTAAGTGAAGTGTCGTCTTGTCACACTGGATGCCAAGACCGTAATGCAAGGGCAGCGTTAGTGACGGGAATAGGTTGCAGCACACCAAGCACATGGTGCATATGGCAGGAAGATGAGACGGCTTTGCATTGGACTTCAGAAAAGAAGGAGAACAGACATTTCACGCTCTATCACTTTCAGGTCTTTTGCCTCCAAGCAACATTGCCTTGACAATAAAGAATCACTCTGGAGTGATGGTAACATGGAAGGCTCCGAGTAACCAGGACGCAGTGGATGTGTTTGCTGCATACGTTGCGGGATGGGAGGAGAAAAACTGCACTGCATGCAAAAACGGCGTCAATTGCACAATTGGTGGCCTTCTACCACGCATTCCCTACAGAGTGTGTGTTAGAGCCTGTCACACAAATACGCCGATGACATTAACATTGCCGTCCGACGTCGCAAGCGCTCAATATATGTCAAATAGTGATCTGTATGAGCTGGTCCCCAAGGCTGGAACAGGCAACTATTATTGCAGCGATGCCGTCTGCAATAATACAATCATCGACATACAAGGTAAGAAAAGTTGATTTATTGTCCTGACAATGAAAAGTAAAGCCAAACAGCCTTTTTGCTAGTTCATTTTAAAAAAGTGGTTCAGTTAGAATACGAAGTGATTTTAAGTTGAACAAAATGTGCGAATTTGTAGGAGAGTTGGGCAGCGATACAGGACGGAAGCCTGTGTAGAGCCAATGCGTTGGCAACACACTCAGATGCTGGTGCATACGATGACATGATGATGGATTCCTCTTTTAGATTGCGAGAAGGGAAGCTGTAAGAGAGGACTCATTTCCGATTACTTTGATGTCTTTCAGCTCCGAGCAGCGTCATCTTGACTCCGAAGAATCATAGCAAAGTGAGAGTCACATGGAAGGCACCGAATGACACTGACTGCGAATCGTGTCGAGTGAATGTGCATTGATAGTGCGTTGTCTTGGTGTTACTGGCAGCCTGCTAGAAGGCGTCGGTTGACCACATGCGTTGAGAGGCGTTGATGCAATGAAGTTGCGTAAAGAGAATCAAGAGAAGTTACGAGTAAGTAATGTGCCCGTTGGTAGGAAGTTGATAAGTAAGATAGGGTCAAGATCGCACAGCTTCGCACGTACACCGAGACGCTGGGCAACCAGGCGACACGCATTTCGCATTGAATCGTGAACACAGCTTTCAGCCCCGATCACCATTGAATTGATTGCGACTATTTATATTACAGCGCTAGCACTTTGACAGAATGTGACGAGTGAAATGCTCATCGATTAGGCAGTTCGTGTAGGACACGAAAATTGGCAGTAGAGTTGAGCATGGCGAGTTGACCGAAGCCTGTTTGAGGCCACTTTCTGCATTATGCACCAGGAACGTTAGAATGGCGGCCAATGCGCTGACGTTAGGGCACGGAGATGATACTGATGGGGGAAGTAGAAGACGTGGAGATGTAGGTTCCTCGAATGCACTTGCCAACTCAGTGGAGAATCAAAGCTTTTCTTTGATTCATTAACAGCGTCGCAGATGTACTCGTTTTGGTTTTTAGATTTGTGTCTACTCCTTACTCTACTCATTGTTGCATGGCATCTACCATCGTTCTCTCTCTCGCCTTGTCGATGAATCTATGGGTTGAACTGTGCAGGATGCTTTAGATTCCTGCGTTGATGTTAGCTCGTGTCATGCTGGGTGCCTCACACGACATGCATAGAGCGCCTCGAGATTGAGGACGCCCTCATGCTTGCCGAGCACAGATAGTGGTAGAGAATGGCGTGGGCTGAAGTGAGTTGGGTGGGTTGGAGAAAGGATGGCAGTAGGTTGACGAGACGTAATTTCTCTCAACTAAAATAGTGTTAGGATTTTGTGAAGAACGACGTGTAAGGCTTTCCTCCACAGCCTTCATTGCATCGAGTTTAACCACGCTTAACATTGATGCGAGTGATTGTGCTCGAGCCGGTGATGTTGCGTTCATATTGCTGAAGCAGGACTAATGAGAGTTGAGATGTGGCAGTGTGTTCGTAATCACAAAGCAGTCGGATGAGATGTGACCGAGGAACGAAGTGTTGGTGCGTCAAAAGGTGTCCGATGATCACCCAGCATGTGCAATGACAGCGACATGACCAGTGCCTTCCCATGAGTTTGCTAGGAGCAAAGAGGCAGAAGGGGTTATGAGGACATATTATTGTAAATCAGCTCCAGAACTCCTCAGTTTGGAACCGAAGAATCATACCAAAGTGACGGTCACATGGAAGGCACCGAATGACACTGACACAATGGACGTGATTGCTGCATACGTTGCGGGAGCGGAAGAAAAGCACCACTGCACTACAAACACAAGCATCACAAATTGCACGATTGACGGTCTCTTGCCATGCATTCCCTACAACGTGTGTGTTCGCGTCTGTCATCCGAATACGACGACCTTGACGACTGCATCTTCCTCCTCCACGTATGGTCCATATGAGGTCGTCACAAACGCCAAAACTAGCAACTACACTTGTAGCGATGCCGTCTGTGGTAACACAACCATTCTTATGGAAGGTGAGAAATGTCGACTTATTGTCCTGTATGCGAAGTATGTCTGGTTAGAGTGGAATGCTGGTGCAGTGTCACCGTGGTGCCAGCAATATGACGGAGGGTGTTGAGTGAGAAGTTGAGCGATTTCGTATACCATGTGGGACACGCAATTGTGCAGGAGAATCGAGCATCGCAACTTGACGAAAGGCTGTGTGAAGTGACTTTGTGCATTGTGCATGCGGTGGTTTGGAGGGAGTGGTCAGAGTGTTTTCGCTGCAGCTCAGCAATGCAGTTGTTTGGAAGGGTGGACGAGGTGGTGGTGTGGTTGCCTTAAATGTGCTTCCCGGCTGTGTGGATGCTAACAGGCTCCACTTAACCTAAATTCATTCACAATGCAGAAGTTAATAAACGTTGCCTTGTGGTTAGTGAGGTAGCTACTGTTGCAATCAACGCTCCCTACACCCACGTCCGACTCGCCGCGTTTTGTGCGATTTCTATTTAAAACTTCCTGCACTTCATCACACTCATTTTTAAGTTCATTTGAATTGCTGTTGCCACTGTGCCTCCTTCCTTCAATTTAGGCTATATTTGCCATTGGAGAAGGGTTTTCTCCACACATTCACATGGTCATGCCCCAAACGCCTCCTTATTTGGCCTACACGTGATGACTCCGATAAGCATTTGATTTTCCATCAGTGAATGGGGACATTGGGTGCGGATGCTGGTGATAATTTGTGCATGTGTGGCACTGTGTGCTTGTGGTAGTTGGCGTGTCTCGGAGACAGCTCGAACTTGGAGGGAGTAACACACCTCCTGTCGAACTGTGAAGGAGAATGAATGGGAATCAGGAAGTTATCATGCAAACTGTGATGGAGGCCTATTTGGAGAGTTGAGGACGGACCAGTGTGTGTGCATTGTGGCAAGCGCTGCAGATAATGAGAGCAAGTGTTGTGGGTGTCCTCTTTATCGCGGACGTTGATGTGAGCAGTAGACAGGTGTTCAGAGGCAATTACAGAGTGTTTGATTCTCAATGGAGAGGAAGAATTGTGACCACTGCAGCCTCACTAGGTTGACACAAGCCGCGATCAAGTAATGTGATGGTGGTTGGTGGTGGCCATTGTTTGGGGTGTAAATGGGTTCATACTGGAGTGATAATGGGATGTGTGTATGTGTGTGCATGCATTAAGTAGTAGTTGTCTTGCTTAGCGCTTATTGCGAACGTTTTGTGTTGGGGCGTATCTCACAATGCAACTAAATGCCTACCTGCCTGCTTATGAGCCCAATCGAAGAATGCACGATGCGTTTTGAAGATGAAGCAAGATATGAGCTGTGGGGAGGAATACCGAAGAACAACGAGTCGGTCCTCACAGAATCGAGGTTGCGAGCGATGTTTGAGAAGTACTGTGAGGTAAATTGAACCTGTTCGACCATTTGCCGATCATTCTGTTTTCCGTGAGACGATGAATTGAAGGTATTCAGAGGCATGCGTCTGTGTTTGGAGGTGTAGATGTAATTTAAATTGCGTGAACTGATTCAACAGAAGTTACGATAGCGTGATATGCCCAATGGTACAAAGTTGATGGGTAAGGTGGAGTGCTAGTTGAAGAGTTGTTGTGTGACAGTGAAGGCGAAGACCGAAATGCGTGGTATGCACACGAGAGTGTGGTGCATGGGATGGCATGAGGAGAAGCTCCTCCATTAGTTTGTGTGGGGCAAATAGACATGAGGCGTTTCACTTTTAATCACCTTCACATCTTTCAGCACCAACTGACATCCAATTGAATGCAGTAAATCATACAGCAGTGACGGTGGGATGGAAGGCGCCGAGTGTGAGGGACGAAGTGGATGTGTTTGCTGCGTACGTTGCTGGAGCGGAAGAAAAGCACCTCTGCACTACAGACACCACCAGCACCAATTGCACGATTGGTGGTCTTCTGCCACGCATTTCCTACACAGTGTATGTTCGAGTCTGCCACCCGAAAGCGGTGACCGCATCAGCTCTATCCTCTCCCTTCACAAATGCCAAGGTCGTGTCTAGTGGTGACATTATCGATGCTACTATGAACGTCATAACAGACAAATACACTTGCAGCAACGCCGTTTTCGGCAATGTAACATTGCCAATGCAAGGTACACAATGTTGTCCTGCTTTTCATATGCCAATTAAGCCTGTTAATATGCTTTTTAGTGCTGTGTTGCGTCCCTGCTTCCACACTTTTACGGGTAGTGTATAGGATGTGTAGAAGTCACACAATTTTAGCCGAGTTGAGGGTCAAGACGTGGCTAAAGCTTGACTCGACTTACATCTTGCTTTGCAATTTGGGTGCGTTTGTATGAGTGGTGGCAACGTTTGCTTTAAAGCACAGAATTCAAGTTGGCGAAGCAGTTGACAGAGGTGGAGATGGTGATTTTGAACTCGCGGTCCACGACAAAGTGCACGTTCATTGGTTTCCCTTTGCTTACATCGACAGGAGCTGTAGTGCGTCTTCTCATTATGGTTGTGGCTCTACCAGTTTTGCAGTCAATACGTATTGTGGAAAGACGTTAAACATGAGATCACGGGGAGCGCCTTGTTATTGGTGTGGAAGAGTGGCATAAATGTTAATCTTTTGCTTCTTGTGCGGTTCGTACACCTTGAATACGTCTCGTTTGACGACTGTCTGTTGCAACAGTCATGCATTATGAGTTGAGGTACCGCAAAATTTCCGCAATATTTAACAACTGCAGGTGTTTCAATCTGCATTCAGAAATTGGTGTCTCCTTCAAATAACACCACAAAACTATCGTGAATGATGCTTTGACGAATCGTCAAACTAGTTCTTCTCTTTCCTTTTCCGCGCGATTGGGAGCATGTGATGATGATTTTACGTTTTCGAGCAGGAACAACAAGTTGTGCTACATACAAAGAAATTTTGGCTAACAAATAAAAATAATGCCAATTTTTACTCTTTAAGCACGAAGCAACATAGACTAGTTTTCAATGACGCCACTAAATATTCATGTCAAAATGTCCTTTCGTCGTAGCATTTTATAAGCACCTTGTTAATTAGTGGTACCTTCGCATTTGTTCAGCAATCAATGCTAGCGACTCCTTCACCGCATCGCAGCGGTAGAGGGTGATTCAGAGGGGCGCCTGAATTTCCACCGTGAACGCTGCGCGGTTTTACGTAGAACGCTTTGCCTTTTTGTGGTCATTGATGCTGCAAACTGCAGTTGTGTGTTTCGCGCTGGTCCTCTTTATATCTTTTCTATTGCCAGTACGATTTCGTATACCATGTGAGACACGCAATTGTGCAGGAGAATCGAGCATCGCAACTTGACGAAAGGCTGTGTGAAGTGACTTTGTGCATTGTGCATGCGGTGGTTTGGAGGGAGTGGTCAGAGTGTTTTCGCTGCAGTTCAGCAATGCAGTTGTTTGGAAGGGTGGACGAGGTGGTGGTGTGGTTGCCTTAAATGTGCTTCCCGGCTGTGTGGATGCTAACAGGCTCCACTTAACCTAAATTCATTCACAATGCAGAAGTTAATAAACGTTGCCTTGTGGTTAGTAAGGTAGCTACTGTTGCAATCAACGCTCCCTACACCCACGTCCGACTCGCCGCGTTTTGTGCGATTTTTATCCAAAACTTCCTGCTCTTCTTCGCACTCATTTTTAAGTTCATTTGAATTGCTGTTGTCACTGTGCCTCCTTCCTTCAATTTAGGCTATATTTGCCATTGGAGAGGGGTTTTCTCCACACATTCACATGGTCATGCCCTAAACGCCTCCTTATTTGGCCTACACGTGATGACTCCGATAAGCATTTGATTTTCCATCAGTGAATGGGGACATTGGGTGCGGATGCTGGTGATAATTTGTGCATGTGTGGCACTGTGTGCTTGTGGTGGTTGGCGTGTCTCAGGAGACAGCTCGAACTTGAAGGGAGCAACACACCTCCTGTCGAACTGTGAAGGAGAATGAATGTGAATCACGAGAAGTTATCATGCAAACTGTGATGGAGGCCTATTTGGAGAGTTGAGGACGGACCAGTGTGTGTGCATTGTGGCAAGCGCTGCAGACAATGAGAGCAAGTGTTGTGGGTGTCCTCTTTATCGCGGACGTTGATGTGAGCAGTAGCTAGGTGTTCAGAGGCAATTACAGAGTGTTTGATTCTCAATGGAGAGGAAGAAGTGTGACCATTGCAGCCTCACTAGGTTGACACAAGCCGCGATCAAGTAATGTGATGGTGGTTGGTGGTGGCCATTGTTTGGGGTGTAAATGGGTTCATACTGGAGTGATAATGGGATGTGTGTATGTGTGTGCATGCATTAAGTAGTAGTTGTCTTGCTTAGCGCTTATTGCGAACGTTTTGTGTTGGGGCGTATCTCACAATGCAACTAAATGCCTACCTGCCTGCTTATGAGCCCAATCGAAGAATGCACGATGCGTTTTGAAGATGAAGCAAGATATGAGCTGTGGGGAGGAATACCGAAGAACAACGAGTCGGTCCTCACAGAATCGAGGTTGCGAGCGATGTTTGAGAAGTACTGTGAGGTAAATTGAACCTGTTCGACCATTTGCCGATCATTCTGTTTTCCGTGAGACGATGAATTGAAGGTATTCAGAGGCATGCGTCTGTGTTTGGAGGTGTAGATGTAATTTAAATTGCGTGAACTGATTCAACAGAAGTTACGATAGCGTGATATGCCCAATGGTACAAAGTTGATGGGTAAGGTGGAGTGCTAGTTGAAGAGTTGTTGTGTGACAGTGAAGGCGAAGACCGAAATGCGTGGTATGCACACGGAAAGTGTGGTGCACAGGATGGCATAAGGAGACGCTCCTCCATTAGCTTGTGTGGAGCAAATAGACATGAGGCGTTTCACTACTAATCGCCTTCACTTCTTTTAGCACCAACTGACATCCAATTGAATGCAGTAAATCATACAGCGGTGACGGTGGGATGGAAGGCACCGAGTGTGAAGGATGAAGTGGATGTGTTTGCTGCGTACGTTGCTGGAGCGGAAGAAAAGAACCACTGCACTGCAAACACAAGCAGCACAAACTGCGCGATTGGTGGTCTTCTGCCACGCATCCCCTACAACGTGTGTGTTCGACTCTGTCACCCGAATACGACGGCCTTGACGACTGCATCTCCGTCCTCCACAGATGGTGGGATGGTGTCAAGTAGTGATTTCTTTGATGTTGGCGCTGTTGACGAAACGAAGAAGTACATCTGCAGCAATGCTGTGTGTGGTAGTGTAACACTTCCCATGCAAGGTGAGAAATGCTGACTTATTTTCCTGACTGCGACTCGTGTCGAGTGAATGTGCATTGATAGTGCGCTGTCTTGGTGTTACTGGCAGCCTGCTAGAAGGCGTCGGTCGACCACATGTGTTATGCTGCATTGGATATGAGGCGAAGGACATTTTAGCAGATTTGAGCACCGCTTCCACTAAAATAGACAAATATTTTTGCAGCGATGCCGTCCGTGATAATATAACCGTTTTCATGTAGGTTTGGAAATGTTGACCTTTTACCTTTGGTTAATGCGTACAGGCGCATTAATAATTTCAGCAGCTTTAATTTGATAATATTTGTGCATTTAAAAATGTGTGATTTATGAACGAAGTTGTAGGAGTGTGAAGCATCGTATCTTGTTGGAAGCCTGTGTGAACCCATCGCTTTGGCACCAGAACACTGACGTAATGTCAGTGTGTGTGATGTGGATGGCAGACAGATATTCTATTGTTTACTATTTACAAAATGCATTAGCATAAATCCGGTTTGACCCACCGAAATGAAGGTGAGTTGGAGGGCGCTGGGTGGCGCAGCAAGTTTGCGTGCATGAAATCAAAGTAGGTTAAGAATAGTTATGCGACTGTTTGGAGGAAGTTGTTGGATTAGTCGCGATCCCAGGCGACGCGATGTTTTGCGACAGGGAAGGCTTAGACCGCACTGCATCGAACGCACACTGGGAGTGTGGTGCATGGGGTGGCACGATGAGACGCTCCTCCATCAACCAATGTGTTACAAACAGGCAACAGTCAAATCATGTTAAATCGCATTCACATCTCCCAGCACCAAGCGCTATCAACTTCAATGCAACGAATCATACCACAGTGGCGTCAAAATGGACGGCGTCGATTGATAGTGATGCAATGCACAGGATTGCTGCAACGTTGCGAGAGCGCAAGAAGGGCACTGTACTACAAACAGAAACAGCGATAATTGCACGATCAACGTCCTCTTGCCACGCATTCCCTAAAACGTGTGCGCTCGAGTTTCAATGACAGTTTGTTGCATTAGAGCTGCAGTCTGTGTGCTTTTGCCCGTGGCCGGTAAATGTGGGTGGTGGAGTGCTCAGATGCTCTGTTCATCTGCATTGGCGTGTGGCAATCTGGATGCTTTGTACGACTTGTATGCAGCCTTTCACATTGAGGATGCATCCTCCCTTCACCACTTGATGAGAACTTTGTGGGTGAAAGTAGTGGATGGGCGCAGAACACTGGTACATGCGAAGACACGATGAGGTGCACCTCACAATGATTGCATTAAGGAATGCGAAGAATTGGGTTTTGATTGCAATCACTTTCATACCTTTTAGCTCCAAGCAATATCACCTTGACTCCGAAGGGCCATACGGAGGTGACGGTAGGATGGACGGCACCGACTGACAAGGATGCAGAGGATGTGTATGCTGCATACATCGCAGGAGTGGGAGGGAAACACTGCACTGCAGAGAAAGAAGGTTTGCAATGCACAATTGGTGGTCTGTTGCCACGCATTCCCTACGATGTGTGTGTTCGAGTGTGTCACCCGAAACTGGGGACCACGGAAGCCGTATCATCGTCTCTGGCAGGCACTCAACTGGTGTCAAGTATTGATGTCTCTGAGGTCGTCACGATGGTCGAGACAGAGAAATACATTTGCAGCAAAGCTGTGTGCCGTAGTGTGACACTTGGCATGCAAGGTGAGCAATGCTGACGTATGTTCCTGTGGTTGGTCAAGCTTGGTGAATGGGCAGTAGTAATGCGCTGTTTCTGTGACACAAGCACTTTGACAGAAGGCATCGGTTGAAGGAGTGGGTGGTTCGGTCAAGCAGTTAATGCCACTCATTTTAACAAATTATTTTCCTGACGCTTATTTCTTGGGTCAAGGTAGACAGCTTGAACTTTTCTATATTTTGAACTGATCATTTGCAAGAATGATATATGTTTGATGCTCCCACTCTGACGAAATAGTGTGCACCTGTTGGAATGGGACAAAAGGCGTGAAGTGGATTCGAGTGATTAACATTTATCGTGTAAATTGTGGAAGAGTTTAGCTTCACTGATTGAATGGTGGCTATGCTGTGTGCACTATTCTACACACTGCAGGCGTTCAGAGCGAGTGTGAATGTAATGGCGCTGGTTACCGACACGAGTGGTAATGGGAAGTGCGCATGTGTGTGTGGGTGTGTTTTAGCCGCCGTGCAATGTGTACAGTTTATGCAGAGAAGTGCTTTACAATGCTATTATCTACCCATCAACCTTCCTACCTACTAATCGCACCACTGGTTTATTCGCGTCTCGGTTTCTTTACCACTGTCATCCTCAATGTCCTTTACTCTGCTGCAATTTTGTGTTTATGTGCAAGGTTCGGCTTTTTAACTGGAAAATAAGTTCACTTATAGCAAACTGAGCGCTTGTAGGCGGTGACCTTGATCTGTAGAATGCTGATACGAGCATGGCCTACACTTAGTAAAGTACATTATTGCTGCTTCAGTGCTCTTATCACAGCGTCGCTTTACTGAAGCCTACTGGAATAAACACGAAATAAACACTGAGTCTATTTCGCGATCCTGCAACGGAATTGTCGCGAAAGATTGAGGTTTGGTACCTTCTAGGTAGCTCTGCACTCCGCCATTTAGGGCGCAACGATTTGGTGGAGGTATCATAGTAAACGTCTGGTATTACTCCTGTGTCCTTAAAGGTGAATGCGCGGATAAAGCCTGCAAATCTGTGGAGAGACTGCTATTGGTTTACAGTAGTTGGCACGTAGGACGATTTCAAATGTTTGTGATTAGCTTGCAATGAAGGTTGGGAAGGAGGTTGCTCACATGGATTGGATTCCTAAGACAGGCACCCTACCTCACATGAAGCTATTTGACATCCAATATCTCCCATGAAACGACAAATAGGAGACATTCAGAGTTGTGTGCTGGCTGAGGTCCTAAGTTAGAAAGACGTGCAACAGTTTTGAATTCGATGATGTACCAGTAGCGTTGCGTAACATGCGTGCAGTCACAAATGCGCTGGATGAGTTGTGGTCCTAGGTGAGTTGCTGCTTTATTGCAGTAGATGCACTTTTGACACTGCGCGGGCGATTTCACTGGTGGGGATGACTGCCAGTGAGCTGAGATCCTACTGAATCCGATACCATGATCAACTGCTCCTCCAATCACCAACGTGGATCGGACATGGGACACGGATGTTGCAACCACTTTCTTGTATTTTAGCACCAAATAACGTCACCGCGACTGCGCTGAGTCCAAACGCAGTGAATGTGTCTTGGGGGTCGCCAAGTGACAGTGATAGCATGGATGTGTACAATGCATCTAGCAGAGGATCCGAAGAAAAATACTGTCGGACAGAAGCAGGAAGCCGCCAATGCACATTCGCTGGTCTTTCACCCTCAACAAGCTACGAATTCTGTGTGCAAATCTGTCACGTATATTTGCCGGCTTCTGTGAACTATTTGCCTGCAAGAATGGCGTCCCTCTATTCAGAAGGCACTTTATTAGGCTCGACAAAGGATTCAATAGGGGCTAAATTTGACTCCGATTCACGGATTCATATTTGCGGTCCAGTCTGCTGTATTAGCGCAACAACGCCCTCGGGTAAGCAACACTTGTTCATTGAAAGTTATACAAAACAATTTCTGGTGAACGTGTGCTGATAACATATTGCCTCTTCGAAACCTCTACTTTGATAAGTTTTCGCAACTAAAAAATTTTGTAATTTTGCATCGGGTGCCAGACACACAAATGTAAGCATTGTATTTTGAATGAAGCCCGTAGGAAATTCCACTTCTCTGCTTATGTAGGAGGACAGAAATGAAGTCGATGAGGGAGTAGGGAGACGCGAATACGAAGTCGCCAAAGTACATTCGTCAACGGTGGGGAGGCTCCCAGCTTCCATTTTACTCAGACTTTATTTCGCACTCTGTCTACCATCTACTGCTCCTGTTTCGATTACCTTGTGCTTCCACGACCTCCCATTGATTCGTTTCTTGTGGGTGACGTTGACACCGAATTGTTGACACACAAACAGCAAATCGCTATCACGGTCTCGACTTTTGCCATGCTCAAGCTTTAGTTTAGCTCCTCATCGCATGCCTCTACAACCACTTCTAAATTTCAAACTGATTCACTCTTTGCATTTTTTCATTGTTTCCGGTTGCAGATAATCGACTGCTAAAAATACTGCTGGGAATATTCATTCCTCTCATCATCATACTCCTCCTAATCCTACTTTTTGTCTTCCGCAAGCGAATTCCACCCCTCAAACATTGGTGTGATAAGAAGTCACGTGTGGGCGATGATGAACCGTGAGTTTCCCTTCCTAAAACTGCCTTCGCATCCATCAGCAACGAGGTCCCTCCTTCCCCACCTCTTCTTGCCATCAACTTTTGACCACTCAAGGCCTAGCCTATTAGTATTCACGTAAGACTGCCATCACAGCTGTCATTGATTCTGTCACCCCTTCACAACCAAATTCCTAATTACTTGATGCTGTATTTGTGCTTATGGCAGAGATATCAACTCTCAAGTGTCAAGGCGCGTGAGGTTATTTTTGCGAACATTTTCACTAAATCAAAATCTTACTCTAATGTCTGAGTTACCATTTCTTGTTCATCGTCTTCTTTGAATTCTCTAGTGGCACTGCCTTCCCGATTGAGTACTACAATCCACCTGGTCCCAAGAGCCCACCAAACGCGTAAGTGACACAGCTTATGGTGTTGTCAGGTAACTTAGCCATTTGTCGCCAACAGGCTGCCCTCAGATAACGGAGGTAGGGGCTACAGGGCATTCGCAATGCCTGATGATTATGCTTCCCACCAGTGGAATCACTAAGTCGTCAGGTTGGAATTGTCTGCCATCACATTAGCCATCATGCAGCACTGCGGATTTGGCCTACGATCCACCCTGCTGGTGTGGTGTTGACAATGAGAGTGGAATGACTAATAGCAAAGTGCAGTTAAAAATGCTCTCCTGCAATGCCAAAGTGGGCTCAAGTAAGAATTCAACCATTGGATTAGACTACGTTGGCAGTGTAACTACTGGGTGGTCAGAGGAGATGCTTATGTCAGTCCGTCCTCCGAATCGGCATGATCCGATTTACACTCTTGTGGAAAAATGTGCCAAGTTCAAATAGGACCACCGTCGCTTCACAGCTTCTTTCTACTAGGCGTGAACGCCTTCGCCTAGGCTGATTTTTGGTCAATCATCACCCACCACGATTCCATATCCCGACTTTAAAAGCAAATTCATTTGCAAAAAAGGAAGATCACTGGACCACCTTGATAAGATTGTTGGTGTTTCAAAGCATAGTGATGGTGTAATTGAGGGTTCAAAGTTACCTGCATCTGCAGGAATGTCCTTCTCCTTTTCTAGACCACCTCCCATTCCTATCGAGAAATTCGCAGCTCAACTACAAGAGCTCAACAGAAACAATGGATTCCACACCTGCTTCCAGGTCGGCTACATAATAACAAAGCTGTTCTACACCACCTACTTCTTCGCAGAATCTCGAATTGTTATTTTGCTCTCCTTGCAGGCCATGGGAGCCATCGCAGCTTCGGAAGTGGAAGGGAGATATCATCTGACCAAATTGGCTGCTTCACAAAACAGAAACCGCAACCGCTACTGCGATATGGTTCCATGTGTGTTGAGTTCTGCAGTGTAATACTCATGTGCATTCAATGCAACGGACTGATCTGATTCCCTCTCATTTCAGACGATCAATCCTTGGTACTGGTTGGACGCCCGTGGTCCACAGTAATTAACAACCCGGAACCTCGACTTACGGTGCGTCACTGGTAGTCTTGGCATGATTAATGGCACAGCCTACTCGGTGTGCTGATGCTCAGACCACCGACACAGATGCCACATTGACATCAACAGAAGGTGTTGTGTGTTTGTGGGTTGTAGGTTGGTGAGGTGAGTGAGGGTTACATCAACGCATCCTACGTGCGGCGTCCAGAATATGGCAGTGGAGGAGAGGCAATGGTGGCCTCCATCACTTCTCTTCCGGAGTACATCGCAACCCAGGGTCCTCTGGAGAGCACCGTTGCCGACTTCCTCACTATGGTGTGCGAACAGCGCTCTCCTCTCATCATCATGCTCTGCCAGTAGGTTCGGTAACACTCCACATTCCCAACCGTCTTTCCACATCCCTCTTATTTTGACTTTGCTTCCAACTAGTCCTCTATTTCGCATTCTTTCCGTCAATCTAGTCATTTTTCTCTGGTGGAGCTAGGTACCCTTTCAGTTGTCCACGACACCACTTGTTCACATTCAGCCTTTATTTTTGTCCTCGCCTCATTTGGCTCATTGCTTTGCCACTTACTTTGTCCTATTTCATTGTGACTGTAGCATGCTTAGGCATGTAGTGTGAATGAGAGTGGAGGGAGGCACCATTTACCAATGGATAGAGGCTGAGTAGTCTGCATTATGTCGACGCCGATACCCTTCCCTTGTAATCTTTGTTCAGAAATGTCCTGCAAAATAACAGTGCTTAAATGAGGTCGACTTCAAACCATAACCGGTAACGCCTCTTACCCACAAATTCATTTCTTCACCTTGCTCACTCTCACACCACAACCTCCACTCTGTCTACGATTATGCGGACGCATGGTTTTGGCAGTGGTCCTTGTCACCTGCCTCATAACTGCAGCATCGTCAACACGAATTATCGCAGCCTTTAATGCAGCACCGGCAGCATTATAAGTAGCGGCACCGATAGTCATGATAGAGTCGACAGAACTGGAGTCGCTGACGATGCTTTAGTGACTCTGTTCATTCCCCAAACCCTTGCACATCTAGGCATTCCGTGATGCTGTTAATGGGGGAGCAGAATCGACGGTCAAGTCAAAGCAAGGAATGAAAGTAGCCGTTTATTTTGATTAGGCGGACACTTTTCTCACCTATATATCTCACCTATAAAATCTTCATTAAAAAGTACTCTAAAGCGCATTTTTCGTCGATCGGTTTGGTCCCAGACTAAACTTTGTCGTTTGATCCCCCTTTATTCGACCGTTCTTGAGGTTTTAGAGCATTTTTGGTCAAATTTGCCAATGCATCAGTTTGACGGTTAAGCGTTTGGAGGAAGGCAGGAGAATCTAGTCAGCCTACCACAGATTTCGCGTCCAACCATCCACGAATGAGTGTTTGCCGCTCGTGTCTGTTAACACAGTACAAAGCATGAAGGTAGATGAGGTACACACTGCAAAGCAATTTTAAGCATTTAAAACCTTAACTGCAATTTCATTGTAGTTGGAGCATTTGTGAGCATAAGCGAAATATAGGAAGAGCCTGAACCACACGTCACCACTTCTAATCATTTGTCATTTCCTCATTGCCACGAGACTCAGCGATTTCCCAAAGTCTTACACACCTTACAGAATCTGGTCACACTACTCCTCAAACGATGGTAAGTCATGTGCATCACGCATGTGGTTTGGCGCCTATGTTTGATTTCGTCGTGACTTATGGCCCTGCCTGTCCATTGCCTGCCTCATCCAAGTTTCCTTATCGCCTTACGTGCAGGACATCCTCCAATTCGTGTTACGTTCCATTTGTAGCCAGACATGTACCTGATTAGGCAGCATCGAAATTTTCTTGCAATTGCCTTTTACAGGTGCATTGAAGGTAGCAAAAACAAGTGTGCGCAGTACTGGCCCAATGGTTTTACACAGACGTTTACATCAGAGAACTGCAGTGTCGTAGTGACGAAGGAGAGTGAGGAGTCCTTCGGTGACGTCATACGTCGTCAGTTGAAAATCCATCCATCGAGCGAAGCATCGGTAGGTGGTAGTCTTCTCAAACAGCAGGCTGAGTGTCGTGGTGTTTGATTATTCAAGCTCTTCTGATGCCATCCTTTAGCCGTGGACCGTCACTCAGTTCCACTTCTTGGGTTGGGACTGCAACGATGTTCCGAATATGGAGTCTTTCTACAACCTTATCGATATGCAAAACAGCTACTTGGCAACGCATTGCGTAGGAGCTGAGTACGGCCCAACAGTTGTGCACTGCAGGTGAGACAAATGTTTGCCTTACAGGATGTTTGACATTTATATCCTGCGTCGAATGCCCTCTGCACTCTAAGGCTAATCTTAACACTTGCCAAAACGTGTGGGAAGCACCCCGGAGGCTGGAATTGTATCTGCATCTAATTTTAGCGCTGGCGTGGGTCGAACGGGCACGCTTATGACAGCTCGCTTTCTCCTTGACCGTCTGCGAAAGAATCCGCAGAAAGTGGACATCATTGGCACAGTTTTAGCGATGCGGAAGTGGCGTAACAGTTTGGTGCA
Organism: Taenia hydatigena; assembly: GCA_036345935.2. Lineage (NCBI taxonomy): Eukaryota > Metazoa > Platyhelminthes > Cestoda > Cyclophyllidea > Taeniidae > Taenia > Taenia hydatigena. The sequence continues at coordinate 992,029 of JADWOT020000001.1, read as the reverse complement.
GGTTCCGGTGGGTTATTTCCCTCCATTTTCTGTGCTTTTGCAACTATGCTTTCACTCTCTCACCTTATTTCCCTTGCTGTTCCTTCTAGTCACAATTGCAATTTCTCTACAACTTCATTGCCTTTTGTCTTGTCAAAGAGAATCCTGGCATGAAAACGGTCCCACCACCAGCGGTAGCACGTAAGCAAAGATTCGACGATCCTCTCACCTGCTTAAAATCGTCAAACAGTTGGAATGCAGTGGATTAGAACCCACGAACACAGGTGTTGTCGAAAGCGACCTCTTTGTTACCTCCTGGAATTCATGCGAATGGAATAGCCAAACCAACTAACGACGACTTTGTTTCTCTTACACAGCTACGGCGTATCAGAATGCTGTAGAGCATCATCAGTTGAATGCAGTGAACTGTAAGCCAATGCCTGAATTGCTTTTTCATCAAAAATGTTTACAGTATCCCTTACGTATTTCAGCTACATGGAAGCTGAGAGTGGTAGACTAGGTCTTGATACCTTGATCTTGACAAAAGTGACCAGTTTGCCGAGTGTCATGTGTCATGGAGAAGAATCAGTTAGTTGTAGTAAATACATCTTTGTTGGACATTGAACACACTTCTTTTCTACAGCTGCCGCGTATCAGAATGCTGTGGAGCATCATCAGTTGAATGCAGTGAACCGTAAGCCAATGTCTGAATTGCTTTTTCATCAAAAATGTTTACAGTATCCCTTACGTATTTCAGCTACATGGAAGCTGAGAGTGGTAGACTAGGTCTTGATGGCTTGATCTTGACAAAAGTGACCAGTTTGTCAAGTGTCATGTGTCATGGAGAAGAATCAGTTAGTTGTAGTAAATACATCTTTGTTGGACATTGAACACACTTCTTTTCTACAGCTGACGTGTATCAGAATACCGCGGAAGGTGTTCAGGTAGCTGCAGAGGAAAGTAAGTCCACATCGACTGCACCCATTTGACTGGCAGTCTTCCGGGATGAGACTCTAACTATGAGAATGCTAGGCACTGATTTTTAATGGTTTCAAAGCGCCATCGGCTATGACTTCACTTTATATCCTCACTTTAGAAAATACAGTCCCCAATGCTGTGTTGGTGGCAATTGAGCAGCCAGGTGGTTTAACTCAAGGTAAATTCAGCGACTTGTGAGGCTCTGTCTCTTTCCCTCTCGCCAACCCTCACTCCCTCCAAAATATTTTCTGTTGTTTTAAGGTGATGAATATTCGAACCCTCCCACGTCTGGTGCCCTGCCGGCAAGAAGTGGTAAGGACTGCTGCTTTCCATGTGACACATTTTGATATTGCATGAATGTAATTTATTGCCATCAGCTGCCATGCTGCTTCCGTTTCGCGAAATGTCAGTGGTGACTTGGCTTGAACGGAGTCGTCAGCGGTGCCCACGCTCCCGTGAAGGCAGGCGTGATAAGTCGCGTTCATGTATTCTGTCTGCCAAGTGTTGAGGCGTTGATGTGTGGGCGAAACGACTGTTGACACAAGGCGACTATGCAGTGCCTACAATCAAATTTACATTTAACGTGTGCTGGATGTTTGGGCTTTTTCCTTCTCTCCATCATGTGCACCGTCATACGCGTCTACTGTCTGCCCTCGTCCATGTCCCTACGTATGGAATGATTGTCCTTAAATGTTTATGGTAGCGAATTGATGTTTGATTCTGCTGTCCTAATAGGATGGCATTGGTTAAGTCGACTGCTGCATAGAGTCGTTAGCCTTTGAAATGCAGTGAGGGAATCGAGCTGCTGAATTACTACTGTTCAAGTGATGTTTACAAGAAGACGTGTCTGTAAGGAGAACCAATTAACTTATGTGCACACAGTACTTATTATGCGTCCACTTCTTCCTTCCCATTCGTTTCGTTGCAATGTTGTTTCACCAACTGGTCGGGTTCACTTCAGCGCCTTCCTCAACCCATACATCCTCACTCAAACGCTTCAACAACATTGTAATGCGGACTCATGGACTGTCCAAATGTGGCGTCGCTTCTGATTCATGATGGCATTCTCGAGGAACACGCGAGTAAAAAGCCTGCTTTAGGCAGATGTAATTCTGATTTCACTTTATGCCTTCTCTTTAGAAAATACAGTCCCCAATGCTGTGCCGGTGGCGATTGAGCAGCCAAGTGGTTTAACTCAAGGTAAATTCAGCGGCTTGTGAGGCGCTGTCTCTTTCCCTTTCGCCAACCCTCACTCCCTCCAAAATATTTTCGGTTGTATTAAGGTGGTGAATATGCGAACTCTTCCACGTCTGGTGCGCTGCCGGCAAGAAGTGGTAAGGACTGCTGCTTTCCATGTGACACATTTTAATATCGCATGCACGCAAACCACTCCCATCAGCCGTCACGCTGCTTGTATTTTGTGAATTGTGAGCAGTAACTTGGCTTGAATGGAATTGTCCGTGGTGTGTACGCCCTCCGTGAAGGCAGACATGATATGCCGCGTTCAAGTTTTACGTCTCTAAGGTGCTAAATCGTTTTTGTGTGGGCAATACGGCTGTCGGCACAAGGCCCACTGGTTGCCCTCATTGAAGTCTCCACGCATGAAAAGATTGCCTTTTAGTGTTTATCGTAGCAAACAAATGTTTGGTTTTACAGAACTGGCATTGCCGCATTGGTTGAGTCGTCTGTCGCGTAGCGAGGGTGAAGTGTTGCTTTTGTTATCACCGATCGTGCTTGTTGCAAGTCATGGTTTTCAGATACACAGTGGGCGGAATTATTTCGGAGGCATATCAAGTGATGCGTTTTTGTTTCATTTGCAGTTGGACCTATTCCGCCGCCATTGATGAAAAGCGGTTGATTCCTCGTGGATGTAGGTGAGGTATTAGTAATTATTGTAATGTTTAATTGTGATGTGGACTTGAGAGTGAATCCTGTGCCTTTGCATTGACCACGGCTAGTAGTAGCACCGAATGAGCAAGTTTAAGACTGGCTGCACTTAGAAGCAGCAAAACGAAATGTATTAATGCAAATCAACTTGTAAATTAGAGCCACAAAGAGGCAATAGTTGTGACAAACCGCTTGCAGAGAAAAGTGCTTTTGAGCAAAGGAAACAGGTGCATGGATTTTACACTATTTGCTGAAGGAATAATTGTTTTCTTATTTTCAGAAAGGACCAAATCTGATCTAACAAGCGCAAAGAAGAGCGAAGATGCTGCCCACCACTTTTGACTTTCTTCTCTGCTGACTTTTAGGAATGAGCCTCATCAATTGACACCTTTGGCATTGACATCGTAGTAATATAGCCTGTGTCCATGCTTTTATGAAATCTACACTACAAAACTTTCGTTCGGGTCGTTGCGGTGTTCCGGCATTTGGGGACTTTGTTAAAGGCGATGCAACTTATGCGCCGCAGTCACTCTCACCTGTTGGCACTCGACGGAGGGCGGATATCTTTCGCTAGTCCACACAGTCAATGTTGCATAGCACTTACCCTGCAGTTACTGCTATTGCGATTCCGCAATAATTTTAAACAAAAGCTAAAAAGAAGACCGCATTTGTTTGCAGGTAGAAGCATGCAGTGTGAACTTGGTCACCTCGTCCCTGTCCATAGGTGCTTTACAGCTACTGCTATACTGCGGTGCGATCCCTGACCTGTGTTGCTCTCCGTTGGCTGTTCAAAGGTTTGTTGTTCGTGGTCTCATTTAGTAGTTGCTATGTGCATACTTCTGTATCCCACAACTTCGTGTTGACTAGCTTCTTCACCTTATTTCTGCATCCGTGAACAATTGTGCTGCCTGCTTCCTTCACGGTTCGAAGACTGCGAGAAATGCCTAGCATTTGAGGCGAATGGGCTTGAGCACTCATCTAGTCCTAAAATAAACTTTGTTGATTCTTTTTCACTGAAGTAACCATGATTTCTTTCAAAGGTCGCAAATGGAAAACACCAAAGAAGTCTCCGCTTATAACTGCGTATCACTAAGAGAGGGCATTCTGTTCTTCTTGGATCTCATCAAAATTTTTATAAAGAGCGCCCAAGCAAATGGCACTTCTTTCTCTCTTTGCTAAATATAAGTTGGCTTTGATTCGGTTTCGTCTTTTCTCTTCGAGTTCATTTCTGATACTTTCCTATCAGCAAAATGCAATGATGCATTTGCCAGTCGGCGTCTACGCTAGCGGACGCGTTTGGATGGAGAAGGCCATCGTAGTGATGCACGATATGCCTAGTTGTGAGCTTCATACACTACGCGATTTTTCTCAATAAAGAGCTCCATCTGCTATTGCTTCAGTTATCAAATTGCAACTTTTGTCATCAATGGAGCTGATGCTTCATAAATTTTCACAAATGGAAAACAACCAGCAAAGCAGTTGCTGCTATCACAATGAGTGGAGAGGGTCAAACCAACTGCTCAGTAAAGCAATGCAGTGAAGTTTCGTTAAATCCTTTGATGCGTTTCTTGAGGAAGGAGGACATAGGTTCATGCCAAGGATATGGACCGGCTTTCAGCTAACAAATCTTATTGACCGCCGAACCTCATTCCCATATCGAGATCACGTCGAGCATGAGGTGGTGGAGGACGACGGCGCATGTGTCAGCAATGGGAGCTGCACGTTCCGTGGTGCAGCAGAATCCGCTTCATAGTCGATGTCTAATTTTAAGGACTGTAAAATTGTACAAACACCAACTTAACGCGAAAAGTTTTTTTTAACGGTTCGGACTCTATTTTAAATTGTGAATTTTCCACTGGCGTCCAAAATTTTCTTCCTTTTCTATACATGTCTCGGACATGCGCGACCACAGATCTTGCGAACTGAAGAGCCTGTATTCCTACCTTTTTTGGAAAATCTAAATAAAGTTATATTTGCAGCTATTGGTTAGACGTTTAGATCGACCCTATATTTCTGAGCAGCTATAACCGAACCTTACACAACAGGTAACATCTCTTGCTCGCTCTTTTTCTCTCTACCACATTCCGTCAACTTGGACATCTGTCAATTCCCACCCCACAAGCGAGTAAGAGCCAACTTTAGCCACTCTTCACCCCGGCTTGCAGGCCAACTGAACCTAATGGCGGGGAAATGGCAGCGGTCGGGAGACTGTGAATGCTTCCGTGCGGCAACGCTATCGCATTCGTTTGGCCAAGACTCGGCACGTGAAAGGGGATCACCGTTTGCCTGACAGGAGCATATGACCCATCCAATTTCGACACTTGCTTTGGAAGCTGAGCCGTATAGCGATGCTATCTGTAAACGTTTATGGCAAACAACCACAACGTCAACTTAATTGTTCGTGAATAGAAGCAGCCACTTTTTCCTAACATGAGCATGAATGGATCGGAGAAACTTAACAAGGATAGGGATGGCGTAGTCTCTACTGTTGCCAACACCAGCATCAATTCCCCTCTGTCACAGCAGACGCAGTTTCACTTACATCGGTTCATTATTCCTTTTGTCTTCAATGCCGCAATCCAAGAATTTGGATTGGGAATACCCTTGTAATCAAAATATTGTTCTACAGCTATTCGGGTACGTGATTTATGCGCAAAGGTGTATAATGGGGCGCATTACTCCAATAATATTCGTGTCGCTAACTATCCTAAAGAGGAGACACGCAATTCCATGTTCACGTCTTTAGGGTACAAACTCAACCAAAGTTATTCCCTCATGCATCGCATTCTACAGCCCATTGGAAAGCCCTAACACCGTGCTGATATAGCTGAGTCTAAGGAGACAAGCATCGGATGGGTTTGGTTTCCATCTAAATTGAAACCCCTCCACATGTTTTCCTATGCAAATCTCGGTTGATCAGTATTTTAATGATGAATTTTTAATTCCTAATTGTCGTCCTCCTTCAAGCCATCTAAAATCGCGCGACTACCGCAACGGAGTTCCCATTATCCCCTACGCGATGTGTGGTGCGCGTAATCATAGTAGGGTTAAGCGTTGCAACTTGATCAGGAGTTGTGTGAACCCGCCGCATGCATCGCGTTCCGGGTGCTTTCAAATGAGTGGCCTTGTCATTTGACTAGGTAGCACAGAACTGAAGTTGGTAAGAAGAGCAGATGACATTGGTATTTCCTTTACTTAAATGCAGTTAGTAGAGGCGTGGACAATCAAAGCTTTTCTCATGCATAAATCCATCCTCACAATGATTAATCTACCCACCATTGTCCTGATTTAGCTATCCAATTTGCGCTTTTCTATACCCATTTTATACCCTTTCATTGCATTTATGCTTTGCCTGCTATTGCTTACTGTGAGTGAAACTACAGGATGAAATGTGCGAATGCTTTGAGCCTCCGTGCTTTTCTGTTGGCTTGCGATACACTTAACTATGCCTCGGCTACCTAAATCGTGGTCCTCACATCGCATCAGAACCTTGTAAACTACTTGTTTTTATACCTCATGGCCGTAGTCCTGTTTATTGAGAAAACTTCCACTGCCGTACAGAGCTTTATTCCTCCTCCAGACATTGAGAGCCTACAATGAATGCGATCCACCTGGACCAAAAGAGACGCTGAGCTTATTCCTAGAGACGGCCGATTAAATTAGAACTTCATAAGTTGGAGACGAATGTAGTAGATTGTGGGTTAATCATTTAGATTGCCCTTAGAATGCTCACAATAATCCGACCGGCATTGCTGGTGAGTAACTTGACCGCTACCTCAGGCTGCTAGTCGGTTCTCGCAATAGCAATTTTCCACAGCTTTGAAAGTACAGCAGAGGAAGAGAAGCAATCAAAAGAAATTAAATGGAGACAACAGAGACGGGGATGGAGACGCAATACATAAATTACACTTCTTCAGAAGCGCGGTGGTGGTGGTGGCGTTGGTGGCAGCGGTGAAGCGTTGGTGGCTGGTTAGCTAGCACAGAGTACTGAACATGTCTTGCGTATGCTTCTTCTTTGTAAAAGTTCTTCTATAATGTCTGTTGTACTACGATATCCAGAGTTCCAGGAGGCGAAACTGCCACTATCAGGGGCCCTGCAGACACTCAATAACCTATACAACGTGGCAGGTTCTTCTCTAAAAGGATCCAAGATCATAAACAGATCTACCGATTGAAGTTACTGCGCTTTTCTGTGAATACTGCTATCACATAACCCAACATCTTGGCTGTCTTCGTTTTACCGTTGAAGAGAAGTGAATTCGGTGTGACAGCGGTGAGAATTCTTTCACCTCAAGTGGTCGTTATAGGAGCCTACCTGCCACATTGGTGTTCATCCGTTTAGAGTTTTTCTCTTCGAATGCACCAGACCTTACGATTCCCCTCTGTCGATGTTTTGCATAATTTGATGGCTTCTCTGGACATGGAGTATGGCATTGTCATGATACTACGACAGAAACTCGAAGGAATGGTTATGCTTTGGCCTTCTGTAATATTCGGAGGCAGCAAGCCAAATCTCACTTACTTTTCATCCATTTACTCATCATTCTTTTTAACCTCATTAAGGCCCTGTAATTTTGAATGGCTTTTTGTCAGTTGTGCATTTAATCCCATTGCTAAAATCTACATTTTCATTTCCACACACCATGTATCTTTCTGGCGTGCGTCTACCCTCCGCACATCTCTTCGTAGAATTTTTAATTGGTAAGTCAGTAGAATGGTTAAAAATGCCCTGGAAAGCATCAACGTGTTTGTTTGTGCATTTCGTCTTGCAAACCTCAAACTTAAATGACGACTTCGTCTCGAGGTTGATCCGAAGTTGGTTAAGCGGAAATTCCCGTGCTTGTAAGTGGGAGCGAATGACATCCAGTCGCTGGTCAGACTTATCCACATTCCTTGGTTTTGAACTGACTCTTGAAAACATTCGATACCGAAAAGGCTTATGAGACCTTATTTGCATCCTAGAGCAGTCCTCGAAGTGGCGGATGAGATTATCTGTTGGAGCATCAAGCGTTCCTTAATCCTACCTTTGTGTTCGCCAATGTAACGAAAAAATTGATCCCCACATTAACTGGAGGACAGATCATGCTTTGATTGTCGCAATGTAGTGCTTCTATGAGTTGTGACGACTACCACTACTATCACAACGGAAATCTTTACCACCTCAAATGTTGTGATTCTAGGTGGCCAGGCATTCAATTATTTGCGGTGCAATTGAAGTCTTTTAATTGCACCCACGAGTTTGAGTCTTTGTATGGGAGAAACCTTGGTTTTCATCACTTGCCTCTGATTACTGACACCCTTTACTTCCTAGCTTATAAATGGACGCTAAATGGGCAGTACTGGGCACACTTGACACGTTATTTTGCAGAACGAGACGCTGGCTCACGAGGTGTCGAGAGAGAGGAATTGCGGACGACCATTCATGTGGCTATTTGTTCTGTTTTGTGGTAATTTTGCTATAACCTCATGTAAGCTTGGCCCATTCAAAGATGCTTGCTATCGGAAGGGCTAGAAATGCATCGACCTCTAGGTCATTCACAAATCTCGTGTTTTGCAAGGCAGAAATTCTTGACTTGGGCTACACCCCACTTGGACACTTTGGTAAGTCCTCTGTTTTACCCTCTGTGATGCTTCAATGAAGATGCTAGTTGAACAGCTAACGATCGCCTTAATCCGTCTCCAGTACTCGAGCGGAAACTGTGTATTACGCAGGTAGGTAGGTGGGTGAGCAGCGGTAGAAGGCGAAGAGTGATGGAGACGTTGCTTAAATTGCGATTTCTATTCACTTTCAAAGCATCGAACTCAACTATATACTACTTGCCAAGTCTCACAAAAATATTCCTGCTTATCGAGTGGACCACAATTGTGGTGATTTGTGATTCGGCAGCCGTCCAGACGTTGCAGATTTTGGAAGCACACAACGAATCGAATCCACCTGGTTGCATTAGTACTTAAAGGAGCATGCAAGAGTTTTTCAAAGAAAGTAAACCATGGGATCAAAGCTCCTCATGAAAGGTAAAGGATCGTGTTAGAATGAGGCTTTCTGGTTTTAAGTGCTCCCATAATACTCATGGGTATCCTCATCTGTAGTGGCCATACATGCAACTAATCTCTCCTCGCGACAGCACCATTCGTCCGCTTAAAAATGGCAAGAGTGGAAGTAATGGAAATGAAATTGATGAAGCAAACGCCTTGTAGGCTGCAGACCAAGCGCTACCTCTTGACGCATAGTGTGTCAGTCCTTAATTTGCAGCCTAGTTTCAACCGCGGGTTTGCAGCTAGAGTCTATGCATTCCTGTTTGTGAACTTCAATGTAGTTCACAAACAGGGCAGAATTTCGACTGTAACAGTATTCCGAGTGCGCATCACTCACCTTATTGCCAAGTGTTGCCTCTCTCACAGGTAGAAAGGGTGATTAATGGCCTCATCTTTCGAATGACTGTCAAAAGACCATTTTGTCGTGATGATTGACATGATGAAGAGCGTGAGAAAACGCTCAACGTGTGGAGATGGATCTGCGGAAATGTTATGAATCGATGTTCTACGATGTGCAATGAACCAGGCGCTTTTTAGTGTCTAGCCACACTTTGACGATGTTTAAGGATTCAAATGAACTTTTTTGTGCTCATAGTGCAGCCATTAATTAGGCATTGTTTTTTGTAGCTTTGTCTCCACCAATAAAAATGCAGCTTACATTATGATTAAGTTGTTTTAGTGATGGGATTATGCGATCTGACCTTTAAGAAGGTCGAGCTCTTCCATAAAAGCCCGGTAGGGCGATGACTTTGTAAATTCGCGATGGATGCGTGCATTTGGGGTCTAATTCTCCTTTCCTTAGCACCGTTGGTCAACAAATGTTCATGTCAACTTGAAGGTAAATGACCTTTTCGTTTGATAGGAATCGTATAAGTCCCATTCGACCATGGCTTAAGAACTGCGCTTTGTGTTGTTATTTAGAAAATCATAGTCTTTTTTCCCAACAATTCAGTTACAGTTTACTGCACTTGCAAAATATTGTCATGCGACTACCGTGGCGGAAATCTCACCATTCATTATGCTAACTACACCCTAATGTTCTTCGCACTGGTGAAAGCATACCGAGGGGATGCTATTGCTTCTCCCACTGTGAGTAATAAATTGACTTACGGGTGAAGTAGCATTATTAATGTTAGTAAGTGGTTGCGGGGAGTGCTATTGACATTGAAAATGGGCTTAGGCCAAATTTCAACAGATTGTTGAGGCCTCACTTTGAATCACCTTGCCGTGACTAGGGCAGAATACGGAGAGGAGTATTTGAATTCTCTCTTCTGCAATATGCGTTTCCGTGCGACTTGCTTCATGTTGCTTTTACAATGCCTCTGTTATAGCACCACTGCGAACCAAAGGCTGGAGTGCTCTTACAGGATTTTGTCCGGTGCCGTTTCTGCAGATCCTCCTTTTGTAGTGTTCTTCTCTAATTTACTTTAAATCGAGACTTGAAGCATTAAATGCGAATGATTGTACAAGCGCCTTGCTCTTTTTAGGCTCCACTCCGCTTCCAAAGGGTACCGGAGATGTTACGTATGTTCCGCAACTTTATTTTTGATATGCCTTTCAATCGCTTAAAAGTAAATTTACCTTCGAACAAGTTTTGCACACACAAGCCTCTACGCCAATGCAGAGTTTATTTTCGTCTCACAACTAGTCAACCTGAAGGCTTGTATTTCATAAATGCAACCGTGTAGCCATTGAAGACAGCGTCCCATGTTACACGTGGCAGTCATTCTCTCAGCGTAAACAAGAACCGGCCTTTTAAGTCGGCATGCCTAACAATCTCGTGAGAAGAATTGTGAGTAGCCAATGCAGAAGATGTCCACTACACAAATCTAAATAGTTTATTTAAAAACGCATCGCAATTTATTTTGAACCGAGACAAACCGCATTCTGTAGTGAGCACAAAAGGCAAAACAAAAGTTGACGGAGGATCGGTCACCCTACATACGTTTCGTAAAGCAGCACAACTGAGTTCTCAGTTGTGACGTTGCCAACCCCACTGCAACACATCTTGGCACCAAAGCCAGTGTGAAGCGAAAGAAGCAGCAAAATGAAACGACACTGGAAGTGGTTAATCTTGTGTGGAGAGGCTTGTCAGACGATCTGGGAATAGAAACATACTCATGTAAGCACTACCTTTGGCATACGTCTCATGTTGGATTACTGGATAAAGCATTTCCGTACTTGCTTTATTCAGCTAAAAATGACTCCTAGTTAATCCAGTTCCAAAAATGCGTGCTATCTATCTCGTTAGATGGAAGCAAAGCGCCACGCTTTAGTTCAAAACATGTGCAGAAGATGATTGGTCGCGAAAAGCGAATAAGCAAAATTAAAAGCTTACCGAAATTCATCCACTTTTTTACTTTGTAGACGCATTCGTACAGCGAGTCCACCAGGTATGTGCCATCTGCATCTAACCATTGCATCACAAACACTAACCACATTCGCTTTTGTAAAATGCCAAAAGACCTGTTCTGCTTCTAATCATTAGATCCACAAGGGGCAAGAGCACACGATACTTTGAATACGTACGCATCTATCTATCGAAAGAGCTGCTCTCAGCAACTACAGACTAAAATCGTACCTGCCAATCCCAGACATGGGCATTGGCAATGCATTTCATCGGTGTAAGTGGTCGACTGAACACTGCACGCTGATTGAGCCAGCAGGCCAAAGCAGCACATATAAAGCCATGTAATCGTTGCAGAGGGGTTCAATAACTTCATTCTTTCTGCAACACAATTTTCATTGCGAGTTGCACGTGTCAGACGTCTGAGCCTTTGGACAATGCCAAGTGGACGGGAACATGGTAAAATAGCCCACAAATGGAAGGAAGAGAATGCATTGCGACTGAATCCACACTTACGGCTAAACTGTTAAATTGCTTTTCGGCACCGCCTCATTGAAGTCAGTATGTGGACACTTTCTTTGGCATGACAAGTGTGGCTTTGCCTACAGCTTTGGACTTCACTCACGTCCGCGCGTCCCTATCATTGCTTTTTTGCAAAAACGTTGCATGCAGTGACCGCCTAATCCTAACGGCATGCGCTGCAAAAAGACAGCGGCTGAGTTGTAGGAAGCTGTCATACAAACTGTGACGCAGGTCTAATTTAACAGTTGAGGACGGACTGACATATGTGAATCTGTTCCAGGGTGGAAATCCACCTTGCTACTCAAAGGCGACTGTAGTATATGACATGTGTGCTGGTGGTAATGGAAATAGGTTGAAGCACACTACAAATCTGGTGCATTCGAGAGTAGTTTTTTACTTTGAGTGATCAAACAGCAGTTATTCTGGTGTCCTTCAATATGTATTTGTTTTAGCTCCAATCAACATCGCACTTGAAGCGATCCGTCCCTTCATTTTGTTGGTAAATTGGGATGTGACGGGTGAGCAGGGTGCAATGGATGAGTTTATTGCATACGTCGTAGGAATGGGGAAGAAAAAACGCTGCTTTTCAAAGGAGTTGCCTCAATGCCAGATTTTTAATGTCGAACCACTCGTTCCCTACGAGGTGTGTGTTCGGAACTGTCGCCAAGAAGATGCGACCGGGAAAGCTGCATCCTCTTCCATCGAGGGTACTCAACTCGTGTCAGGCGATGACATCGATGTCGCTATCATGGTCGATGTGTACAACTACACATGCAGCGATGCCACCTGCGGCAACATAACTATTCCCATTGGAGGTGAGAAATATTGACTCGTCGTTCTGCTTTCCAAACATATCTGTGATTAGGCACTAATGATATACCGCCCCTGTAGCACCAGCACTTCGGCGGAAGGCGTCGATTGAAGAGATGGGTGACTTAGTATCGGAAGTAGGACAAAAGAATTAGTAGTAGAGCTGGGTGTTGCAACTTGACCAAAGCCAGTGTAAACTCACTGCATGCATTGTGTGTTTTATTTATGTCTTCGTGTGCGTCGGATCTTAGATATAAAGCCGATGGAGGTGGTTTAATAAGATGAATGTAGAGTTACTCTGCAGACACTTGCTAACCATGTATACATTCACAGCCTTCCTTTTGCATAAATCCAGTAATGTGTTCATTTCATGTTGTCCTGGTTTTGTCTTCTTCAATTGTGCTTTTTTATGCCTAGGCTTGCATTTCTATTCTTCTTGCAATTTGTTTGCTATTGCTGACCGCCGGTGAATTTACAGGGTCTCACACGCAAGACGCTATGGTCGTCTGTGTACACTCGTGTCATGTTAAATGCCTCGCAAGACTAGCGCGTTTCCACTCGTGAACAAAAGTTGGCAAAATTCGTGCGTTGAAGTATTCAATCAGACGCTTAACACTGATTGGAAGGGCGAAGGAAGGAATGTAGTGACCGCCATTCACTTGGTCAGAGAGGTGCCATAAAGTGATGCCATCCGCTGCACATTTATCACAGTGATTTCCAAAAGACAGTGTCCTGGGATTTTGGTAATTGTCTTAAAGCACTTTATTGTCATTACATCATATTCTGCTGTAGTAAGCACTAATTGGACACTGGGCAGTGCCTCGTAAAATGAGAGTCAATGTAGAAAGGTATAATTATGGTGAGGAAAGGGAAGTGCTTGATCCGCACGCCCACGATGTGATCCATTGAAGCAGTTTAGATGCCGTTAATTAACTGTTGAAGATGGTTTGCGTCGCCCTCTGCCTAAAAGGGTATCGCGGTTCCTAAGTAGTGCTTTCTTGCTACAGTGAATATAATCAAACCAGCTCTTCCATTTGTCAATATACGCCTCCTGTGAATTGACCAGTTGACTGTACTGTTAAAATTTACGCGTGGTTTCGCAGTTGGGCTGCATGATCAAAATCAACGATAGTTGGAATCAAGTGATTTGCCCGTGGCTGCTAATCCGCAGGGTGGAGTGTTGTTTCGTCGCAGTAAGAGGCAGGTACACGCTGCATGCGCAGTGTTGTTAGTGGGAATAGTCTGCAGCACACTGAGAGTTTGATGCGTCGAACGACACGATTAGCCACTTCTACATTAGTTCACGAGGAGCAAACAGACACTGCGTGCTTCACCATCAGACATTTAATGCCTTTTAGCTCCAACCATCATCAACGTGACTGCTACGAATCATACCGCAGTGACGGTATCATGGAAGGAGCCACCTGACTATGATTGGGGGGAGGTGATAGTTGCATACATTGCCGGATCGGAGGAGAAAAACTGCAGGATGAAATTTGAGTCAAAGTGCACCATCGACGGTCTCTCACCAAGTGCTTCTTACAATGTGTGTGTTCGAACCTGTTTCGTCAGTAAAACCACCCCGATGATTCCAATTTCAAATAACAAAGCCGCTCCATTCGCGCCAAACACTGAGACCCTTGGCGTTGGCCTTATTGATGGAACGGACAAAGTTCCTTGCAGCGCTGCTAACTGCAGAAACATAACCATGCCTATGGGAGGTAAGAAATGTTGACTTGTTGGTTTTATGCACGAAGCATATCTGTTGAATGTGCAATGCTAGTAGACCATTTGAGCGGCACTGGCGCTTCGATAAAAGGCGCCGATGGCAGTTTACGTAGGACGCACAAAATTGCAGTAGAGGTGGGAATTGCAAATTGACAGGAATCTGCGTGACCTCACTTTCGACATTATGCATCTGATGAATTGGAAGGTGCGGTCCCAGTGTTTGTGTCTGAGCACAAATATGAAGTCAGTATGATAGATAAATACAGTGGTGGCGGTGGTGGTGCCTCTGTCTTCCTAAGACATTTAGCATTTCTTGCGAAAAAAATCGCATGTTACCGTACCTCCACGGGATTGGGGATTGGCGTACTGTTTAGGCGCATGAACACTAACAGAGCACTTAATGAGTGGAAGTGGAGGGCTGGACACTGAAGCCTGAGCACTGATCGGATTGTTGAATGATTAAGTGGTGACATGGTGACGTGCAAAAATTGTCGGGTAATGACCTGATCTGATGTAGCATGGAGAGTTGTGCCTGTCAGGCTTCTGAGACTTTAGGCAATTTAGGTAGGCGGCAATATAGCAGGACGGAACAGGGTAGAGATGAAAGACCTGCGTGAGGAGACAAAGCAGTGCATTCCAGCTGAACCTGCACTTAGAGCAGGATGTCCTTGTCCGTTTTCACACTCCTCCTTTCTGATCAGGAAACCGACAGTTCATTTGGCTTGACTAATACAGCTTTGCTGCTCTAGCGTTCCCCTCTTTTTGAAGAAATTGCAAGTAAGAACTGCTTGTTTGCTATGGCATGCGACTCGGATCAGCATCGCATTTTTTGATAAAACCAAATGAGCAAGTGCGTGGTGCCTAAAAGCCGTCATGCGAAGTGTGAAGGAATATTTTGCAAGCAGTTCAGAGGCAGCCCCTCTGTATGCATTGTTTCACAAGCTTTAAATATTCGAGTCTGCTTTTTTACGCGCAAATACACGGATATCTGTAAGATTTGTATGTGGGTGCGGAAGCTATTTAAAGGAGATTGCTGGCTATTCGAATCGTGCATGCGGCAATGTGCGGCTGAAACGTTGTCATGTACCTGCCGCCACAAGCCTGTCAGGTGAGATGTGGCCCCAGTCACAGTGTTGGCTTGTCGTAGCATACGTCAAGACCATACTACAAAGGCAGTAATTGAGGTGGGATTGGATAGCAGCACACAGGGAGTCTGGCGCACACGGTGATATGCAAGGCAACGAGTATCGAGGATGCAATGGACGCAGGATCTGAAGCGAAACACTGCAAGACAAAAAGGTGGACGAGTGCATGACTGCCGGTTTCTTACTCTGCATTCCACACAAAGTGTGTGTGTTTGGGCTCCTCCATCAAACGCAATGACCAAATTGACTGTATCACCTTCGGTCGTAAACATCCAAGTTGTATCAAATGCAGATTTGTTTGAATTCAGCATCGACTTCGAAGCATGCTCGTAGGGATGCCATTCCCACGGAATGTGAGAAACGCACTTGTTGTGCTCCATACGAAGCATGTCTAGGGACTGTCTACTCGCATTTTGGCAGATGGTGAGAAAAGAAATAAAATTGCGTGGAATTGCAAGCCCTTGTATCAATTTTGGTCGTTGCAGCTGATTGCATTTCAGTGATTGCGCAGTGGGTGTGAGCAGGAGGAAGGGCATAAAGTTAAGGTAGGACATGAAGACAGTTTCTTTAATTGCGCTCTCCAACAATGGACATACTTACGACTTTGGTGTCTACCTAAGCGTAGCTAATCCGAATTGTATTTCCTTAAATTTTCCTGATCACCTTCAGACCAGGTGCATTTTTATCGTTGTACTGAATAACACCCTTGCGATGCCTTCCTCAATCGTGACACTGATACAAACTCTTTGACTCTCTAAATTTCAGTCCATACGCTCACAGACTTTTCGTGATATTTTCGGTCACAGATCATCGACTGCTAAAAATACTGCTGGGAGTATTTATTCCTCTGAGCATCATTCTCCTCTTGGTCCTACTTTTCGTCTTCCGCAGGCGAATTCCACTCTTCAAACATTTGTGTTATAAGGATTTAATTGCATTCGATGGTGAATGGTGAGTCTCTATTTCTCCCAACCAACCTCCGTCTGTTTGTTGTTGTGTTTGTTTTTATGATTGTGCTACCGACTCTCAAGGATCAATGCACATGAGGTAGTCTTTACAACTAATTTTACTGAAACCGAATTTCACCCCAAACGCCCTAGTTGCTACGTTGTGTTCACTGTCTTCTTTTAACTCTCATGCAGAGTCCTCTTCTTGATTGAGTACTACAATCCACCTAGTCTCAAGAGCCCATTTAACGTTTAAGTCCTGTAGTTTACAGTTTGGTCAGGGAGGCCAGCCACTTGGTCAAAACGGGCTGTTCTCAGGTCATAGTGCCACAGATTGCAGGGGATTCCCAATGTCCAATGAGTGTGCATTACACTAGCGGAACCATTATCGCGTCAGTTTGGATGGTGTGTGACATCACCTTAGCCATCAGCCAGCACTGCGGAACCGGCTTATGAGTGACCCTGTAGCGTCCCGAGGCTCCCTCGAAGGCAAAAGAAGGCAGAATGCTAGGGTGGAATATGTATATTCACCAGACAGAGGGAAATAGCCTGCTGCCATGGCCCAGAGACCATGCTCACGCAGCTAGGGCAGTACGGCCACCTCTGTGACCTTGACCAAAACCAAGAGTTCCAACAAACAATTACTACATTGCTCCCTCCTCTTTCGAGCGTCGTCCTCGACGCGTCAGCTATCACAACATACTCAGTGCTGCAAGAAGCACCCACGAGCTAACCATGCCAGTCACCGACATTCGACGCGATTGAGGCGATGCTTGACACCAACGTCAGTGATCCCTCTTGACAGTGCATTGGACTCCGAGGTTCGTTTGGCTTGGAAACAAAGTCCAGAATAAGTGATTCTGCCAACCGTTAGCATGTCCGTAGGGGGGCGTTAGCCCGCCGATCTCCTTAAGCAAGTATATTAGGGGTAATCTTTGGAACGAAACTTTCCAGGTGGTCCATGGCTAGTGTCGATTCAGTTGTTGATAGCTTTCGTGTAGAACACAAAGAATGGTAGATGCCGGAGGTGGACGTCGTTTGTGGCCCACCCGTAGCACATGCACTTCTTTCGCACCGCTAATAAATGTCACAGGTGGTAGAGATCAAGATAAAAACCCTATAGAGTCGGGTTCGCTTTCCGCTGCCACCAATGCAGCGTCGTGAGGCTCCCTCGAAGGCAGAAGAAGACAAAATACTAGGGTGGAATGTATATATTTAACGGACAGAGGGAACCAGGCTGCTGGCATGGCCCGGAGGCCAGCCCACGCAACTCGGGCAGTACGGCCACCTCTGTGACCTTGACAGAAACCGGTATTTCCAATAAACAAAGTACTGCAGACCCTATCCTTCTTCCTGTCCTTACGTATGGAATGATTGTCCTTCAATGTCAATATTGGCAAACAGCAGTTCGGTTTCGCAAACGAACAATGTCACTTTGTTTAAGGCGTCCACTGCTTAGAATTGTTTGTTTTTAAAATGCAACGAGAAGAAAGTAGTTTCTGAATGCTGCTCTACAGAGCAGGCATTTCTTCTGCCAATTGGCGTTTATTGGAAGGCTTGCTTTGAAAGATAATCATTTGATTTACGGCCATATAGTACTTTTTGTTTGCCCACTTTTTCTTGTTAAATCCTTTCACTTCATTGCCCTGCCATCAACTCTGTGAATTCTCTTCCGTTCCTTTCTCAATCCACAGTTCCTTACACAAATGCTTCAACAACATTGTAATGCATGCCCATAATTAATTTCCTCCATGTGAATGCTTTTTGGATACGCGGTGAGTGAAATGTTTGTTCGGAGGCATAGTAAGTGGCCCGCCGCCACCAAAGGAAAGTAAATAACTCCTTGTAAAATGTGAGTCAAACTGCCGAATGTTCGTTTCATAAAGCCGATCAGTGATGGCACAGAGAGAGCAAATTTAAGACTGAATTCATTTAAAAAGAGCGCTCTAGAATGCGGTTTTGATACTCGCTTTTCAAATTCACGAATCATGCAAAATCGCAGTCAAAGCATGTTAATCTTTTTCGACATTTTGCTTACGGAACCATGTTTTTCTTGTTTACAGAATAGAACACCTCTGCCTGAACGAACAAAAGCATGGGTTAACAAATTGTTTGCCATTCTCGATTCCCTTCTGTATTATCTTTCAATAAATAATCTTGGCGTAGCATTACGTAGCAGTCCATTTTGGTGCTTCACAGCATTCGCTTGCGGTAGGAGCCTACGAAATCTTCAATCTTGGACCGCTGATCCCACTGTTGTATGATCATTTAACTAGCCGCTACCTCAAATGATGTCTTCGAAATTACACCCGACTAACTTTGCTAAAGGAAACTGTTTTAAGTATCGCACACATCACCTTCTGCCACATCATTTTATTTTCAAAAGAAATCCACCTGTCTGTGATGTAGCCTATAATGACTCTTCAAAATGCTTCAGATGTGCAGACACATGCAATTATGCTCTTCGGTTTCCGTTTTTATGTTGCATAATGAGGAAAATTTATTTGCTAGTGTGTGTCTTGCGTAAATGAAGACAGCAACGATAGCACTGAAGTTCTCCTTTGCAAAAGCTTGGAAAAATAAACGCATTCACTGAAGAAGGAAGGGCAAAAAGGAGCTATTGTCTTTCCTCGGTGCGTTTTTGAGACAAATACACTTTTTTCAGCATCTCATTGTAAATGTCTACTGGTGGCATTTACAACTGAACGCGGAAATATTTTAAATGCACCGTTCGGTCAAAACGCAGAGCAGCAGTTGCAATCTCTCGCTTGAACAGAAATAAGAATACTGCGAGGTGGAGAGAAATCTGCCGTCTCCCTGTCCCTACATCTGTATTGTCTTTCTTTGGCTCGCATCTATAGACATGACCCAACCCAATCAGCCCCACCGATCTAGGGTGATCAAAGAGAAGAGGAAGTAAATGAGAAAAGCCTGCATTAATATCACTACTAACACACGTTCCTTCCTTCGAGGGCGGCTCAAGATCTGCAGTCCCAACTATCCTGCCTCTATAGCTGCCAGCATAGAATACCTTTACTCCTCCGTGCCATCTATAGCCACTTGCGACTGGTCACAATAGACGCCAGCATTACCCACAACACTGGCATCCATGAAAGCCGCGATACCCCAACTCAGTTTTGCTACTGATTCGAAGAGCAGACCTGTACTGCCACAAAGTCAGTTATGTGTCCCTTTTGAGACTCACCTCGAAACAGGATCGCTGACTGGATAGTCGTTCAGTTCAGGCATTAGCTTCTACTGTCCCAATGTGGATTACAAGCTCCATGGCATAGGGACACACTCGCTCAGTCTGTTTGTCTTGGTCGCCAATGTCACTAGGCGCTTAATAGGTTATCAAAGTCAACTCACTTTATCGCAAAAGATCAAGTTTGACTTTTTCCCATCCTGTTTACTGCCAGGCAGCTTTTGTTCACCAAATCGGGTCTCTGGCAAACTAAAATTGTTCATGCGGCTTCCTGCTTGTCTCGATTGCAGCTAAATCAAAAGTAAACATGCAGGTTTTCCCCACCATTTGCAAAAAGTTTCGGATCGTCGCCTTTTCTACAAGGTTGCTTTTAGCCGTAGTAAGCGAGGCAGCGGTGGGAAAGAGGACATTGATGGATTCTACATAAGGAGGAAATCTGAACGGCGAAGTGAATCCTAAGTACAAAATCGGCTTGAGACGCAATATTCCGCATTGCCAAAGCTGACTTAAACGTTGTGAGGACATCTTTTGCATTCATTAAGGCATCAACACCAACGTGGATGCCTCACTACTAAAGAGGATACAAAGTACATCGTCAGCGTTCTCATTTTAAAGCTACAGCAATTCCGTGAACAAAATAAAAACGAGCTTCACGCATAGCCGGCTCACGTAGCTGATAAAGAATGGAAAAACTTTGCAAGATGATGATTATGTACGCGAACATGTTCTCATGAAGAGATGCTACAGTGGGACAAACAAGCATAGTGAAGCAGACGATAGGTATCAGCGGAGCTAGACCATTGTCAACCACTCGGACATCTGCCGCCTTCTCGGCTGTCGGAAGTGAGGCGTCTAGTTGAAGTGATAACACCAGCAGAGATTATGAAATCGTCAAAGATCGCGCCGATAAAGAACAGTCATTGTGGCCTACGAAGATGCGCCAAGTATGGGATGTTGAACGTTGTAAGTAAGAAGAACTCATTTTCATTTACCTGCATAAACAGTTCGTTAGACTCTCGACATGAGTCAAAGTGATTCTCTGCTTTAGACTTAAAGTCAGAATGCTGGCAGGAAAAGGAGGAGAAGCAGGGGGAGAGAAGTGTGTGTTTGCATTGCCAAACAGACTTTATGCATTCCAGGCGAAGCTGCTTGAACTCCGTAACACTGCGGCTATGCTTTAAAGCCTAATTCCAAAGCATTGTATAATCCACATCGAAAATATTCTTGTCTTTAGCACAGATATCTTAGAGCATAACGCCAATCGTCAGCAAGACGCAAAATTGAACCTAAGCCAAATAAATGCTATTCTCGACAGTGTTGAGAAAATTTGCAGTTTTCTTTGGTGCTTGGTCGCTTGCTAAGTGGGATGGTGGTCATCACAAACCGTAAAAAGCAGACGAGAACCTGATCGACGTCAATCGAATGAATTGGAGACCCGCAGTTCCTAAGGTTTTTACAAATTACTATAGTCGTTTTTGTTAAAAGAATCGCTAAAATCACTAATGTGTTGCTAACATTTGTCGGAAAGTTGTCAAAAAGAATTGCAGGTGGGAGAACGAGCACAACGAGACGTTTAAGTGGCTAAAGTGAGTGCTCTGCTCTGCACTCGATTCTAGCATTTCCCAACTCCGAGTCGAGTAGACAGCTCTTTGTGCAGGATGTGGATGCGAGAGACGCACCCCTTGGCCGTGTTTTCACAGAGTACCAAAGAAAGCATAGAACACGTCATCGTCCACGTGAGTACCAGACAGCGCAACATGAGCTGTGTTGGCTACACACTGGTTAGACGCTTCAGACACCGCCTCTTAACAAGAACGGATCGCCCATCACCCACCTGATTAAAAACGAGCAAAGTTGATCATAAGTTTGCACGCTGGTAGGAAGAATTACAGTGATATGATTTCACATATTAATACAAATAGGTCATATGGGATAGCAAAGCGGATATTCTGCCCTGATAACGGATCGCCGCAGTAAAGAACATTGTAGTGAGTGCGCTATTTTAATGGGCCTACTCAACATCGTTTGGGGAACACGCAGAGCACTGATCCTGACACAGATCTTGCAGGCAAGATTTTATCGATATCCTCTTATAAGTCCACAATGGAGAAGATGATCTCGTCCATGAAGGTGGCAAGAATGATAAGAACTCCCTCTGAAGGCTAAGATTTTGTGGTGCCAAGAAGACTTTGGGTCTCTCCAGTGTTCAGTAGTCCCAAGCTCATTAATGCAAAACGTTCTCTGGGCGTTACATTAGCATCTGGATCAAGTGGGTGAAGACGGCAGAAGCCTCGAGTGGTTTTGTGAAGTCTGCCTTCACACTATCGTCCCCACCAGGTTTCACGGAGAAAGAGGAGGCATAAATATCACGGGTTTCCTACCACTCATCAAGAAGGGAAACCGGTATATCCCCGTTATGGAAGACCATCTTACAAAAGCAGCCGACGCAGGATCCAGGATGACGCAAGGCTCTAGAACGGTTGCGTCAAGTTTCTTCAAACAGTGATATTGTAAGTATGGAATGTACGGATCGGCCCATAATGAACAAGAGCCACATTTTAGAGCCTTCATTTTACTGAAATATGCAAGACCATCTGCGTCTCAAAGCCATGCACAGCATCTGGTCATCAACAAGGTAGCCGACTACTGGAAATAACGAATCGCGTTTTTAATTAGACCACTGGCTTTTCACTGAGTAGGCCTAGGAAGTCCTCTTCTTGCCTAAAGGGAAACAGTCCATATACCCAGTTGGTGTTTCATCGTTCAAGATGGTGGCGAGTCGGCGAATGAGAGTTGTATCTAGGACCCTTCTACCGAATAAATAACTGGCATCCGAATAAGTACTAGAGCAGGTTCTGCACCCGATAGGAGGAGTAGAAGCAATTTTAACATTACATATTGACAATTATGGCTGCCTCCTATCATGCAAACCGGAATTCATTGCAAATTACACCATCCTTGCAGCAAAGACCCACTCCAATTAGCAAAAATTATCCCATCTACAAACCACCTTTTCTGGAAAGCACAACTCCATGCCTAACCAAATACCACCCACATAAGAAGATGAGAGCTCACAAAGGTACGCCACTGATAAGATGTGCAAAGACGAAATAGCCTATCAATGGAAGAATGAAATCAGTAAATGGCATATTAAGTGAAAGACCGCAAGAATAGTACCGGGGATGACGCCCGAAGAGACATGGGTGCTGAGGAGGGTTCCTCCTCTCCCTTCTGGTCACCCTTGTTAGTAGAAGTCTGCGTATGTTTTGATATCTTTAATAGATAGGGTGATAATTACACAGATAGGCGAGATGTGGGAGTTCAGGCCAAGGAAGCGTCACGCTCCAGCGAGTCTCCACGCTGCTCCGTTACGTGGCTCAAATTGTTTTCCCGCCTCTGGCCTACAAAGCACATGTAAAGAATATAAGTACTACATAGTCCCCTCGTCTTTTGAGCGCCGTCCCCGGCGCTACCCTTATTGATTCGCTTCGGTTGTACCGTCGGGTGGTTTGCCTTTTTCTACGATTAAATAGGCCTCGTC
This sequence comes from Taenia hydatigena, assembly GCA_036345935.2. Classification (NCBI taxonomy): domain Eukaryota; kingdom Metazoa; phylum Platyhelminthes; class Cestoda; order Cyclophyllidea; family Taeniidae; genus Taenia; species Taenia hydatigena. The sequence continues at coordinate 968,904 of JADWOT020000001.1, read as the reverse complement.
CTCGTAGCTGACCGGCGGAGCACCTCTGTAAGGTCGGATCTTATTGTAATGGACGGTTATGAGGTGAGTACGGAGCTCTGCATTCCGGGCGAGGTAGTTCGTAGGAGACAGGACTTTTACTACGCGGAAGGGATCTTTACTCCAAGGGTGGTAAAATTAGTGATGTGTCTTAGGTGGGGGAATCGGCCGATATATTTGGACAAGATCTCCTTCGTGGTAGGCAGTGAGTCGACTGTGCTTGTCGTAATATTTCTTTTGTCGGGTATGAGACATTTGAAGGTGTCGGCGGGCGAGATTAAACGTCTTTCTTATCCCTTCTTTGAGACGTAGTACGTACTCCGGGGCGTTGTCGGTAGCCTCTTCTTTACGCGGGAGGAAGACGTCGGAGGGGACTCTCATTTCGCGGCCTGTGAGCATCTTTAACGGAGAGACACCGGTTGATGTATGGACTGTAGCCCTATAGGCAAGAAGAGCACGTCCAAGGTTTAAATCCCAATTTTCCTGTCGTGCCTCCTTCGTAAAAGCCTTTAGTAATGCTATCAGGGTTCGGTTAGTTCTTTCCACTTGTCCATTGCCCTGAGGGTGACCAGGTGTCGTGCGCGTCTTTGCGATTCCGAGGGACCTGCATAGTTCAGCGAAGAGTCGGCTTTCGAAATTAGGGCCTTGTTCGCTAATGGACGGATTTAGGCACTCCGTGCTGACAGATCCAACGATTGAAAAAGGTCGACGCGACTGTCTCGGCGTCTTGGGACCTCATGGGTTCCGCTTCGGCCACTTTCGTGAAGTAGTCAACCATAACTAAGATATATCGGTTTCCCCTCTTGGTAAGGGGTAGGGGCCCCATGATGTCAATACCCACTCGTTCGCCCGGAAACCCCGTAAGCATAGGCTGCAGGCGTGCCACTGCTGTGGAATGAGGCTTCATGAACCTGCTGCAAGTAATGCAGGTTCGGCAGAAGTCGTGCACGTCTGGGGAGAGGGAGGGCCACCAGTATCGTTTCATCGAGGCCTCCACCATCCTCTTCTCGCCTACGTGGCCCAATTGTTCGTGCAGCTCTTGAAGGGCTGTTTGTATCAAGGAACCTGGGACAACCAGGCGCTTGGAGACGTGGCGTCTTCTTGGTACCACAAGACTTCATCTTCCAGGGAGAGTTTGGACCATTGCTGCCATATCTGCTTGGCTGCCTTGCTGGATGCCAGAAACCTGTCGTATACCAAGGACGTGTCGGGGTCTGTACTCTGTGTGTTACTCCACTGATGTTTAGTCGGCTCGCTTAAAAATAGGGTTCCCACTACACCGCTATGCCTATCGACTGAGAGGGGTCTGCGGGATAAGGCATCTGCGTTGCTATGCAAGTTTCCTTTTCTGTACTGCACAGTGAAGTCATATTGTTGCAGCTCCTCGTACCAGCGTGCAACCGAACGATCGATCTCCTTCATTGTTTTCAACCAGGTCAGCGCCTGATGGTCTGTTCTCACTATGAACTGTCTCGCTATAAGATAGTGCTTGAAGTGGCGTACCATTGTATAGATGGCGAAAAGTTCACGTTCTGTTGCACTCTTCTGTCGCATTTTTTTGTTCAATCTGGCACTAGCGTAGGCAATGACGTGTTCCCTACCTTCTTTGTCTCTTTGCTAAAGTACACCGCCCACGGCCACGTCGCTGGCGTCCGTGTCTAGTACGAAGGGAGGTGCGGTGGTCTCGAAATTCGGTAAAGCCAGGATTGGAGCGGAGCAGAGCATTCGCTTTAGTTCTTTGAAGGCTTCATCATGTTCATTCTCCCAATTGAAATTTCTTTTTGCCTGCTTCTCGGTTAGCTTGTGTAGGGGAATAGCAATCTTGGCAAAGCCTTCAACGAAGCGCCTATAGTATTTTGCCAAACCGAGGAAGCTGCGAAGTTCCGTCTGATTAGTTGGTGTTGGCAAGGTTCTCACTTGTTTTGTGCGGTCTTCAGTGACTGCCATCCCGTCTGACGAGACTGTGTGCCCCAGAAAGTTGACTGGACCGCGGAGAAAATGATACTTCTTTGGATTCAAGGTCAAACCTGCATCTTGCAGACGGTCCAGGACTAGTTTGAGATTGGCGTTATGTTCGCGGATGTCTCTACCCAAAACGAAGACGTCATCGAGGTAGATTGTGCAATGTTTCGGAAAGAGCCCAATCAGTGCTGTCTGCATTAGGCGCTGGAAAGTGGCTGCGGCGTTACAGAGTCCAAACGGCATGGTCTGGAATTCATAAAGTCCGTTGGGTACTATGAAAGCCGTCTTCTCTCTATCTTTTTCTGCCACTTCTTCTTGCCAGTATCCAGATTTTAAGTTTGGTGTGAAGAACCACTTTGATCCATGTAGAGCATCCAAGGAGTCGTTGATATGAGGTAAGGGAAAGGCGTCCTTCTTAGTTACGGCGTTTAACTTCCTGTAATCGATGCACAGCCGTAGACTACCGTCAATTTTCTTTACCAATGCGATTGGGGAAGCCCATGGTGACTTGGATGGCTTGATAACTTCGTCCTTGATCATCTCTTCCACCAGACGGTTCACTTCGTCCCGGAGGTGCGGACGTATACGTCTGGGTGGTTGCCAAATGAGCCTGGCCTCGCCAGTGCCAATAGTGTGTTTGACCATACTTGTTCGGCCGAGTTTTGTTCCTTGCCATGAGAACAGGCTCGGATACTTGCTAAGCAATGAACGTAGCTCCTTTCTCTCGCCATCGGTGATGTGCGTTAGCTGGGAGCAAAGCTCATCCAAGTTGTTGATCGGGGTGCCCGCAGCTTCGAAAAGGGTGCTACAGATTGCGTCTGCATCCTTTTTGGGCGGAGATCTGACTGGGGTTGTTTTTCTATGCCGCGGGGTCACGAATGTCCCTTCTGCAAAATTCAGGACCGCCTTGGTATTACGAAGGAAGTCCACGCCGAGTATAGCGTGCCAAATCAACTCAAAGCACATAATAAATGGGACTTGCCACGTTTCTGTCCCCGGTGACACTTTTAGTAACGTCTCTCCTTTTACTTTTATCTTTCTGCCCTCTACTGAGAGAAGTTTGCAAAGAAAGGACCCGTGCGAAACTTATTGTGGAGATCTGGGAACGCTTGAGGGTCCACTAATGACTTGGCTGCGCCTGAGTCAAGGAGGAAACTGCAGGGGCGTCCCTCTACCTTGCCGGAGACTCGCATAAATGGAAGACAACCATAGGAGGATAAGCAGGATAGGGAATAGTACTGCTCACCTGCTTTTGCGATACGGGGCGGAGGGGTCCACCGCGGACGTGTGGAACTCGGTCGCCGGTGAGACATGTGGAGCGACGAAGTCAGGAGAAGTTCCTGACGTTTCCTAGTGGCTGCATTGACCAGCTGGCTGAGGTCGCTGGTCTTCAGGGCCTGGAGTTTCGCGGTGATGGACGGGGGACGGACGCCAGCTTTGAATTGGACAGCCACCCATCTATTCACCCTGTTAGGTGGGCAGCCTCTGAAAGCCCGTTCAGTGAGGATTTGCAGGACTCCCGCGTATTCCTCGTCGTTTTCGCCCGATTTTTGGTCGCGGAGAAAGAACTCTCAACGGAGCGACTCCTCTCGTTGGTCAAAAACGAGCTGGGTCAATTTTCGCAGCAATGGTCGAGATCGAAGTCAGGTGAGACTCCGGCATCAATGGCTGCTGAGAAAAGCTCTTGTGGAAAGGCGTGCAGGATCAGCGGAATCCTCTGCCGCTGGGGGTACAAGTGGATGTTAGACCTGACGGTTTTCATCCAATCTGTGAAATTCATTCCTTCCTTGAAATGGGAAGGTCCGCCAACGCTGCTACCAGTGTAGAGGGTTCCTCCTCTCCCTTCTGGTCACCCTTGTTAGTAGAAGTCTGCGTATGTTTTGGCATCTTCAATAGATAGGGTGATAATTACACAGATAGGCGAGATGTGGGAGTTCAGGCCAAGGAAGCGTCACGCTCCAGCGAGTCTCCACGCTGCTCCGTTACGTGGCTCAAATTGTTTTCCCGCCTCTGGCCTACAAAGCACATGTAAAGAACATAAGTACTACAGGTGCAATACTTTGTTTGTTAAAACTACCGGTTATGGTGAAGGTCGCAGAGGTGGCCGCATTGCCCTAGCTGCGTAGGTTGGCCTCCGGGCAATGCCAGCAGCCTATTTCCCTCCATCTTTTGAATACGTGCATTCTAACCTAGCATTCTGCCTTCTTTTGCCTTCGAGGGAGCCTTGGGACGCTACAATGTGTCTATACCACAATAATGTCGTCCTAAGTGTACCTTTGTGTCGAGAAGCGGTGAAGAACTTTGAGCCTTGTGTTGGATAAGGCCTCAGAACATCCGGAAGCGAAGTATGGGCCAGTATCCTACTCTTCCCACACCTGTACTGTTTCTCGTTCGCCCAACCTCATAAATATGCTGCAGCCCAATTAGCCAGTTCAATCGAAGAAAATGAAGAGGTGACTTAGAAAAGTACCACATGTAGTCCTGTTTATCGGATGGACTTCTATTGTAGTGCACTAGTTGAGTCGCTGTCAAGAAGATGTAAATCATGGGCGCCTACAGCGGATGTAGTCTAAATGGATAGGTAAAAGCCGGACCGAAAATTGCGTTGAGAGCTGCAATATTTGGTTTTTTTGGACTGTGAGTTGAGATTTTGGTCTCACAGGTGGCTTGAATGCTCTAGCCGCGTAGATTGGCCTCCAATCCATGCCAGCAGCTCCATTCCCTCTGTCTATTAAATATGTATTCTGCCCTGATATTTTGTCTTCTTTTACCTTCAGGGGAGTCTCGGGACGCTGCAAGGGCTATTTCAAAAAAGAAACTTGAGTTAAGTAAGATTCCTAAAAAGAAAACAACAACAAAGGCGATGGAATGAGAGATTCTGAATACCGGTAAGAGTCTAATCGGCAGCGCCAATCCGTGCCGCATGGAGGTCCAATAACAAGCTTATTTCATTATTTTCTGGGAAAACCGATGGGCAGGTATACTTCACCGCACAGTTAATAGCACGACTTTCCTCATTTTATTAATCAGCTGATTAGCATCAGTCTTGGGCCATTTTTCGTAAATGTTATAAACTTGTAAGCCAAAACATGCTTGTATCAATTACTTGTAAGCATTCTTAGAAAAATTCCATAAAAAAGCGAAAAGCATAGGCTGATCAAGCCAAAAAGCGCTGTGGGTACAGGCGCATTTTTGATAATTTTTTTTAAAGCCTGTTTAGAAATGAAAATATGTTTTACATTCTCGCGGAATTCGTGTAAGCATTGGCACTTGCATTAATCCGTTAATTGCATTATATTTGTCTCATAGTTTTTGAGTGGCTTGTGGGTGCAAATATTCTTCTTGCACAAAAGAAAATTTGTTTTAATTGCCCGACTGCTGCACCTTCGACCTTTAAGAGGTCGAATCCCCATATAAAAAGCATTATGAGGTGATTACATTACAACTAGAGATGAGTATGTGTTTCTTGAGCATAATTGGCTTTTCTTTGACTTTTCTGACTAACAGATGCTCATGTCAAGCAAATGGTAAATCCTATTTACAAATTTTATGCTTCGTAAAAGCCTGGTCTGACTGGAGCTTTAATGACGCATTTATGATCGAATAAGTATACAATTGTAGCATTTTTTGACTGCGCGCTAAGGTCATTCTTCCTAGCTTTGAAATGAATTCGCGACCGTTGTGTTTTATTTCCTAATATCCTTCCTGTTATGCTCAAATTAACCTTCTAGAGATCTGCACTCCAATAAACTTCACCCAATTAATAATGTGCGGAGATGATTCTATGGTTTCTAGCATCGGTTAAAAGTAGGGCTACAATCAAAAACTTCTAGCAGATTATTCGAATTAATATGACAGAATATTGTATGCAGCACTAATTAATGCCTCAGTTTTCAATAAGTTCGTTAGAAAATTGATTAATCCCACATTTCCGTATTGAATTTTAAGAGCACCTTCCCTATTACAACTAACACTGGTGGTTTTCTTAGCACATCTCAACAGTATCAGACATGGGCAGAATGTGAGCAAGAGCATTTGAATGCTTTCCTTACACAATACGCGTTTTGTGTGAGTTATTTCACCTTCTTTCATGGTTAAGCTGCTGAGATAAGCCTAGAAATCGACTATCAAAATGTCTTTTACATGTTTCTACTTCGTTTCGTTTCTATAAACTCCTTTCACACTCCTTCTACTGTCTCGATCCATTTAGATTGTCAGTGACAAATCTAAAGCATTAAATGGCATTGTTTTTATTAAAACCTTTTTCTTTTTAGATTTAGTCGCGTTTTTGAGAGTCATTAAGAAAATTCCTGAATCTGAACTTGCTTTTTAGATTTACTTAAATATTGTTTTAAATCCAATTGACTTTTGCAAATGTCTTACGCCCTTAAACCTAAAATCATATCCTCCTTCGCAGCCTTTGCCATTAGCCAACGGTGTATGTTACTGGGTACTGCAAAATAGGAAGAATGCTCAACTTGAACTTCTTTTATATTTATGCATACCCATCTTTAAGAGGCACCAAAAGGCGGTGCTGTTTTTGGACTTATCCTAGGTAAAGATCTCCTATCCCTATAAGTGAACAAGGTTGATTTTGGAATGCATGGATGTATGGACTCTAGGAGGGCTCAAGTGGGAGCAAAGGCGCATTAAAATGATGTGCATGGTTATTGTGCTAGCTCTACCTCTAGCAGCAAAAAACGCAGGCATAATGAAGGTGTCACTGTCTTATTTCATCTAAGGCTCCAAGATAGCATTCTTTAGTCAAGATTACGGAAGCGGCGGCGGAACACCTCAAGTGTATATAGTCTGCAAAGAAATAACTGCAGCAAATTAAGACGTAATATGTTTATGTTTCATCAAATGACATTACGATGAAAAGACTGGATTACCAACCTGCCATGTAGCGTCCTGAGACTCCTCGAAGGCAAAAGAAGGCAGAATAGTAGAGTAGAATGTATATATTCAACGGACAAAGGGAAATAGCCTGCTGCCATGGCCCAGAGACCAGCCCACGCAGCTAGGGCAGTACAGTCACCTCTGTCACCTTGACCAAAACCAAGAGTTCCAACAAACAAAGTACTACATTGCCCCCTCCTCTTTCGAGCGTCGTCCTCTACGCGCCCCTTGGTACACCTCCCGCGTCAGCTATCACAACGTAGTCAGTGCTGCGAGAAGCACCCACAAGCTAACCATGCCAGTCGCCGACATTCGACGCGATTGAGGCGATGCTTGACACCAACGTCAGTGATCCCTCTTGACAGTGCAGCATAAGTGGTTCTGCCAACCATCAGTATATCCGTAGGGGGGCGTTAGCACGCCGATCTCCTTAAGCAAGTATAATAGGGGTAATCTTCGGAACGAAACTTTCCAGGTGGTCTATGGCTAGTGTCGCTTCAGTTGTTGATAGCTTTCTTGTTAAACACGGAGAAGGGGTAGGTGCCGGAGATGGACGTCGTTTGTGGCCCATCCGTAGCACATGCCATTCTTTCGCACCGCTGCAACATGCCGCAGGCGGTAGAGATCGGGATAGTAACCCTGTGGGGTCGGGTCGGCTTTCCACTGCCATCAATGTAGCATCCTGAGGCTCCTCGAAGACAAAAAATGGCAGAATGCTAGGGTGGAATGTATAGATTCAACGGGCAGCGGAAAATAAGCCGTTGGCACGACCCAGCGGCCAGCCCACGCAGCTAGGGCAAGATGGTTAACTCTGTGACCCTGACCGAAACCGATAGTCTCAACAAACAAAGTATTGCAGCTATAGCATTGACTTGGACTGGTTTCTGCTCAACATATATTTTTGGTTTGGCAAGCTTTCATACCTTCTGATAATGATAATCAATTGGGATTAGTTTGATTGCATTTTATTGTCGTATAATTGTTTCATTCGCAGCTTATAGTCACTTTATCATAACTATTTTTGCCTGCTCTAAAGTGCATATTTCAGTATTCTTTATAGCTCGGTGTTGCTTGTTTGGCTATTTAGCAATAGACTGTTTGATTTTCGGAAAAGCTATAGATTGTTAGTTAGGAGCAACATTTATTATTACTCTTTTTGCAGTTGTGCTTGTAAGTCTATAGCGCAAATTCCCATTTTCGACGCACTTACTTAAAAATTATTTTGTTGTATGAAACTCGAAGATTGTTTTAATCCTCCAATTGCTATGTTTCTAACCATTAAGAAGGTCGACTTCGCATATAAAGAGTTCGACCAGATTATGAGCTTGTTGCCTTAAAATGAATGCGTATTTCTGGCTAACAGTTTGCGCTTGCTTAACATCATTGCCTCGCAAATCTTCATGCCGTATCGATGGTAATTGTCTTTTGTGATTTGTGTGTTTTGACGAAAGTTGACTAGTTGCAATTATGAATTGTTACTCTGAATATCTCAGTTTTATTTCAACTTAAATATTCGGTTCACTAGTCTTGGTATTTTAACATTTTTACACGAGATAGAGTAACGGGACTGTTGCGAATGGTCTTTTATTATCTCTTATCCCATTTTCGAATGAATTGTCCAGTTAGCTACACTTTGGTATGGCCTAAACTAATTAGCAAGCATAGAAATGATTTCATAGTCGCAGGTATAAAAAATACAATTTTTTATAAGGAAATGATGCCAGTGAGTCAGTTTAAGCTATATTGAGCATCATTACTCTCAATTATATGAAATATTGTTGTCTTTCTTATAATATTCCTGATTTTCATATTAATTAATCCCGTTAAGATTGCGTTTAAAAAGCGTATTCTAAAAAAGCTGTAATATTACGGTGACTTTAAGAGCGATGCTAGCGTTCTTTCATAACATGGCGATTACATCAGACAAGCAGTGTGTGATTTAGGGCAGTGCTTTAATTATTTTCCCATGTGCGTGGATCATTTTATCTTTTTGCATAATAGTAGCTGTTGTCAAGTGGTTAAAAGCCAAATTACAAAACATGCTTTGCATATTTATATTTCTGTTAAACATCTTCCTGTGCAATCTATTTTTATAAACACTGGCGTTGTTTGCTTTCAAGCACAATTTGTTATTAAATGCAAAAAAAAAACATTCTTTTGTAGGTCAAGCCAGTTTTTTAAAGGCCTTTAGGGAAAGCTTGTAAGTTGTCATTTTTATTCCTCTGCTTTGCTTTAAAATGGTTTATGTCAAATTTTACTAACAGTGTTTTGCGTATCTAATCTGCTTTATTCATTTTAAATTATTTGAGTCATGCTATTATTTATTTAAAAGTCTTCCGCAGCAATTTGACTGCGTAGCAAGGCTGGATAAATCCCACATCACCCATGACAATGATTTGCTGAATCTGAAAGAACTTGGTAAGGTTATAAGGAAAAAGTCGTACGAATCGTATTTTGCGGTGTCATGGAAAAGTGGCGAGCAGATGGCGCCTACTGTCAGTGTTCATACGCACTTAAAGCGGTAGTAAGATTGTGCTGCCCAATGCTTTTTTATCGCAAAGGTGAAAGCGTATCGTCGGCAGCACAGAGAATAAAAAGGAAAAATTGGCATGACTTAAATCACTTTCGTTGATAAACTGGGAAAGGCTCGTTTTACTTAAATAGCACAATTAATGGCTTGGCTGTAGGGGTGTGTGCGCCAACTTTTGCACAAATAAAGGGATGCATTGAAACAAAACTACATTGGAAGTGGTTAAATGTTGTGTGGGAGTCTAGTTGGTGGGTATGGCAATAAAGACGTCATCTTGCCTGCCTTTTCTAGCGTTTATACACGTCGATTTACGCACTTGTGTGGAAAGAGCTTGTGTTAAATGCGAGAATTTGGGCAACTTTGGCCTCGGTCACGATCCGTTTGCCTTGAGGGAAGAATGGACACAAACAAACCACCTTGCCCTAATTCACGTGGTTAACTACTTGCGCAGATTTACTAAAGAATCGAGTCGTCGGTAACACATGGATTGCCGGAAGAGTTGAATGCACAAAACTTATTTGCCAACTACACTGCCCAGTAGACCATGCCTTAAATGTCTTTGGTTTTTTATTGACTAGCACGCATTTTTTGTGTCTCTTAGCTCTTTGCTGTGGATTGCTTTGAATGTTGGGCGTCCTCATTTGTAGTCTAAATTAATTTAGTTGTTTTTTACCAGAAAGCATTTGAGTCATTTTCGTTAATTAACTAAAATCTGTGAAATTGATCTTAACCTTAACTCCAAGGCTTTGGACTATTCTCATTGCTAACAAGCTTTTGTGTATCATTAAGTCGTGCCTAAAACTGCATATTTCTACGTTTGTCTATCCTCCATGGATGCCTTTATCACTGCCAAACGTTTTTATAAGCGGGATCAAAAGGAATACTTAACTGGACCTCTTCACATCCCTAAACACGCCTATATTTAGGGCAGTCGCAACGCGATGCTGTGTAATACCATGTTCATCATAGTTGGAAAGCTTCCTATGAACAGTTGTCAATCGCTGTCTTCCCCTTAATTAGCGTTTGACATGCGTCCTTGAGGCGGGTGGGTGGGCGGGTGAAAACGGGGCATTGGAATGGCTGGTGCGTAAATAAAGAAGCACAGAAAAGTCATGTATAGGCATTGCGCTGGCTTTAATTTTAGCTACAGCAGGCACACGCAAATTGAAGCTCCAAACAGCACTGCGTTAATCGAGTGGTGTGAGAGCTGTGAAGCAACGTCTCCGGCACCTTTGCTTTTGTAAAGGACTCAGGACGTGACTTGTTCAAGCCAAAGCAGGTGTAAATTTTGCTTTTAGATTCACGTTAGTGTAAACGCAATAAGTCAAAAAAGATGCCAGGTTTGTTCATCCATCTTAGAAATCGCCTTCGTTACATTTTTATGAAATGGGGGCATCTTGATCCTAATACCGCATTAAGGCCAAGTTTTTTTGTTAATAATCAGAGGCACTGTGCATTTTTCGGATTACGAATCACTCAAAAATTGCATGGCTTGTGAATTCTGGACTACTTACAGGGATCATTACGTACAATCTGCCATAATTCCGCATCACAAATGATTTGTTGTACGATTAACCATAAAACTTATTGGAATGACTTGTACGTATTCGCCTAAAAGTGCATTAAAGAGAAGTAGTTGAATTTGACAGTCCGGGGCTTTCACGCACCTTCTACTTTGCAGAACCACCGATCCACCAAAACCACCAGGTTCGTGCCTACTAAAACTAATACATAATAACTTAACTTTCATGCGCTTCCCTACGAAGACCCTAATAGCGACTCACATTATCTCGCAGAAGCACTTAAGCAATTTTACTGGTCATCAGCACCGGTTGAGAGCTGCAAACTATCTATACTAAAGGACAAGTTGTCCATCTGTGGAAATGTGGTGCATGCCGCACGGGTCGGCAACTCGCAAACATGCAATAACTATTTGCCCCTCGGCTGATTCGCAAAAAAATTGCCCAAGTTTTATAATAAACCTTCGATTGCTCCATGACCTGCTAGATCCCATGGCTTCCAAGTAGTGGCAAATGGGTGGCATTTAGAAAATTAATAATAGAGAAAGTTGCTACTGCACACAATGCAGTAGCGTTGCAGTTGTGCTGCATGAAGAATGTCAACGTAGGGCTACGGTGCGTAAATCACCCCACCTTCCCAAGCCCTTTGGATACGATGCCGCGATAAGTGAACAGAAGCCTTACTGCGATAAATGCTGCAAAGCTACCAAATCTGACATTAAACAAATGGACAACGAAGTATGCAAAACCATCTTCTTTTATTTTGGCGCCAGGAAACATTAAATGGACTCCGTTGAATAGTACAGCAGTAAGAGCAACATGGGAGGCGCCTGGTGACAAGGATCAAAATGACGTGTTTATTGTCTGTTTCAAAGGATCCGTAACTAAAGGTTGCCCCAAAAAAAAAGGTAGGGTAGTGGAGTGCACAGTCAACGGCCTCTTACCTCTCCGCTCCAACGAGGTTTGTGGTCAAGTCTGTCGGCCTAATCCGGTGACCACAACTGAGCTGCCTCTTAACCCTCACGCCCCCTCTGTGTCAAGTGATGATCGCCTTGGTTTCGGTGCACGCTGTACATTGGCAGAACATAGTTGTAGCGAACCTACCTGCGAAAACGTGATCACTCCAGTCGAAGGTGAGATATATGCAAACATTTTCCTGCATACGAAGCATCCCTAGTGAATATCCATTAATCCCTCAATGCCTCTCCAGTACTTTCATTTTGCTAAATGGCATTAATTACAAACACGCGTAAAATTTGTGCCGAATGTGGCTTTACAACTTGGCACTTTACTAGGAACCCACTGTAAACTGTGCTCGTGCTTTATTGGAATGATTGAGTGTTGTGTTAGAATTGAGTCAATAAATGGTATGGTAAAGGTGTAGGACAATTCGAAGATGCCGATCCTTTAAATGCACCCTTCAACAGTCTTCTAAACGGACGTGAACGAACTGTGATGTGCTTATCCCCTGATCTTTCCTTTCAACCCCCTAACTTTGTGCCTCACTCGTTCTTCTCCTCGTATTCGCATTCGAAACATTTTGTTTAGTTCACTTTTTAACAGTGTTGTCAATCTTATCGTCGTTTCGGGCATCTCTATCTCTGTTCCGTTTTGTTATTTTTGGTGCCTTAAATACTTCATGTAGCCCTTTTGCATTGAAGCCACGCCTACGTTCGACGCTCCCTTATGCTGACAGAAAGTGATGCAACTAGGCGAGGTCATTTGGACTCTGAACTCTGAACACTGATTGGGTGTGTTGAATAACAAAAGCAAAGGCAAAGCCATACAATCGGTGTGGTAGTGACATAAAGGAATTTTGTCCACCACACATTCACCACTGAGAGTTTTGGGTGGCAGGTGTCTGAAATTGTGTCGAATCCTCAAGCATTTTGGAATGTCGCATTATCTCCTCAGTTCCTTCTAGTTATCAGCATTAAGCACAAATTTTCTTCAAATGTGCTAATTTATGATTTTAAGAAAAGCCTCTTCAACTTGTCCCTAAGATCGCGTGAAAAATCTAATCCTCCATCGCTATTTATCGGCCGGCTATCCCAAACGGAAATGTTAGGAGCGTTTTACCTGTGCTCACGCACAAATATTCACTGCTATGTTGAGGTCTTTGCTAGCTGATAAACCTGGTTGGAAACAGGAGGTCACTCAAGCCTGTGCGAACTAAAAGAAGTGCATAAGTATAAAGACATTCGACCGGTCTATGCCCATAGGTTAGGGGACCTGTTAAGCCCTTCATTCTACTCTGTTCTGCTTTGAGCCCTTTCCACTATCTACGCTTGCCATATCTACCCCGCCTTAACACGATGACAGCATTCGGAGTCGACTACTGGATGTGGAGCCCATAAATAGGGATTCGTATAACTAAATCTGCTCCTTTGTGTTTTGGTCGTGTTTTGTAAGCAGAACAAACTCAAGGTAAAAGGCGGTGATATTTCCTCGGTTGTCAATCTATCGCAGCCCTAGGGCAAAATTTTGGTTTGACAACTCGCATGTATTCACCACATTGTATTGGCAGTGATAGTAGTAGGAACAGCTATTAATATGCTTAAGACTTTCTGGTAACAGCAGTTTAATTAGCCGCTTCGCAACAGGCTTTCGTGGAGTAAACAGACATCGTCATCTTGACTGTGTTAAGACATGCCACAGCAAAGGAAAAAATGTGGTCATTCGAGCGACAAGGAAGAAACCGATGTGCTCATTGCAAATATCACAGAATCGAGAGAGGAACGCTGCCTCCCAAAAAGAGGCATTGAGTACAATACTGACGGTTTTTTCACTCCCCACGTAGTCTGCATTCAAACCTGTCACGCATAGGCGTTGACATTAGCATACGCTTTACGCGCAACGACAGCATCCACCCAATCATTACATCCCTTGTCAATGTCACTTTCGCTTTCAAGTACGTCTGCGTTTGCAGTCCTCTCTGCTCTGGATTGTAAAAAGGCCACCATTCCTTCCCCTAGGTAGAGCTTCGCTGGCGATTGACATTAAATGGGAAAGACAGTGATTTGGTGTTTGGTGTCCGACACGATAATTCGTTGAAATGTTGAGCGCTGTAATTTGAATGAATAAATAACTGAAAGAAAATGCCGCAAAGTCAGAACCAGAATGCAGTAATGAAGTATTTACCTGCATGATGTGGTCTGCTTAAATATGCATTATCCTTAGGCACAACTAATAGTGCAGCAGGATCCCCGTAATATCACGTCTTTGTCCCAATCGCTTTTTTACCCTTCATTTACGTATTTGTCACCTCTACTCAAAATTTATCGTCTCCTTTATCCTGTTTCCTTCAGTCCCTAAGAACCTGACTTCTGGAAAGCGGACAAACACGAGCATTGAAGCTAAATGGACGCTCCTGAATGATGTCGCAGAGTCAAACCCTTACATTTACACTGCCTGTGCAATGCCAGCCACTTTGTCAACGGGTATCAAAGTGTGTTGCTATACAGATAAGAATAGCTCGTGCACTGTGCCTCATCTTGATCCCAACACTGCCTACAGCCTCACCATCGACGCATGCTCTACTTCAGATCCGAAGTTGTGCAGTCTGAAATCAGATCCGCTGACTAACTACACATTGCCTAATGGTAAGTCCGCAGTGGCACTTTACAGACTACAACACTTGTATTAAAAAGCACGGAATTTGTAAGCTCTTAATGCTTTGACAGCAACACGGTTTTCATTTTGATATGCTCTTTCTCATCGCCCTTGCCCTAGACAACCTTAGTTAATAATATGCATGTTGTTGAGCAAAGACTCATTCCCAAAGTAGACTTAAAGAGAATATTGTCAATATAGCCGATCATATAAAAAGCAAATTAAGTACAATGGCATCAGCATCTAAAGCTCGGTGGCAACTTCGTTCTAAACAGCATTCACTTACCTGATGCTGCTGGGAGAGGGCAGCCTCGGTAACCGTGACTGAGCCAAGGCGCTCATTAATTATCCACACATTTTCGAGACACCTCTAGGATGGAATATGCAACCAAACATGTCTATAGCAAATTTCGTGCCTGGCATTCGTCTAATTATTGTTTTGAAATTGAATAGTTCCCCAGGATCTACAAGTGAAGGACAAATCCGCAGAGAGCCTAACAGTGACCTGGCTTACACCTTATCCCAACAATGAAAAAATTACCAAATACCAGATCAATGTAACTCAGGGCGAAGTACGTGTATTGCCTGCCATAAAAATAGACGTCAATGAATATCAAAACGAGACGCATAATTTCACTATTGAAAACCTCTGGCCCTGCACTGATTTCAACGTCAGTATCCGCGCCTGCGCTCGTAGCTTGGACTGTGGCGCCTCAGCACGTTTGCCAACGTTTACACTTCCTCCTCGTAAGCTTCAAAATGCTGCTACTTAGTGCAACCTTGCTTCTTTCCACGGTTCGTAGCCCTCTTTGCTCATTTCTGACAGTGCTAAAGAATTTTAAGCCTGACAAAGTGACCACCTACACGGCGATTTTGACATGGGAGAATGTAACGAATGCAAACTGCAGTCAGACCGAAGTCAGCATCGAAGTACAACCAAATGGACAAACAAAACGTACACTCACCCACTCGTGCATTGTTGGTAATGGACGGCGCGACGGCTCGCAAGGCTGCAAAGTGGAAAACCTTTCTGCCAATACAGATTACATCGCAACTGCTTCTGTATGCTCTCCCAAGGGATTCGGATGCAATACTGCTACAACCCCAGTAGAATTCCTTACTAATCCCGGCCGTACGTTCACACACAGATTGTGTGAAACTATTTATTGTGTGTTATGACAACGCCAAGCGGAAAAATAAGTTAATGTGCAAACTTGTAGCTCCGAATGGGATCAGTGCTAGCGAGGTTGGAAGTACCAGCATTAAAGTGACTTGGACAGCGGGCAGTGGGGTGGGTGCGGAAGGCTACGCAGCAAGAGCAGAACCTTCGAGTAGCAATTCAACGGACTCGGTCAAAAGCTGCATCACAAACAGCACCGAAGCGAGCTGCACAATAGACGATTTGGAACCAGCGACTGAGTACAGTGTGACTGTCTTCTCAGTCAGACAAAGCTCTGATGGCGAACGCATATTTGGGGATGCATCGGAAGTCATTATAATAGTCACTCGTGAGTGATTGGCATCAGATCTCTTTGATGGTGGAAAGGTTGATCGTGTGCTGACTGATGCGAAGCTCCTCATCACTTGCCGCAGTGATCAACTTTTTTTAAATTTCAGTCGCTGATACTCGACTGATGAAAATACTGCTGGGCGTATTCATTCCTCTGATCCTCATCATCATTCTCCTAGTTTTGCTCTTTGTCTTCCGCAAGCGGATTCCACTCTTTAAGCATTTGTATTATGCGGATTCACCTGCGGATGACGTTGGACTGTAAGTATATTTTCATAAAGCTGTCTTAGCATTTACCAGAAGCGAGGTTATCTTATTCCAACTGTTTATTACCTTAAACTCCTTTATCCCTTACCGCCTCTTTTATGAAAACTTACAAAGAATTAACAAAAAGCACCGGTCTTAACCACAAAATCTTAAACTCACAATCAAACCCCCATTTATTTGTCGTTTTGTTTGTGTTTATGGCAGAAATACCTACTACCAAGAAGCAGGGCGCGTGAGGTTATTTTTACAAGCATTTTTGTTGACTAAGTTGCCATTTCGTGTTCATTGCCTCCTTTCGACTTTCGTGCAGCGCTTCCTCCTTGATTGAGTACTACAATCCACCCGGTTTAAGGAGTCTATCAAATGCGTAAGTCCTGTAGTTTGTGGTTTGTCTCGATGTGTTCATCACTTGTTCGAATTAGGCTGTACTCATGCCATTGTGACACAGGTCGTAGGGTATTCCCAATGCCTGATGAGTGTGCATTTCACTGGTGGAATTAGGCAAACTTCAGTTAAGAAATGTGTGCTACTACCTTAGACATAAATTAGTGTGGAGGATTTGGCTTAGGAGCCATCCTGGTGATGTTAAACACTCTCTTCGGAATGCCAAGATGAGGCTGTGAATGCTAGATAATGTTCAAGGTGACCAAATGCATGTAAGGGAAGGCATAATCAGAAAATACGGAGCAAAGGCCTCAATTACGGCTGCATAGTTGATTGAACGATGGGATACAATGTAATTTCGAGACCAAACTTCTT
Source organism: Taenia hydatigena (assembly GCA_036345935.2). Classification (NCBI taxonomy): domain Eukaryota; kingdom Metazoa; phylum Platyhelminthes; class Cestoda; order Cyclophyllidea; family Taeniidae; genus Taenia; species Taenia hydatigena. The sequence goes on along the minus strand of JADWOT020000001.1, from coordinate 951,827 downwards.
AAACAAAGCATCGAATGGGTCATTACGGGAAAGGGTTCTGCTTATCGGCTCTCAGAATTGCCATAAATCACTTTCCACTCTAAATGGAATTGTGTCTACTTCAAATCGAGGCACTGCTGCTGCACGCTTTTTCTACAGCTTAAGCTTATATCTTCGTCCAAAGTATTTTAAGCATATTCCACCTACGGCCCCACTTCCTGCTTGTTATAATCAGGCACATTTTTAACATCGCCTCTGTCAACATCTACACCCCAAACGATACCGTTGAGATTCCAAGCTACATCCTAAAGCATTGCTGTCCTTATTAACAGTTCAAGCCAAAGACTAATGAGTGCATGCAATTTTTAAGGCGGTGTAAGCAAATCATGTAAAGAATAAGCACTTAACGCGGTGACTAAACAATTGCTGCATAATAAAAAACTTTTAAGCCGTCAAATCTATCCATTTCAGTATCAAATCTTCTTCGCATCTCTAGACCACCTCCCATCCCAATCGAGAGCTTTGCAGCTAACCTACAGGAACTAAACAGCAAAAATGAATTCCGATCTGTTTTTAAGGTTAGTATTTTTCCTTTCATTCCTTCTTTTTCCTAAATCTTAAATGAGTCCCAGCCTTGTCATCCGCCTTTCCTGCAGACAATGGAAGACCTCACGATATTAGAAATTGAAGAAAAACACCACCTGACTAAGAAGGTTGCTAAAGCAAACACGTCTCACAACCGCTACCTTGACGTAATGCCATGTGAGTTCAGCCTCCACAATGCAGCCTGCATGCATTTTCATTCCACCAGACTGATCTGTCTTCCTCTCATTGCAGACGATCAATCGTTGGTACTGATTGGACGCCCATGGTCCACAGCGCGTAGCGACCCAGAGCCTCGAATCACGGTACGTCAGCAGTCCGTTGTTATGGTGTGTGCGTTGACCTAGATGTTCAATCTATTCCTCAACCACCAGCTCAGATTCCATTTGGAAGTCGAAAGGACGCGCTGTGTGTTTGAGGGTTGTAGGTCGGTGAGGCGGGAGGCGGTTACATCAACGCGTCCTACGTGCGGCGTCCAGAATATGGCAGTGGAGGAGAGGCAATGGTGGCCTCCATCACTTCTCTTCCGGAGTACATCGCAACCCAGGGTCCTCTGGAGAGCACCGTTGCCGACTTCCTCACTATGGTGTGCGAACAGCGCTCTCCTCTCATCATCATGCTCTGCCAGTAGGTTTGGTGCAACTTGTCTTATTTTCCCATTTTGATTCCCACGAATCCTTTTTTTCTGGATTTGTCTAATTAAAATGACCAAATCATCTTTCCGCCTTCTTCTTCCATTTTTGTTGATCTATCTTCGCATTCGACTCCTCTCTGTGCAATTGACTTCCACTTGTTAACTGCGGCATACCTAGGCGTGTTTAGCTAATGAGAGGGGAAAGGAATTGCTACAGTATTCTATTGCTGCAAACATCTTCATCCTCTAGATTTGTTTCCAGTTGAGATTGCAAAGATTTCTTAGTCTGTTTTGCTGTTGATTTTACGGTCTTTGCATTTAAAAAATTAATCCAAGAAAACACACTTAAAAAGCAAAACAGGTAGCTAACCTGCTGCCTGCTTGTGCTAAGCAGTCTTCTTTCCTTCCTCTTTCTTTTATTCCTTCCCTCTAGTGGGTTACCAACTTCACTTTCTCACCTTAACCACTCTGCATCTGCATTGCTACTTTATCTGAAATCTCACAACCATGTCTCGCCGCCAATGCTTCTCCTCACTAGCTTTGCAATCAGGGAACGCTAACATGATGCATCGCCCAATTGTACCAAACTGCAGCCTTGGCATCATCGTCTAATACTATGGGCAATATCGCAGTACGCCAAAATCTCTAGTGATTTGGTATTATTGCTGCTCGTCTTCAAGCTCTGCCCTCATCTAAGTTTTCCACGATCTGACCTTTCCACTTTCTATAACTTAGACGCACCCAGCTCCTTGACAACTTTTCTCTTCCCATTCCTTGTTCTTTGTTTTAATTTTACTTTTTTCATAAAGAATGCAGTAAACCGTCTCGTGTGTCAACATCAAAAATTAAGGGGAAATGCCGACTAAAACTGACTGCTGACCTTTTGAACAGGTTGTACTTCTCTCTTTTTACGCATCGTAACCCTGACTTTCATACAAGTTAATGACTTACACTTCCTTCCTCACCACTGAGGTGCGATTAAACATCCAAAGTCTGGTTTTGATTCCCTCGTGATCATCCACTGCTTTCAATCCTTGTATCTATTTAGCATTTATCATCGCAAGTGCACTGTTTTGCTAATGCCAAAACTCCGACACCATCCACGCAAGTCCATTCATTAAGGAGCATTTAAGTTTTTTGATAACAGAGTTACTATTAAGGAATAGAAGATACCTACCGCAAAGTAATCTAGCTCACTCGATACTTCCATCATTATGTGAAAGCATTTAAGGGGAGCGCACCCATTTGAACATCCCTTATTGCCTCGCGGCTCAGTATTTTCCCCAAGTCCGCCACACCTACAAAATATGCTACACTACATCTCACAATTGTAAGTTTCGTGCGTTATGCTAAAAGCTCGGCATCCCGTTCATAAAGCACAACCACTATCATTCACCGAGCTGAGCTTCGGAAATGTCTCGAAAGCGTGACTGTTGCCATTTCTAGTAATTTAGTAGCCATCACTATACACGACATTTTATTCTTTGCAGTTGCGAAGAAGGTGGCAGGGAGAAGTGTGCACAGTACTGGCCTGATGGAGCGGCTCAGACATTCCGCTCGACGCGCTGTACTGTAGAAGTCAGGAAGGAGAGCGAAAATACCTCTGGTAATGTCATCTGCCGTCAGTTAAAAATCCATTCGACGAGTGAAGAATTGGTAGGTGGTGCCTTTTGAACAGCTATCTGGATAACTTATTGCTTGATCACGCGAGTCCTTTTGATGCAACCCCGCAGCCGTGGACCGTCACCCAGTTCCAATTCACAGGTTGGGCTGACAACAGTGCTCCGGACATGGAATTGCTCTACAACCTCATCAAAATGCAAAATAACTTCTTGTCGACACACCACGCAGGAAAGGAGTACGGTCCAATAGTCGTGCATTGCAGGTAAAGCAAACGTCTGCTTAGCAGAATGCCTTGTTCAAACGATCTTCGCATAGATATGCCGTGCCAAAGACTGAGGCACACACCAGTGCATGCACAAGCCTCCATCAGGGGAGCATTTACTGGGCTGAAAGTCAGTTGCATCTTCTTTTAGCGCTGGAATGGGCAGAACGGGCACGTTTATGGCAGCTGTCTTTCTCCTCGATCGTCTGCGAAAGGACCCACAGAATGTGGACATCATTGGTACTGTTTTAGCGATGCGAAAATGGCGTCCATACTTGATGCAAGTTTGGGTTCGTCGCATTTCTTCCGTTCCCTTTGTAAAATGCGCCTTTTGTATGCTCTTGCTGTTTTTCCCTCATTCCATCCTTTAGTCGCAATTGCAATTCCTCTACAACTTCATTAACTTCTGTCTCGTCAAAGAGGAGTTAAGCACAAAGCAACCAGCATCAACGGCGAAATCTCACTCATGTAAAGAATAGATTGCAGTGTTTTTTCTGGCATTTTGAATGTCCAAAGTTTTGCTATAGATGACCCAATCCATTCCATTATACACAGCTCTGTTTGACATTCAACACCTTTTCTTCTACAGCTGCAGTTTATGAGAATAGCATGACGAATTTTCAGTTCAACGCATCGCAATGTAAGTCGGCATAAAAAGCGTTCCTTTGATCTGTAGTTTTACGTGGATAGGTGCTTGACAAGGGGAAGACTAGGCACTATTCCTTAATCACTTTTGCCTTTGTATGCTTTGTTCTTTCTTATTTTCTATTCTTTGGAAAATTACCTCTTATGTAAAGCAAATGGATTGCAGTAGTTTATTAGTGGTGCGTAGTGACTCGTCTGTCAAGCTTAACAGATCTGACAGGGAACTAGCTGATTCCAGTAAACACAACTTCGGTCAACATTTAGCTTTTTTTATTTTCCGCAGCTGCCCAGTACCAGAACGTAATGCAACGTAAGTTGACATCAGAAGTATCCTTTTGATCAGTGGCTATACGAAATCTAGTGCTTCACGACGGCTTTTCTTGCATTGAGTTTTAGCAATTTTCATTAATTTAGCCGCCATTATCTCACTAACTTTACATTCTTCAAAACGTTAGTTTTTATCACTGTAAAAAGAGTACAGATTTCTCATTTGGACTAGCTGAATCTCACCTTAATGGCTCGTCAGCGTCTATTCTCCTTCTGCTACGAAGTTTAGTGCCTTTTGTCATGTTGCTGATTTAGATGATGAATATGAGAACGGTCCAAGGTCTGGTGTGCTGGCGGTAGGAACTGGTAAGGCCCGCTATTGTCTGTGTTGCATGTATCCATATTTCACTGGTACATGTCAGTCGCACTAACTGACAAAGTGCTTTTGTTCGGTGAGACGACAGTCCTAAATTCATCTGAAAGCAGCTGTGTGCGATGTCCTCATCGTCTCTACAACCGCAATAATTTACATTTGTTGCTTACGTTGGCGCGATCTGGACGTCCCTTTCCATCGAGAGAACGCTGGATATTTAAACAAAGGCCGAAGTCAAGGCAACGTATTCTTTTGTGCAGTTGAATGTCCCATAAGACTGTGATAAATGTTTGGGCTTTCTTTTTTCCATTCCGTACATCGTCATTGCTGTCTTTGTCCGAACTCGTTCTAATCGCTGCTAATGGAACGATGGTTTTGAAGTATTTGTGTCAGTGTCGCATTTGTGGAGTCAATTACTGCACATCTTCGACAACTTTTCGATGCAGTGAGTAAAAGTCGCTGAGTTACTAGTGTTTGAGACTACACGACAATCATCAAAGCGTCTTCTATACCACCTCAGTTGGCATTTGTGAGAACATATGACTAAATGAAGTATAGCCGTACTCGTCATGTGTCTTTTTCTCCACTTCACCTTGTGCTCATCTCACTCTTTCTCCATTCACTGGTCGAGGTGTGAATGTGTGCTGTCACTTTGGAGGCTTGCGTGCTTGCCAATCGTGTTCCTCCATAAATTCCTGCCACTACCATAATTGCAGAGATTTAGGAACCCAATTAAATGGATTCAGTTAGGCTGCGGACCAATGTCATCCTAATTAGTTGATAGAAATAGAATGCGCTTGGTGAAATGCTGTCTTCAAACAATATGGCAGGAAACAGTGTTCGAAGAGTATTGCCTGATGTTTTGCCTCCTATTATTTTAGCTGCTCCTCCCGTAAGTGACCGATTCCAATGCAAAGTAATGAGTAAATTTTGTGCCTTTGAACCACCATTTGTTCGTTTTATCACCTAAGAAGCCGTAACGCAGGAGTGGTAAGTTTACGACTTAATGCAAGTACAAATGATCTTTTAAAATTCTAACTTTTGCCAATCACCTCATAAATTTGAGACGCAAACAACTAGCAGCCATAAAGGAATGTCTCTTAATGGAAGCGTTCCGTAGGCGGACGAAACAAGCAAACGTTTTCTGAATTCCCCACAGAAGAGAAAATGAACGTTTTATTGCCTTCAGATGTGAACAAGCCCACTTGAACAGAAAAAAGAAACCAAAATATTGTCCATCATTTTGAGCTTCTTTGTTAATTTATGCTAATAAATGTATTTTTAACTCATCTAGTTAATAGTTTAATGTCGCAAGCACGACTCGTTGTTCGCGACATTGCCTACTGAATGACTGTACCGATTTCGACTTTTCTCTTTTTCACTTCTGTTTCCAAACCTTTACATACGGCGCTCACCCTTTGTCTAGAAGTGCGTGCAAAAAGCACGCATCAAAACCAGTTTCTGAGGCGGCGATTGCATCTTATCATCATGACTGAGCTTGTTTACACTCGAATTGTTGTCAAGGTAATTTGATCCAGCTTCCTCTCTGCAGACCGATGTAGGTAGTAAGGTGACCGCCTAGCATTCTTCTACAGTACATTTACCAAGGAGCGATCAGCATACTTTGACGAGAATGCGTGTAACTAAGAACCAGTGGCAAATGTCACAACAGTTATGGCTTCCACTTGCCGTAAGAGAGGGCTGTAGATTTGGAATGTAATGCCCTTCGAAGGGCAACCCTAGAAGATTGGTTGTGTCCTCAAAGTAAATGCACTCGCAAACAAGTAGCGGTCGCGATGTGCAGCCTTTTGTTGCGAGTACACTTGAATTCCTTTATTGGTGTTGCATTCCATGCCATTCCTGAAGGCTAAAGAAGTTGTAATTTTGGGACAAAAATTCATCGTCATCGCGCAGACAGTCTATAGAGATTAAATTGTCCATGTAACGAAAACGGAAAGCCTAATAAACAAAACAAGCACTTATATATATATATATATATGTAGCGTCTCGAGGCTCCCTCGAAGGATAAAGAAGGCAGAATGCTAGGGTAGAATATATATATTCACCGGACAGAGGGAAATAGGCTGCCGGCATGGCCTGGAGGCCAGCCTACGCAGCTAGGGCAGTACGGCCACCTCTGTCACCTTGACCAAAACCGGTAGTACAAACAAAGTACTATATTGCCCCTCTCCTCTTTCGAGCGTCGTCCCCGACGCGCCCCTTGGTACACCTCCCGCGTCAGCTATCACAACGTAGTCGGTGCTGCGAGAAGCACCCACGAGCTAACCATGCCAGTCGTCCACATTCGACGCGATTGAGGCGATGCTTGACACCAGCGTTAGTGATCCCTCTTAACAGTGCATTGGACTCCGAGTTTCGTTTAATTGAGAATAAAGTTTGGAATAAGTGGTTCTGCCGAACATCAGTATGTCCGTAGGGGGACGTTTGCACACCGATCTTCTTAAGCAAGTATATTAGGGGCAACCTTCGAAACGAAACTTTCCAGGTGGTCGGTGGCTAGTGTCGCTCCAGTTGTTAATAGCTTTCGTGTAGAGCACGGAGAAAGGGTAGATGCCGGAGGTGGACGTCGTTCGTGGCCCATCCGTAGCACATGCACTTCTTTCGCACCACTGCAACATGCCACAGGCGGTAGAGATCGGGATAGTAACCCTATAGAGTTGAGTTTGCTTTCCGCTGCCACCAATGCAGCATCGTGAGGCTCCCTCGAAGGCAAAAGAAGGCAGAATACTAGGGTGGAATGTATATATTCAACGGACAGAAGGAACTAGGCTGCTGGCATGGCCTGGAGGCCAGCCCACGCAACTCGGGCAGTACGGCCACCTCTGTGACCTCGACCGAAAGCGGTAGTTCCAACAAACAAAGTACTGCAATATATATATGCAAGGTTGATTGTTTCACTCCTCATTTGGATAAAATTTAATTTTGTGTCTTAGGCATTTTATCTTAGTAAACCCAGACCCCACTAAATGTCAAATACATCTCTTCACCTTTCGTCTTGAGTGAAGTCACAGAGCGCCTCATTATTGGCAGCGGAAAGAGATCTCTGACCTCTAAGGACACCCATCCTGTTCCCTACTGCAGAGTGATAAATCTCGGCGAGGAGAAGGAAGCACATATGCTACGGACGGAAGGATCTGCGACTATCCAAAACAGCGGGGCTAAGATTGACGTCTGCCTTTAATAACTACTTTGGTATCATTTTTTTACACGAGAGACGTTAGAGACTGAATCGGCATTTGCCGTAAACCATCTAGATACATTTATTACGGAGTATGTATGTATGTATGTATGTATATGTACTGAGCTCGCGATACGTCCGGAGGCGGGAACAACCGACAACGAGAAATATCCACAAAAATCTACCCATACAAATGCATTAAATCCCGTCTTCCCTTCCATAAATCTGCTTTCAGGCCAATAATTCCAAGCGTGATGACTACCAGTGAAATTGCCGTTAAGTCTCTTCTCAACTGCTCTGCAAGTAAATGGCAAGCACGGTTGCCGCTTTGATGTTTTCTTTCAGAACAGGTTGCATTGCGATTAGGTGGGTCATCATTGATAGCGCTCAAAGAATGGGAAGGCCCATGAGACAATTCGGCTGGTTGTTTATTTTCCGACCTTGGAAAAGGACCACTTGATGTTCTGGCCATTGCAACTTATTCGGCTGCACTGGTTCATGCTCTTGTCACTATTCCTCGACTCCGCAGTAGGTTAAAACACATAGTTTGTTCAAATATTACGAGCCCTTTGTCTTTAGGAAAGCCTTGAGAAGCTGATGCACCGCATTTCACGGTGCATTTTGTGATTATGCCCATTCTTTAGTTCCTGTTCGTGTCTATTTGACTATCAGATATTGTCCAGCCTATTTTCATTTAAGCTGATGGTCTGCCAACGCGACAATAATCCGGTTTTATGTTGGTATAAAATAGCGTCAGAGCCTTATACTTGAGCCTATGTAGGGCGGATTGGTGAGGTCACTCAAAATCAGCAAGAGGTCAGATCTGGGTTTTACTCAACTGCCGAGTAGGTTGTGTCCCAACTTCCCGCAAGGTCGCTAGATGTAGCATGCACGTTTACAAAGTAAATGTTTTCAATAATTACCTTTGGACGCTTTAGTAGTGAGAGCATCAGTAGTGGAATCAGGTTCTATCAGCGTGTCTACTCCGAATCAACAAATCAACCTTTCCAGTAAGGCATCACAGTTTTAATGATTGTCGCGGATCAACATTCTCCTTTTCGATATTCTAATCAAGCCTTAGGACAATGTCACTTGCAAGTTATCCTTCGAGTAGTGGCACCGCGTAAGGTCACCAGTAAGGGCAGCAACATGCATCAAGTAATGTGATGTACTTTACGGTGAATGAATAAAATGACCTCCGGCAATCCATTTAGAGGAATAAGTGAGCCTCAACCAAATTATTGCCATTCAAGCCTCTCACTGTAAAAAGCCAGCAGGGATTTTAACACTAAAATAGTGAAGCTGATTTCACCCTTATGATGCACGCACCTTCATTCGAAAGCTAGACTGAGCTTTGTGGTTACGTGTGATGATGTTCTTTGAAACCTAAAGTAAATGCGGTACACTCTGCCATTTAAACACGACGAAGGGTCCATAAAGCTAAGAAAACCAAATTCATTTTTGTGCGCCTCCCTCTCTTAACCAGTTCAACAGCTGAGAATGCCTGCCACACTGCCACTTTTCTAATTAGAACAAATTCGCGAGTCATGAAGAGATATGGGCATCAAATGCACAAATTCAATTGATAATGGAGAAAACTTTGAAATAGGGTCCGTGACGCAAACATATTTTTCCTTTCCGACTCAAATGCGCAATGCGAACATTGGATTTTGGAGTGTCCGTAATCACGTCATTTGGAGAGTGTTTTTAGAATTTAGGCTAGAAAAACTCAGTTTTTCTCGCAAACCTCACTAATCTATTTTGCAGAGGTGTTCAAGGGACCAATTGCGCTCAAAACCAAAGTAGAGATTGCGTCGAATCTAAGCAAAACCTTCTTACTCTTTTTTGTAATAAAAGGGGCTTTATTTAAACCCCAGTCTATCTCGGTATAAGTACGTTGCAAAATTCTAAAAATCACTGCCTTTGCGAGTCGAGAGAAGAAGAAATTCGGCGGTCACTTTGACAGACACGAGCTGGGCCTTCGCCTACATCGACTAGTCGGTTCAAAAGGCGTTGCGTGACTCCGAGGAATACCATCGTTGCCATCGCTTTCTACATGAAAGTACAATTTGCACAATGCAATATGTGTGGACTGATAACTTTTCTTTTCTCTAAAAAATTGACCACATGAACGGCAAAATGATTGCGATGAGTTCAAATTTGAAAGTCTTACAGTTGTCACGACTGTCGAAGAAAATCTCATAAGTAGGCATCGGCATTAAGATCATCAAGAATTTACCCCTGATTTGAACACCCAGCGGTGATTGTAATTTCCTGTACAATCACTACTGCCAGATCCGTTCCCATGCGACTAAAAACATGAAATTTTCAGAGCCTGTTTTCATAGCTTCAAATAATTGTATTGACATTTGTTACACAAAATAAGAGCAGAATCGAAACCCTATGTATCAACGAACCATTGAAGGCATCGACGTTCGAGTGGATAGGGTACGAATAACAGTTCCGACTAATTCCAGGTCACGGGAAAGTGCCACCAACTCTCTCACGCCTTTGTAAACACTCAGACCCGAAACAGTAATCAGATAGATACTAAGCGAGTTAATTTTTGTATCAAAGCAAAAGACATTAACGGAAGGATATGCGCTCTCAGCGCAGGTAATGTGCATCAAAGTGGTTGTATGTTAACGGACAATCTTATCCAGAGCCGTTCATCATCCGGTCGAATGCGCACAATGCTAGTGGCATGAGGTTTTATGAAACTTATAGGTAGCAATTTTGTTAGTTTAATTGAAAAGAACAACAAAGCAAATTCTTATGAACTGCCAACTTCCAAATCTAGGATTAAATTTTATCTACCTTCGAATTTGCTTGATGAGTAATGCGCAACTAAGTATGGCTTTATAAGTACTCCAAAAGCACAATGAGTAACGTATTGACAGATAGGTTGACGCAACTTTATGAAAAGTAAAAGCACGAAATCGCCTCCTACTGATAACTAAATTAAGTAGAGTACCAACATGCTTTCCTGTAACTGTGACCAGATGCTGCTCAAGCAAAGGAGTTCTTGTACTAGACTGGATGTTCTTTCTTTTGTCATAAATAGGCCTTATTGCGTAGTTCCTAACACATGTCATATGCGTCGCTATGATAAAGTGAGACCCAAGGTAGGTGTAGTAATCGACACCCTTCTAACAAAACCCCTGTTTGCCTGGCAGATGGCATTTACCATTTAGAGCGAATGCGCAAAAGCATCATGCTTCAGATTCTCGATTCATGTGTATGAGGTTTTTTTGCCTAAAGCGATCCTTGAAGATCTTGGATTTTTACGGAGCGCTTGTAATAACGGCCATAAAACGTTAGTCTGTGCTGCTCTGCCAATAGTTCCAATCATCAATTTTAGATCAAACCGAGTTTAAGAGACTAATTATTGCTAGCCATTGTTTCCTCTTTGCCTTCAGAGGGAATAAATTACTGCACAAGCGCAGAGAACCTATTTTAACTACTTCTATCGAAACTCCTCTAAAACTATGATCGCTCAGCTTAGATGGACCGTCTCTGTTTATTTTCTTAAAAGGCCAAGAAATGCTCAAAAAACTTAGTCTAGATGGACCCCTGTGAGTTGTGGAATGTTTTTTGTTTCACATGAAGCAATTGTTGATGCTCTTATTCCACTCATCAACGCAATCACTTAAAGTACATGTGATACGGTTTCGTAAAGTAGCACTCATAGGTTTGGCTCGGTCCATTTTAGGGTGTAAATGTCGGCTAGTGAAGTATAATTAGTTGATTTTTGTAATACCGGATGACCATTTCAGACAGGAGGATTGGCTAATTGAAACGAGCTTGAGCCACGTTCCCTTGTAAGGTTCAGGAAGTTCTTATTAGCTTTTCATTTTATTTCTTGCATTTTTAAGGTTAAATTTTTATTAATGTAAAGCCATATATTTCGTTACTACCATTTTTCCATGTGTCGCAATCCAATGCCATTGCTTTGCTCTGCCACCTGCAAGGCAGCAAAGCAACAGACCGAAGTGGAGCGCGCAAGTGCGTGCGGTGGAGGTGTTCACACCTGTGAACCAATGCAGAGAGAATGGTTGGCATTGCACATTTAAAAAAAAAAAAAAACATTAAATTAAATTAAATTAAAGTGGCGAATTTTTACCACACCAGGTTGAAGCATCATGTTATTTTAAGTAGTGAGTGGTAGTGTGCTACCACATTATACCATTCATATAAAAACAAATTTAAAGGGAACCGATGTGTCATTAAAATGTTCCGATAAGTTTTAAGTGAGCGGAGGAAGAGTAAATCTAAAATCTAAATGGAAGCTCAGTAAATGAGATGCAAATCCAGCGTCTCAAGACTTCCTTGATGGTGGGAGAGAGAAAAACCCCTAAACAAAGCATTTGTTGTTCACATAATAAAAGAATCCTACGTCAGAGGCCCGGTCAACCAACGCAAAAACCATGACATTACCAAACAAATTACTAGAGTGCTGCGCATATTTTCGGGTAAAAATACTAAGCATTTGCCAACTATACCTTTTTGGCCTCTGTATAATTATTTTTGCCCTACACATAACGTACACTTGCTTCCGACAATTGTTTTCAGTGGATTGAGGTCATCAATGGGACTCGGTCTTTCCTTTTTACAAATAGTGTTCACGGTGCAGGTCTATCACATACTTTTCCCCTCTACAGTGAGAGACCGCATTATTTGAATTGTCCCTTCATGATCGCAAAACATACTAATTAGTAAATCGTCCTCTATTTTGACACTACGATACTTAAATGGCGAATTGACACAAGCGCAGGCTTTGGATAGTCTTTTTAGGCATTTTTGGTCTTCCTAAAGGTCTAAATTTGCCATAGTTGTAAAAAGTCTGACGAAGGGGTAGAAAGATATGGCTACAGCACTGCACAGGAGAACCACGGCACCTTCGGTTACAAATAAACATACTAATGAATAAGTTTTTTTCTTTTTAAAAACAAGACGCTTTAAATTCTATGAAATACGGTAGTGAAGTTATACCCTACTGTAAGCATAGTCTGTGCTTCTTCTGAATATCCCTGAGTAGCGTGTAAAGCCGTAATAAGCTAATTCAATATGGCACGCTACTGCTAACTGGCATAATACTCGATCGGATCACACACGCTTGGCACAAAGTGGGTTCTGAGACTGCCAACATAATCCAGAGGCCGCCCCACCCAGCGGTGGTGCAGTGCCGAAACACCTTAGTTACTACGTCATCCAAACCAATTTTAAAACGTTAATCCGCATCAGAATGTTGTGCGTGTTGCAATCTGCCACTTGTTTGTGTGTATATTGGAAAATGAGTAGCCATGGCACCCTAAGGCGTACTTACAACCAAGCTACTTTTCCAACCTGCAGTTCTCTTTAATGATACTAAATGCTGCATGCCTAAATTATGGTATACCTTTGAATTCTGCCCACAAAATAACGGCCACACTTCATCTCTTTATAATGTACCCATCAGTTTCACAACATCATTGGGCTATCGTTTGATCATGATTGTTGCTTTGTTAAAGAATTAACCAAGCCAAATTTCTGCAAGAGCAATTCAGGCAGTTCGAGGTTCATTCATGCACATCTTAAGCTGAGGTTTCAAGGCACCCGACCAACTGGTCATGTGATGCGTCTTTGTTTGAATCCACCTGACTGATCGCCCGCAACCTGCCACTGGGGAGGAACCGAACTCCAAACCCATTTAACACATTTGCTATGAAAGGCGTCTCTTCTGAGCCAACTTACACACTCTAAAGGTGAGACACCAAGAAGCTGAGCTCGTTGCAATTCAAACACCAAGCCATGATCATATAAAACTAAATTTTAAATAAACTAGGTAAAAAATTTGTTTATGGAAGATGGAGGAGGGGAAGGTCAAAAATGGAGGACGATTTCTTGGGTTGCCTTTTCACTTTGTTAAAGTGAATGTGTCCAGTTCTGAAAATATGAAATTAGTTATGTTTTAGTAAAGAGAACAGAAAGTATTACACTGCTTATTTAGCCTATGGAACACTTCCTTCAGCTTAAAATTAACCAGATAAATAGCAACATCACATTTTAGAGGACTTCTAAGCTTATGCAGTCTAATCTGTTCGGGTAGCACATCTTTAATCCATTCCATCACCATGGTAAATTTGTGTGTTGGTAAACATCAGAACTGCGAAAATTGCATTACTTTAATCCAGCAGGAGTTATTCGATTCTGTATGGCGGTCGCGGAGGGGGCGCAGCTAAAAAAAAAGAAACAAAGTCGTATAACTTGATGCTTGCCCTTCAATCATATTCTCTTCTGTATGTTCAATAGAATCTGCGATCAAAGCATATTTTAGACCATTCTATCAACCAGAGTGACAATGCTCTACACCGCGACTAAATTTGTTCTACCAAGCGTTCAGCCGCATAGGCTCTTCAATCGCTGTGGCATTGCTGATGGCGGGACCTTTAAAGCATGTCTGCAGTGTTTGGTGTTAGCAGATCCCCACGCTAAGAACCAATTTCTCTCAATTTAATTATTATTGTGAAGTGCTACCTTGACAGTGACTATAAAGGGATGCAGTTCACAGGTACAGCAATGACCGAATTGGCACTGGAACGTCAAATTGAATGTTACGCCGAACAAGCAACAAGTGCTTTGTGCATCGAAGCCACGTTCGCGTATAACGAAATTCTGCGAGAAGTTAATCAGAAATCAAGGAGACACCACACTTGAGGCATTTGTGTGCGGGTAAATGCGTTGAAAAACGAATGAAGAAGAATCCAGTTAATTGATAAACAATATTCAAGTGAGAACAGTGGCAAATTAAGTAGTTCTCTCCATGAGCAAGCGTTTTCACACATCCTAATTTAATAAGAAAAGCACACTCTGCAGAGCAAGGTGCAGCCATGGAGAGTAGTATTTCAGCAACTCCTTCCCCTTAACTGCATTGTGAAAACAAACGAAACTGCAGAGCCAAAGTGGCAATGGCATCGAGCTGGGACCAACCGTCTTCTAGCCTCCATAAACACTTAACGAGGACGAGTATCGGACAGGAACGACGCATCACGCAAAAGGAGGAAGTGCAACAATTTGACGTGACATGGTGTAAGCCTTTATTAGACCACCGAAATCCCGTTCACACCTAAGGACACCCAGACCCTGAATACATAAACTGTGAATGAGGCTTTTGGCGGCGTCAGAGAGGACATGGACATCACAGATAACTACATTCATTAGAAGGTAAAGCTGACTTTCTACAAGGCAGAAAAAATGCATCAGGTGATGAAGCTGACAAACATCTATGCGGTGAGGATCGCATTAGGCATCCCCATTTCCTGTCACTAGTAGAATGACGCGCCTTATAACGTTTACATTAAGCAGAGTCAGATATGTTTACTACCACTTCAGTTTTCGGGTTCTATTTTTTTAAAGAATGGACATTAGGAAATCGCGAAATGTGTGGACGAGCATTGGTCAATGTTTGTGCACTCCCAAATTTAGCGTCTAATTCTTTAAAACAACCAGTCAAAATGACACATTCAATACCGACTTACGTTTCGCCTCACCTAACTGAGGACCTTCCACAAGACTCTTGTAACCGATATCTGTGCAAACAAAAGAACGAAGTCAAAGTTATTAGAACTCGCTGTTTTCTCTTTAAGATCCACAAAACCTAATGCACAGGTCAGTTTTGGCGAAATTAATCAATGCTTTCAGATTCTAGACACTCCAAACACCTAAGAGACTGCCAGAACCTTTTCAGCCAAAAGAGCTATTTCAATCACAACTTACTTTGCCCTGCGTCCAACTGGGGATACCCCACAAGATCCTTGTAGCCAGTATCTGTAAAAGCAAAGTTAATCAAATTGTCTGTTTCCTCTACAAGATCCATAACGCCTTATTTTTATGTCACTTTCACTAATGTATGGGTAATGCGATTTAATCCATCGGTCCAAATATTTAGGGATCCAAAATGATTAAGAGACTGATGGAGCTTCTTCTTTTAAACCCAAGAGGCACTGTTAACGAGGACTTACTTTCCACTCTGCCTTGTTGAGACTGATCCACAAGGTTCTGGTATCTTGTAGCTGTAAAAAAAGCAAAGTTAAGGTTAATGATTTTGGCTATTTATCTCTTCTAATGCACAGATCACTTTTAACAAAATCAGCTACTGAAATTTAGCCTACTGTTCTCGAGTTAGAACAATCAAAGTGCTTAAGAAACTGCCAAAAACTCTTCTAGCCAAGGAACTACTCTTGACGAAGACTTACGTTCTACTGTGCTTGACTGAGGATGGTTTACAGGAGTCTGGTATGCTGTACCTGTAAAAACAAAAGATGTTAATGTATAGTGAAGCTAAGTTTAGTAAAATTGACTGTTCGCTCTCTAGGACCTAAAATCCTCCAAATACAGTCCGCTTTTATTGAAATAATTTGCTGATATTTTAGAGTTAAGATATTTAAAATGCATGAGGAATTACTGGAGTCTTTATCTTACACGGTATTTGTGGTATGGAAGTTGTTACGTATGCCGCTGCCCTTATGCCAAGGTTCTCTCTGGCGATGCAAAAGCCAACGAAGTCATAGAGGAATTGCAATTGTGACTGTAAAGTAAAATAGGGGAAGAAAGTGAGGGGATGCAAACAAAAATGCAGCAATAAGGCGTAGTGGAGAAAGAAAACGCACCCAAGTCTGCACCAAGTTTGTACGCCATTTTCGCATCGCTAAGACTGTACCAATGATGTCCACGTTTTGGGGATTCTTTCGCAGACGATCGAGGAGGAAGCACGCTACCATAAACGTGCCCGTTCGACCTGCACCATCACTAAAAGAAGACGCAACTGACTTTCAGCCCAGTAAATGCTCCCTTGATGGAGGCTTGTGCATGCACTGATGTGCGCCTCAGTCTACATTCGAGCTCTGATGCGGTACATTTACACAAAGATAGTTTTGAAGAAGGGATTCTAGTGAGCGGATATTTGCCTTGCCTGCAATGCACAACCGTAGGACCGCACTCAATTCCCACGTGGTGTGTCGCCAAGACGTTGTTTTGTATAATGATAAGGTTGTAAAACGACTCCATGTCCGGAACACTGTTGTCAGCCCAATCTGTGAATTGGAACTGGGTGACGGTCCACGGCTAAAGGGTGGCATCAAAACAACTTCCGCAATCAAGCATCACGTCATTTAGATTGCTGGATTAGAAAACACCACCCACCGATGCCTCGCTTGAGGGTTGGATTCTCAGCTGACGACGTATGACACTACCAGAGGAGTCCTCACTCTCCTTCCTGACTTCTACGCTGCAGTTCTCTGATTTAAATGTCTGAGACACTCCATCGGGCCAGTACCGTGCACACTCTTTGTCACCTTCCTTGAATCTGCAAGGAGTAAAAGGAAGTGCATCGAGCAGTTTGATAAAAGTGTCTTGATAAGCGATCGCAGAAAGACTACTCGATATTGGCACAGTCACGCATACGAAACAGTTATGATACTTGAGTCTGTGCGTGTAGGCAGTTGTTTGCCTTATGAAAGAGTTGGGCAGGTGAATAACATAGAACGCAATAGGACGGGAGTGTCAAGTAACCTGCACAATTCACGCCACTTGCCTTTGTTTGGAATGGTTTATCACAATTCTGTAAGGTGTGCGAGACCATGAAAGTGGTGAGACGCATGGCAATGAAGAATTGCTTAAATGGGTGGGAACAGTTACATGTGTCGCAGGCCCCTCTTCCATCGCTTACGTGCTCATTGGCGCACCTGTCACGGTGGTTTGATAAGAGAAGTATCGAATGCGCTAGTTTCTCCTTCATTCGTCATAATTTCTCTAACCTTATTAAAAACGAACAACTGATGCTCACTTTGTGGATGATTGGGCATGAAAAATTCCTCACGTTGACTAATCACTATGTAGCTTCTCCATCCTTCTCTCCTCCTTTAGTTGTCCAAAGAAGACACAGAGATATTTCATTCTTTGGTAGATCTGCCTTAACTCTTATCCTTCACACCCCAAATCAATGTCACTGCGTTCATTTTCAAGAGACATGAGTCTTAGAAACTAGCCGGTTAAGGTACGAAAATGTGACTTGCGGGAAATTTTGACCAAGACAGGATCGAGAAGCAAGCAGCAATTCAGCTACGTCGTCTGATGTTTTAGATTTTGACAACATCATCAGTACCATCTGTGATGCTGATGGGAATGATGGTGTCGCCAGTGCTGCGAATGCTAAAATGTATCGTATTAGCATTGTCTCCACCATAAGAAAAGGGACAAGAGGGAATGATTGTGAAGATGCAAGAGTGAATGTGATGAGCAATCGTAATTGATGGATGACTTGATGGGAAAAGCGAGTCTAGACAGTTTGACAAACAGAGGTGTTGTCGGTGGAAGTTTTAATGACTACTCCTTACAAAGACAGATCAACTTGCAACAAGACAGGCTGGGAAGTCTTTACAGTTCTTGTTTAATTCCCTCATGTTTTCGGTAGGTAGTGAGCCACTGCGAGTACAAGAGGAAGATGCCGGCAGGTGCAAAGTGCTGACTGATCAGTCACTACTAATTGATGAAGAGTGTCCCACTTCGCTCTCATTATGTATCAGTCTGAAGAGCATTTAGGCGAGATAAAATGCGTCAAAGTAAATTGCAAGGAATAAGGTCAAATAAGAAGGAAAGGCAATTAGAGCAGAAGATAAAGTTGGACAAATTATATGGTAGATGGCTTAAATGAAATGGTTAGAATAATTAAAGATGGATTGATCCTGGAGACAGATGCAAAAGAGAGCACCAAGGGGGGTCGAAATCGGAATGAGATGGAAGTCAGGCACTGGACGGAAAGTTGGAAGGTTATTAAACTTACTCGCTGAGCATGATGATGAGAGGAGAGTGCTGTTCGCACACCATAGTGAGGAAGTCGGCAACGGTGCTCTCCAGAGGACCCTGGGCTGCGATGTACTCCGGCAGAGTGGTGTAAGGACTCACCAATGCCTCACCCCTTCTACCATACTCCGAACGTCGAACATAGGATGCGTTGATGTAACCTTTCTCCACCTCACTAACCTACAATCCATCAACGAACAACACATCCTGTTGACTTCCAAATGCAATCTGAGTTGGTGGGTTTACGAATTAGTACACAGACTAGGCTTTGCCACTGATCAGGCTAAAATGACTGGTGACCCACCGTGATTCGAGGCTCTTGATCCTTAAGTACTGTGGACCACGGGCGTCCAACCAGTACCAAGGATTGATCGTCTGAAATGGGGAAAAGGAATCAGTCGAGTGGATTTAATACGTATAGGATCCATATGGCAGGAACTGAACGCACATGGAACAATGTCACCGTAGCGATTGCGGCTACCGTTTTGCAAAGCAGCCGCTTTAGTTAAGCGATATTTCTCTTCAACTTCTGAAACTGTAAGAAGTGCCATTGCCTACAATGGAGGCGGAGAAAAATATCCAAAGTCCACGGAGATGGAAAAGGACGAGGTAAAGCAGTTTTATAATTTTGGTACCAACCTGAAAATGATTTTGGAATCCATTTTTGAAACTGAGTTCTTGCAGATTAGCTGCAAAGTTCTCGATGGGGATGGGAGGTGGTCTAAAAAGTATAAGGATTTCAAGCCAAACTTCCACATTGCATCACTAAATTGGTTACTTCTCATGGAAACCAAACACAAGTCCTCATTCACAATCGTGTATACTCTTTATGCTCGTCACTTTAATCCGTACATTATAAAGATATTACGTTTCAAAACACTGAGAAACCTCAACCAGGCGTTAATTTAATCCATGATCGACGAAATTGCAGGTGGGTGATGATTGCATGTAACACTTTGGATAAAGGCGCATCGCGTTTAGGACAAAGGATCTCTATCTGAATTTGATGCAAGTCCAACAAGAATGATTAGTGGTTAAAGACAATTCCAAAGTCAGGTCCACGGATTTATTTCCCGTAAAAGCCTACAAGTTACAGTGCCCATGAAGTCAAGTGCAAAAGTTACATTCTCGGCAACGTTTACGGCCGACTGCATCATAAGAGGTGAGACGTTATAAAGTCCTCTCCGAAACACTGCTACAGAAAGTCCGGTGAAAATGGAGAAACAATTAATCTAAACAATCATCTCTCCGTGCATTGAGTCAACTTTTGCGTGGTCTAACATTCTTTGCCCTATTTTGGCAATGCAGGAGGGTATTTTAACTGCACTTTGATATAAACCCTTCTCGCCTCATTTTCACCGTCACATCAGCAGTGCTGATGGATGACTAAGGTGATGGTACACGTTTACCAACTGGCATGGCAACGTTTTCACTAGTGGGAGACACACTCATCAGGCACTGGGGACCTTCTGCAGCCTATGCTGCTGTGATCTGAGAAAAGCCTGCTTAAGGCAAGTGACCAGCAACTCAAAACAGGCAGTAACGAATGGGACTTACACGTTTGATAGGCTCTTGGAACCAAGCGGGGTGTGGTACTTAATCGGAAAGAGAGTGCTGCATAAGGGAAAGAGACGATTGTGTTAAAATACGGCTTCGTTTCACCACAGATAACTCTAAAGTAACATTGTGTCAAATTCCTTAAGATTTGGTGTTTCTGTCATAAGCAAAAAAGGGAGTTGTTTGTAAAATCGAGTCTTCTTGTGCACCATCCCTGCTTCATTGCAGTTCTGCCTAACTACTGATAAAAGAAGCCTCAAGTGAGGAACAAGATTGATGGATAGGACAGTAGATAACATGATAAACTAGTCAAAAATAAATGTGAAGATTACTATGAGAGTTAACTCACAGTTCGACATTGTTCTTAGGTGACTTCTTTGCAAACAAATCTCTGATAAATGGAATCCGCTTGCGGAAGACAAAGAGCAAAACTAGGAGAATGATGATGAGGATCAGAGGAATGAATACGCCCAGCAGTATTTTCATCAGTCGAGTATCAGCGGCTAAAATTTAGAAAAAGGTGGTCACTGCGGCAAGTGATGAGAAGCTTCACATCAGTCAGCACACGATCAACCTTTCCACCATCAAAGAGATCTGATGCCAATCACTCACGAGTGACTATTATAATGACTTCCGATGCATCCCCAAATATGCGTTCGCCATCAGAGCTTTGTCTGACTGAGAAGACAGTCACACTGTACTCAGTCGCTGGTTCCAAATCGTCTATTGTGCAGCTCGCTTCGGTGCTGTTTGTGATGCAGCTTTTGACCGAGTCCGTTGAATCGCTACTCGAAGGTTCTGCCCTTGCTGCGTAGCCTTCCGCACCCACCCCACTGCCCGCTGTCCAAGTCACTTTAATGCTGGTACTTCCAACCTCGCTAGCACTGATTCCATTCAGAGCTACGAGTTTGCACATTAACTCAGTCTTCTGCTTGGCGTTGTCATAATACACAATAAATAGTTTCACACAATCTGTGTGTGAACGTACGGCCGGGATTTGTACGGAATTCTACTGGGGTTGTAGCAGTATTGCATCCGAATCCCTTGGGAGAGCATACAGAAGCAGTTGCGATGTAATCTGTATTGGCAGAAAGGTTTTCCACTTTGCAGCTTCGCAAGCCGTCGCGCCGTCTATTACCAACAGTGCACGGGTGGGTAAGTGTACGTTTTGTTTGTCCGTCTGGTTGTACTTCGATGCTGACTTCGGTCTGACTGCAGTTTGCATTCGTTACATTCTCCCATGTCAAAGTCACCGTGTAGGTGGTTAATTTGTCAATTTTAAAAATTTTTAGCACTGTCGAAAATAAGCAAAGAGGGCTACGGACCGTGGAAAGAGGCAAAGTTGCACTAAATAGCAGCATTTTGAAGCTTACGAGGAGGAAGTGTGGATGTTGGCAAACGTTCCCAGGCGCCACAGTCAAAGTCACGAGTGCAGGCGCGGATACTGACGTTGAAATCATTGCAGGGCCAGAGGTTTTCAATAGTGTAATTATGCGTCTCGTTTTGATATTCATTGACGTCTATTTTTATGGCAGGCAATACACGTACTTCGCCCTGAGTTACATTGATCTGGTATTTGGTAATTTTTTCATTGTTGGGATAAGGTGTAAGCCAGGTCACTGTTAGGCTCTCTGAGGATCTGTTCTTCACTTGTAGTTTTTGGGGAACTATTCAATTTCAAAACAATAATTAGACGACTGCCAGGCACGAAATTTGCTATAGACATGTTTGGTTGCACATTCCATCTTAGAGATGTCTCGAAAATGTGTGGATAATTAATGAGCGCCTTGGCTCAGTCATGGTTATCGAGGATGCCCTCTCCCCGCAGCAGCAGGTAAGTGAATGCTGTTCTGATGGAAGTTTTAACCAATTCTTACAAATTGTTACCGGTTAACTTGACGCTGTCTCCCTTTTGACTACTTCGAAAGTGGGTCTTTGCTTAACTGTAAGCACCACTTCTAACACAGGTGCGTAAATCAAGGGTGATGTAAACTAGTAGATTGGTGTAAAAGTCGTGTTAGGTGCTGCGACGCATACAACGGCTGGAGACCTTATCTTAACAGTTTTATTGTCTCTTTCACACGGACCTTAGTCACAAATCCAAAGCTTTTGCAATAAAGTCGTTGCAATCTGTAAAATGTCACTGTGTACTTACTGCCAGGCTTGGTATAGTTGGTCAGTATATCTGAATAATTACTACACACACTTGGACTCTGAGTGTAGCAAGCACGAACAGCAAGATTGTAAGCAGTGTTGGCAATAAGATTGGTCGCATTACACCCGTTTTCATCAGTTGTATAGCAGCTCACTTCCGACCCCGTCGATGAGTTGCTTGGCTTCGCACAGAGGCTGTAATTGTACTGTTGTTGTGGACTAGCATCAGAAGAAATAGTCCATTCGACTCTAATGCTCCTGTTAGTCCTCTTTGTGACCATCGGATTTTTTGGAACTTTATGAAATGAAAAAGCGAGAGGCCGACTTTAAGGGTGACAACAGATACATGAATGATTCATGCAAATACTTTCCATCAAGAGTAAGAGGTGATTTAATGGAAATTTGCGCAAAATGACTTAAACAGCTATGGTAGTGGGAAAAGTTAAATGCAAATTAGTTGCGTTAATAGCCATGTCTTTTACAGTACGCATGGGTTTAAGTGTTTAGGAGTTAATATGTGGGTACCGCAACTTTAAGTCGTTTCACTCCTCTTCTCAACTTCATTGCTATGTTCCAGCTTAAAGAGAGTGGCATTTTTTATAGTCTTTGACAAGTTCCAATCAAGTTATGCTATCCATCAAAGTGCAATCGTTAGTGAGGCATCGTAAAATTTGTGGACCTTCACCAAAAGTGCTTCATATCCACGGCTATAGGTTAACATCTTACAATTTAAGGCACGATTGTTGCAAGATAGGATAATCCTACTTGGGTTACACTGCGAGACAGTCTATTAGACGGATGAATGTTGGTTTTGAAGTGCACGCAGGGGTCCGCATCTATGCCTAACAGAAAGTAACACAGACCTCGCTCTGATCATCAGTCGTGCGGTCGACAACTCTTCTTTCCTTTTGACAGAATTTTTTCACTGGCCCATTGGTTTGTGCATTGAATGCATCAAATTTACCCTTGCCACTCGACGGCTTCCAATGTAACCCTTACGGTAGCATGACTCGTCTCAGTCAAGTTGAGTTCAGGGGATGATATGCATGTATTTGCATCTTAAAAAGCATCAACCAACGTTTATTTAGTGTTTGGGGCAATGGCAGAAGCCCTAGAACATGAAGGAAAATAAGTGGTGGAGGACATCACTTATGCCACGCCCCTTAAACCACTTTGATGGCGTCCCATGAAAGCCATAATTTAGTGCCTTGTATCCAAATAACCAACATTTGTTACGACTCTGTCTGCCATTACCAACGCGTGAAACGCACAGATGCGCCTTCAACCTCGAGACGTTGCATCAAAATCTTGCCAGGTATCACAAATACCACAGGCGATCAGAGACGAGGATGGTGAAAGCACTCTCCACTTTCGCACTCTGACTGACTAAGAGCAAAAAATGCTGATGCCTTTTATTATCACGCAGAGGTAAATTAAAGTTAGGTTATGGAATATAGTTGTTAAAGTGGATCAGCACATACCTTCTGGTGGTATTGATGGTAGGAATACCATTCTGAAAAATTGTAGTATGCAAACAAATAAATAGTGCACGGATTACAAACAGGATGATCCTGGATTGCTTTTAGTTCAACAAAGTAATGGCAAATCATCGGGTTTCAGACTCCAAGTTAAGACTTTAGTCTCGAAAGAGCAGCAAAAGTAATTTGTTAGGCAGGCAAATTAAACCAAGAGGCTTGTCAACCCGGTACCCTTTCTATGGCATCTCCTACTTTACCCTCACTGACAGTCTACTAAATACAGGCAACGTCATTGTGTTTCGACTCTGTTTGAACATGAGTGTGTTTGCGGGTGTAAAGAGTTCAAGATGAGGATCCTCTTTAGCTCTTGATTATGGAGGCCGTTGGCAATGGAGAAGGCGTCCATGAAAGGATACTGTACGGTTAAAATGTGCGATTGACCTCATCAAATGATAAGCCTCTTTAATTAATAAATGTGGGTAGTTTTTATGTATATTGTCCTTTAAAAGTCGCTAATTAGAAAAATACAAACCATTTCTACATGCCTGCCTATGGCTCTGTATTAGTGCGTACACTCCAAAACGCGAATCCTAACGCAAATACGAATAAGCTTGTACTTATTGAGTTGATGGATAGGCTTTGAGCCTTTGTTATGGCTTTTCCTTTGTGCTGATGCCGACACCAAGTTGTATCGCAATGGAGCACGCCCTGCTACATGAGAGCGATTGATTAACAGCTTCGCAAAACTTATGATAGATGCTGTAAATGCTCTCCTGGTTAGAAAAAAATAAATCTTTTACTCTCTAAAAGCTTTCTTTTAATTAGTCATTCTGCCTGCGAATGCTTCATCCATTAAACTAAAAATTGTCAATGTAGTGATAGTTTATTAAGATCTTTAGGTGTGCATAATGGATAATTTCTTGATAAAATGATCAAACATTTAATAAGGTTATACTTGCGTTTTTGTCTAGAATTAAAAAATTCGTTTTTAGTTTATTAAATGGCCTATTTACTCCTTTGCGTAGTCATATTAGCGAAATATGCGTCGTCAAAATGCTTAGTGTACAGTAAAAATTCATTACTAATGCAGCCAAATTCACTCTGTAAGCCAACCATTAGTGTTTTAAATAAACAGAAAAAATATACTTACCGGTCATCCTTAAGATTCCCTAAAAGTCCGTCGAAACCTCAAAATAACAAATGCTTTGCGTGAGCAATCCCACCATGCTCTAAAACTGTCACTGACTTTTAATTAAAAACTATACAAAAGAAGGGAATTTGCAAAAAAAGGTACACAAAATAAAAAACCTAATAGTATTTTGCTTTTTAGTTCTTAGTTAAAAAATAAAACAACTATTTACGTAAAAACACAAACCGCATGCAGTGAATATTAAAATGCTTATCTAAATCCAGCGATGCCTGTCTCGTGCTGTTAAGAGGCAGTGCTAAGTGCAATTTATTGCAATTTTTATTTTGCTAAAACATTAATGTACCACAATGACTATCTTTAAATTTTTAGCTGCATTGGTGGGAAATATACATTGTTATATGATTTTATTAAGAACATTTCTTCACCTTTACTAAGTTAGTCAGCTTACACCTCGTAGATCGCTATTTAATGCTTGTATTAGAGTCGTAAGACCCATATCTATATACCCGATTATCAATTTAAAGAATACTAGAGGATAGCTAACCGATACATAATTTACACGGAGTAGAGGGGGGTGTGAAAACTCAACCATTAGAATAGCATAACATTGACCAAGTTTAGACTCAGTCCTTGTAAAAGAACTTCTATGGTTGTAGGATTCAGGCTAATGGAATGAAAAGTCGGACTCCCGTGTAGTAATTTACTATTGAGTTTTTAAAAATGCTGCTTGAATGAGAATTGCACATGACACAAGGTCAAGAAAGGGCTTTACCACCAGTTTCGTAGGAACATGTAGCAGTCAGCAACGCCAAGTAAAGGCAAATGACTCCCCAAGAGCACACACCCATTGCGCAGCAAAAAAATCTTCCAACTGACCTTTTTTATAAAAGGGACTAACCTTTCCAAAGGACAGAACACTCTCGGTCAGACGATTAAAACAATTTTCTTGAGACGCATTGAAAATTGATCTTTGACCGTTATTACTTGTTCGTTGCAAATTAAAATGGCGCTTTTTAAGTCAGTGTTTTAGTTATATATATGCTGACTGACTTATTAAAAAGTGTATGATTACAAGATGCGAGCCTAATTTTAGACTCCATTTCTAGTACCTACTTCTAGCAACATAAGTAAGCCTATCCCTTAAATAAACTTATAAAATGTAGCGTCCCAAGGCCCCCTCGAAGGCGAAAGAAGGCAGAATGCTAGGGCACACTATATATATATATATATATATATATATATATATATATATATATATATATATATGTATATTCAACGGACAGAGGGAACTAGGCTGCTGGCATGGCCCGGAGGCCAGCCTACGCAGCTCGGGCAGTACGACCACCTCTGTCACCTTGACCAAAACCGGTAGTACAAACAAAGTGCTACATTGCCCCTCTCCTCTTTCGAGCGTCGTCCCCGACTCGCCCCTCGCTACATCTTCCGCGTCAGCCATCACAACATACTCAGTGCTGCAAGATGCACCCACGAACTATCCATGCCAGTCGCCAACATTCCACGCGATTGAGGCGATGCTTGACACCAACGTCAGTGATCCCTCTTGACAGTGCATTGCACTTCCAGTTTCGTTTGGCTTGGGAACAAAGTTCAGCATAAGTGGTTCTGCTGACCATCAGTATGTCCGTAGGAGGACGTTAGCACACCGATCTCCTTAAGCAAGTATATTAGGAGTAATCTGCAAAACGAAACTTTTCAGATGGTCCATGGCTAGTGTCGCTTCAGTTATTGATAGCTTTATTGTAGAACACGGAGAAGGGGTAGGTGCCGGAGATGGACGTCGTTCGTGGCCCATCCGTAGCACATGCACTTCTTTCGCACCACTGCAACATGCCGCAAGCGGTAGAGATGGGGATAGTAACCCCATAGATTTGGGTCCGCTTTCCGCTGCCACCAATGCAGCGTCGTGAAGCTCCCTCGAAGGCAAAAGAAGGCAGAATACTAGGGTGGAATGTATATATTCAACGGACAGAGGGAAATAGGCTGCTGGCATGGCCCGGAGGCCAGCCCACGCAGCTCGGGCAGTACGGCCACCTCTGGGACCTTGACGGAAACCGGTATTTTTAATAAACAAAGTACTGCAATGAATTTCAGGGATTGTGTTTCCGAGTAAAAGTACAAATCAAATCCACCAAACAGGTCGCACAGCCAATCATACGAATAAACTAGGTCTTAGATATCCACAGAGACGGTCTCATGTGCTGAATGATGTTCCAGGTGTTCTCATTTCTCAACTATTTTGCCGGTGGATCGGTAGTTGCAGACTTTACCTCGCACTGCTCAAGGCCATTCAATGCTTTGTAGCAGCGCATGTTGCATACCGTAGCGTCCCTAGGCGCCCTTGAAGGCGAATGAAGGCAAAATGTCAAAGTAAAATATATATATTTAACAGACAGAGGAAAATTAGCTGCTTTCATGGCCCTAAGGCTAGCCTACACGGCTGGGGCAATATGGCTACCTCTGTGCTGCAAGAAGCACTAAAGAGCTAGGCATTCCAGTCGCAGGCATTCAAAGCGATTGAGACAATGCTTGACACCATCGTCAGTGATCCCTCTCGGGAGTTCGATTAGACTTAGAGTTTCGGCCGGGTAGGGAATAAAGTTCAGAATAAGAGGTCCTGCCAACCATCACTATGTCCGTAGAGAGAAGTTAGCACACCGATTCCCTTAAGCAAGTATATTAGGGGTAATCTCCGGAACGAAACCTTTCCAGGTGGTCCACAGCTAGTGTTGCTTCACTTGTTGATAGCAATCCTGTGGAACACGGAGATGGGGTAGATGCTTCTACTATGGGAGGCCAGAGATACGCCTATCCATAGCACGTGTACTTCTTTCGCACCGCTGCAATATGCCACAGGCGACAGCGATCGTGATAAAAACCCCATAAAGTCGAGTCTGCTATCCGCTGCCATAAATGCAGCGTTCTGTGAATCCCAAGAAGGCAAAAGTGGCAGAGTACCAGAGCAGAATATACATATTTTAAACGCAAAGAAAGAATTGAGCTACTGACATGGTCCTGAGGCCAGTTTACGCGGCTAGGACAATATGGCCACCGAAACCAGCAGTCCAAACAAGCAAGGCATTATGGATACCATTTGTCACCAGTGAGAACATCTGCTTAAATGCAAAATATCAGCAATTGGGGCTCAATTTATTACCAGTCAGAAATCACAACGTTGTCAATCGACAAGTGGCTGCGCGAAAAGGCAGATCATAAATTCAAACGAGCGTGAGCTGGGCGACATCCATAGGCAAATATAGGCGCAGAAAAAAAAGGAGGAACACGATCATAAGATCCAATGCCAAGGCGGTGGTTCAGTGAGGGATTTTAATCAAACTCGAGAACGCTGCAATAGCGATGGTTGTGAGTTCCCTTCGTGCTACACACACTCCGTGCAAATGGATGATATGGCGTGGCTAACACCATGCAATCCTCAAGGTCCTGCCGTCTTCGAACCTGTTCCTGGTGACGCTGATGTTTGTTGCGTTTAACGTAGGCGCATTGACGGAGTAAGGCTGCAATCTATAAAACGGCTCCGTGACCGGCGTACTGAATGTATTATTTGCTAACCGAAAAAAAAAAGCATTGGTTGCCACCTGGTTATAATATGACCTTCAGGTCGAATTGGGAATCTAAGTTAAGACGAGATTTTTGGTGTCATAAGCTTAAAAAAGGGATAATTAACGTGGCGATACTGCACTTGGTAGCACGAGAGCATAGTACTACGCAATCCACACGTGGGTGTGTCAGAACACACCATCAGTAAGGGCGGCATTTAACAGTGGCTCCCAAGGTAACTGATGAGTTCATTTTTAGTAGGGCAAGCTGATAATGTCCAGTCACAGGAAGACATTTTAATGTAAACTGAATCGAACGAGGGACAAACTCTTCTGCGAAAATGACTGACAGTCAATCGCGATTGTTCCCAACTTTGATAAGCATGCGCTCCTCAAGTGTCAAGATGCCCTCCCACCATTGTTCATTGCAGTTGACCAAGGTCCCTTCCAAGTGTACAAATACAATTGGCATAAAATGCATTTCCAACTCCATAGATTCCCCTCCTTCCTTTCGCAAACTCTCAAGACCACGGCACACCATGAAATGTTAAACTGAAATCTCGGCATCGCAGCATCAAGTTAATACCGTACTGAGTTCCATAATCCTGACTTAGAAGGGAAGCCGAGATGAAAGGCCCAATTTGAATCACGAGCCATCACACATTTACTGGTTCAATTGGTTGAATCGTCCCTTAAATCCTGAACACAGGCAAATTTACTGAAGAGTGGACCTAATATTGATACAAGCGGTTCGAACGCTAAACGCCTTGCAGACAAGGGAGTTGGACACGATACAAACATCATGGGTTTAATCTGAAGCCTGGCCTCCCGTGTGGAGATCCAGCGCATCTGGTTTCACGCCTCTTTCATTGTCATTGTCACTACCTCGCCTCTGCACAACTCCCACTCCCTTTCCTCCCTAAATGTCCGACTCCGTGATGCTTGAAGTCCGGCATCTTCCCTTTCCCTTTGCATCCTGGAGTACCTGCCATTTCGGCCTCTACAAGCAAAATCCACACATTTCGCGATGCAGATAAGTGAGAGTGGCAGATAATGGTGAGGCATGGTACAATAGAGCCCGACGTCCATTACCCATTTTCCGCAAAGAAAACAGTGAATGCGTTATTTCGCAGAGGAAATAATCACCGCCATCTGTTCGAAAATGCTCTCCTTCTCTGCCAACAGCACCTACAAACGAGAAGGCTCATAATCATTGTTTCTGCTCGCAGGCTCGATTGGCAGCCGACGTCTCCGCGGCGATCGTACGACAAGTCAGCCGTCAAGTAGTCTGCATGTAAGAAAACAAAGCTGAGGAGCAGAAAGGTTAATCTAACACCAGTACCGCCAAAGCCACATGCACATAACACCTTTAAACAAAATGACGTCAGCTAGATCGTTACAGTTACATTGGCGGTGCCACACTCTTCTTATGGCCATCCAACTCCACAGTTTTCATTTATAGTGATCGGTGATGAGACAATACCATAACAACGAAACTGCCCAGGTCAGTATCGTTGGTGGAGGATTTGGGGTTTGTTTGGAGACACTAAACTCGCCAATAAAAGATTGCTCGATTGCTTGTGCTCATACCGGATAATAACAGGAGGAGAGCAGTTCGGAAAAAAATTGTCACCGTCCATGAGTTAAAATGCATCCAAGTTCATCAGCGAAAAGCAAACCTAATTTATAGTGGTCATTGCTAAGCCCCATTTCGTTTAGCCTTGACCAGGGAGATGGTGCCCAAAAGAATTTGGTTTGGGTAAGTATTCTCCCGCTCTGCAGCCTCCCGATCCCTCGTTCGACTGCACTCACCGAAACGCCACACCCTGCCTGTAAGCAATTCCACGATTCCGGTGTAGCACATAGATCAGTCCCCGTAACAGTGTCATACAGTTCTGTGGCATTGATAGCATCGAATGACATGATTCAGTGCAAGTTTTACAGATCCGTACAATGGGTCAGAACACAAAGTTTCTTCAGTAGACCATGCTAATCAAAGTTACGATGGCATAATTCACCAAAACTATTATTGTCCGTCAACAGTACTCGAAGTTACTTTCTTTCTTTATAGTGCATAATCCACCTTCTGGTATCAACAGTGGATTGCCTTGAGTACTTTTTCTGCAAGGCGCTTCAGGAAAAACGCGGATTCTGGTTTTCAGCGAACCACAACACTTTCCGTACAATCGGTCGCACCGCCTGTGGTGAATTGATATCCATCTCAATCGCATTTAACCACGCAAGACGCTCTACCACCACGGGTTTTCCGTCCACTCTAAAGGGTGGCCCTGTGGTCGCCCCTTCTGTCGTCGTGTTGGCCCCTTTGTGGGCTTGCACACAACTACAACGTTGCAACGATAAAACCAAAACTCTTTCCTTATGTAAAATGCCATCTATCAGTTGATACTTCTGAATGCAATGCTCTCTACACTGTGTACTGTTGCAGAGAAAAACTAATTTAGGTGATAGCGCTAGAAACCGCTTGATGTCACACAGGCAATGGATTACGCACTTCTGGTGGCATCTCCCAACAACAGCTGTCTAAAGGCAACAAAATGAAAAGTTGAACTCAAGGTCACAGAATACATGCCCCATCACAGCCAAATTATTCTAACCGAAACAGTCTTGGTATTCCGGGATTTCGTCAGCAAAATTCGTTTCGCTTCAATGCTCAATGGTAAATAGCCATCGGGAAAATTTGTTCCCTCAAGTCTCCGCTAAAGCTCCTAACACCGATATCAAGGACTTATTATTAACTAGCACAAGGGCTGACAGAATAAAGGAGCGACCTAGAGGCCACTCTGCCAAGTGGATGCACAATCCGCGGAGACAGAAGACTCCGCCCAGTTAAATGTAGTTAAACACGTCATCATTCCACTGCAAACAGTAGACCTAAATGCAAGCCAGCCACACAAAGGCACCATTTTCTTTTCCCGACGCTAATGGAAAGAAAACATTTTAAACGGTTCTCCAAAGAAGGACCCAATCAGGCTAAAGGTGTTACTGGCGTTGTGACGCCCCATGGCAACAAGAGCGATCAACACAGAGAGGGAGGTGATACGCCCAAATGTCAAAAAGTAGACAAAAAATCGCTACTAGATACCGGTAGAACATAAAAAAGCAGCTAAATCGCTCATCCAACCAACCTGACAAATCGCAGAAAGGACATCGTTCCACTCTTAGCCCAAAGCTAGCAAAATATAAAATAACATCCCATGCGCTATTCTGTAGTAGAAACATTGCTGTAATATTTATTAAATATTGCCAGAACAAAAATAATACATATGATTCATTGAATATAGTACTAATACAAGGACAGTGGAAGACTGCTGTGTTCAAGTCTTGTCGCCTTCTTCGCAGTCAAGGAGCAATAAACCTTCCTTCCCAGTTCTGATGGGAGACATCCATAAACCCGACCCTTAATCACCGATACAGGATATCGGTTGGAGAAGTGGATGAGAAACAATGCGCCCACTTCCTGCATCAAGCAAACCGTTTTAAACACCCACCCGCGCGAAAAAAAGTTCCATAACCACAAATTAACTTGGAAATCGTCTAGTTATTAGTGGTTGATAATAAAAACACACTCACCTCAAACAAGGACGCGTTATGAGCATATTCACGGATACAAATGTGACCGTATTTCTCTGCATTCTTTTTTATCCTTAGGCTGTCTTCCAAATAGGTGGCTTCGCTTATCAAGAGCCTAACTCGTAAAATATCTCGGTGGGCTGGTTCAGTAAAGATTGTAAATCGAGTGTCTCCTGAAACCAATCAGGAAAAATATAGACACATATCTGCCTGCTATTAATCCTAAAGTACACTGCTTTATATGCAAAAGGGCTTCAATAACCTGTATATGCGATTTCAGGCGTGCGGACTCCTGTTTGGTAATCCCTTTGGAAAAGAATATACCCTTGGCTTTGAACAACGTGGTCAGTTGGAAAAGATTCGACCGACCACCTGCTATTTATCTAGGCAAAACAAAGTATAATACATCGATTCTAAAACTGGAATCCATTAACCCCAATTGCGATTTTACTGAGCTGCACGCACCTCTACTGTTGAGCCAGGCAGCATCTCCACCAAACGCGGATTAAGCAGAGAATCTACTTCCTCTCCCTGTAACTGACCAAATGCACGGCAGAGTGCCCTAACTGGTTCAATTAACTGAGGAAGAAGGTAATATACAGCAGGAGGCAGTCGATTTAACTCCCGCTTTCTCATATGCTGACAAATAGCCCCGATGTGATCAATGTGACCGTGACTTAAAGAAATGGGGCTTAGCTAACGATATGGTTTACCTGATGAATACGTGTTCAGCATTCACTGACCAGGTAGGAGCAATGCCAACATCAAACATGAAGAACATTCGACGCTTCCGAACGCCAATCGCAGTTTCGTAGCCCGAAGTTGACCATCCATAAACATAAAAATCCTCGACAGGATAACCGCGACTCATGTGCCCGAGGAGCTGAAAAACCAGCCACCAAAACACCACTATAGATGGGGGACACACGACCTCAAAACTGTCATCTGGCCCATTTCAACAAAAAAGGCAGGTGAATATAATGAAAGGTGTTAAAATTGGGTAGCAAGAATTGTCCAGCTCCTTGTGATAAAATTTATTGCAATAATTTACTTGTTCCAATACTAGCACTATTGAATGCTGGAAATTTTAGTGGATAATAAGACCAGAAATTATGGCACAAGCAAATCTAATACTTTGTAGTTTGACCAAGCCATGCCAGTAACCTCAATTATTTTCTTTTTTTATACATATATTGCACAAATATTATGTCTCTTGTCCCCTACAAGAATGTCTTAAGGCGCCACAATGCAACTATTCCATGCGAACCATTGCGCTCTGCAAAAGCGTCTTTACGCTTCTTTATAGGTTCCAACTACCCAAGAAACACTCACAAAAGCATCACTCTCCACCCCCAGAAAATTCCAATGCCATAGCTCCCCCGGCGAAAAGTCCCAGCTCGCCACTGCAAGCCCTTAACGGGCTCAGCCCCACTTGAGAAGCTAACGCTCCGCCCCAGAAAGGAACCAAGCCCCGGGCCGGCCAACCCTTCCCGCCGCCGACGACACCCGAAGTCGAGGTAAAAACAACTACTGCCAGGCTTATTTATTGACTTACAATTAGTAAACAAGAGAAGTGAACACATCACACAAGCAAACGGCCCAGTGAGCACGGGAACAAGCCGACTAGTAGATGAGAGGCACAATCGCCTTCAGCCCCTTTGGACAGGAGGCAAATTCGCTACGATACGCACGCAGTTTGTTTCGTGCCCATTGAGCCATCGTCCAGAAGCCCAACACCGTGAAAGTCGCAGCTGCAAAGGCGGGAAAACCAATCACTTAAGTTTTCCTTAATAGAAACATCAATTAGAGGCCAAGAACCACGAACGATAGAATGCTCACACCAGCCTCAGAGTGCAGGGACCGGCCCATCAGTGTATTGAGTCTCAGTGACCCAAAGGCTTGCAAAGGTTAAAACAGCCTACTATGAACACAAAAGTATGTGAGCCAGTTTCAAAGTGTAACCAACAGCTCATCCGTCTGTATAGCGAGCCTGCTTGGCCACAAGAGGTAGGAGTAATTCCTCCAGTGGATCAAAAAGCTCGCAGTGGTTTCGGCTTAAACTTGTTAGGCAGTGGCAATCAACCTGGGAGGGTTTGGGTCATTACGGTGAAGCCGATCCAGCTGAGCGTCTCATAAGTATAGTTGGGGCAAGCAACGTATTTGAATAGGAAGGTGAGCGGAGAGTTAGGTACGGGATGTGGCATCTGACGCAGGGTGGATCCCGCCGGTCGGAGATTGCGCAGTGCGATGTGACAGCAGAAGTTGCCCAACTCACCAAGCTGAAAAGGATAAACAACCATGAGTGACAGTAGTAAAGCTGTGAAAAGCACCAAGGCACCTGGAGTATTTATTCCGTGCGTTTCATCGCACACCATATTCAGCTGATTCAAAGGGCGCAGACATAAGCTTCAGTGGCACAAACCGCACGCTTAATTGCTTTTAAGGCGAAAGCGTTATGGATGTTCTTAATTTAGTCGTGTTATGTTGAATTTCTTACTACTGAGTGGTTGGATGCCCCAGTTTGTTAAAAACCGGTCTCTCAATGCCACACATTCTTCCGCGTACGTACTATCCATGTCGCCTCCGTCTCGATTACTGGTGCCTAAACTAGATTAAACCACGTTTGTTACCTTAGTATGCTTTAAGCCTCTTAGAAAAGCCAACCTTCAAATCTGAGAGCGCAGGAAACTGAATATAAGATGGAGCCAATCGCGTGGCCATTCGTGGGCTTTTAATGGAACAGAACTTAGCCGTTTCAGCTAATAGTAACTTAGTATGCTCCTTTCAAAGTGCGTCTTTAAATGCAGGGTGCTTGAAATTACGTAGGACGCGGACCAAACGACACAAAATTAAACACTAAAACCTGGCTCAAAATGATGGCATTCAGAAAATTTACACAAATAACTTACCAGGAATAGGCCTAAACCAGCGTACACTTGGGGCCACCCGAAGGCTTAAATGATAAGAAATAAGAGAGGTAAGTCCCGTCTTTAAGGTAAAGTGCTTTAACACGCTCCCACGTTTTTACCAAAACGCGGGCTCAATTCAGGTTCATTCACTCGTAAGATAAGTCAACAATAGGATTCGTAAGGAGAGCAGTTGAACTGGGAGCAGCACAATGCCCTCTTCTATTCTGCTGGTAAAAGCCGCGATTCTAGTGTATTTGTGACCTTCAGTAAACACCACTAAAAAGTTCACCGCCATCTGGTTAACAAAATCTGAATTGCATTTATTTTTAAACGTCAATTACAACTGCTAAAACAAGTCATCGGATGAAAAATGACTGAAAAAACTCCCACTCAGAGTGACGGAGCAATACTTTTCGGCTCTAAGAAACCGCTCCCTCTTCAATCAAATTATGAGTCCATATATTTGCCGACTAAACAAGTAGTGTATTCACCGAGACCACCGACTTTGGTGCCCGCAAATCCAGCCATTCATTTTATTACGATTACTATCTAGCACCCCCCAATTAATTAATATGTCGTTGATAAAGTAGTTACAAGCATTTAAGGCTTATTACAGTTCCTAGACCAGCTGCCAAGGCGAATTCAACTTCGGCTGGGTCACTGGGCTCTAGCTATAAGTGGTGAGGCCATGGTCAATGAGCATGACAAATAGCCAATCAAATAATTAACCAAACCGGACGAACCGCGAGTTCAAATGTCAGACCAATTGCCCAATAGTTCGTCAAAATGAAGTAACAGTCTGAGCACCGATCCGAAAATACCGGTGGTAATCAAACTACAAATACATGATCGGTGAGGCCTATCTGCAACCAGTTCTTTTCCTGTAAAGAAACCTGTCTACGAACAATAATCGGATTTCCACTCACAGGGTGGTGTGTAGAGCGGATGTG
Organism: Taenia hydatigena; assembly: GCA_036345935.2. Taxonomy (NCBI): domain Eukaryota; kingdom Metazoa; phylum Platyhelminthes; class Cestoda; order Cyclophyllidea; family Taeniidae; genus Taenia; species Taenia hydatigena. The sequence goes on along the minus strand of JADWOT020000001.1, from coordinate 916,039 downwards.
TAGTGAAGTAGGCGATTGAGAGTGCGAAGAGCCAATAGTAGAGGCAGTTACGGAAGAGGCTGGCCAGCGGCATGGTGGCGTGGGAGAAGCGATGCACGAAGCGCGTCTCCAGCAGGCGCTTAACAAAGTGACCCACGTAGCAAAGACCCGCAAGGCACCGCAGCCCCACATCAGCCTGCATTGGCGAGAGAACGCTGAGCAGACACCCGGGCTGACGCATCGCCCAGACCGCTGAGTAGATCACTAGGGGACCCGCGTACTCTAAATAGAACACTGTACTCCACCCGACCTGAGGGCCGAGATCCTTGTAAAAGAGACGCACCTCTGAAACCTTGTCCACTCCATCGATTTCATTGAGACGAAAAGTATTCGCAAGGATCTTTCCCCCTGCAGAAGTAGAAAATAAAGATAGGGAAAATGCGACGCTTTATTTTCAGTCTCCCACCATGGAGGAGTTAGGGTAAATGCTAAGCACATGTACCATAGCAAAGACACTTGAATTAAAAGCCGAGGCGTCCTATTAAAATAGAGTCAACTTTACCTCCAGTAAGGAGAGGAATTCGCGTCATCTTAGGAAAAAACGAACTCACGTGGTTCCAAACGAAGTGAAATGCGATTCAACTTGTATTTTTTGTCTATTTACGTTCATTGGAGAAAAGAGGAATAAGTTACCGCGAGATGCAAGCTTTTCCTTCAAGACTCTAATACTGGTACTCGACGACACGTCATTTAGCGTCAATAAAACCTTTTCCGAAGCAAAATGAATTATTGTGACCTAAAGGCGAGTCTTGTTGACACAAGATTCTTACCGTGGTCATAACAATCCCTAGAACCGCTCGCGATCGAAGAAGAGAACAGACCACCAGACACGGAGTCGGCCAACCAACCTTGCAATTGGTCGTTTGGTCCCATCGAGCATGCTTTAAAAATTCGTGCAAATTATATTAGGGCCAGTTTCAAACAAAAATTTAAAAGAAGAACTCCAACTTAACTGCAGTTTTATTTGCTCTCATAATAGTTATTTTGCCACATTACATTTATTGCAATTCGAGCCATTAATGTGCCATCGGTTATGGGGCTTAAAGAAGGCAAACTAAGTTAAACATATGAGCAGGCATGAAAAGAAGCTACGAAGCGCTGCTTTACATGATCGACAAAGTCTAAGGCCCGAGCACGATAATGATACGTCTAAGTGGTCGTTATTAAGCGATACACTAATTGATTTTGACCCTCAATTTTGGTAATAAGGGTGGCGTCCCAAGGCTCTCTTGAAGGCAAAAGAAGACGAAAGACCAGGGTAGAATATACATATTTTACATTTTTGGCCAGGATCACAGAGGTGGCTGTAGTACTTTGTTTGTTGGGACTACCGGTTTCGGGTCACAGGGGTGGCCGTACTGCCCTAGCTGCGTAGGCTGACCTCCGGGCCATGCCAGCAGCCTAGTTCCCTCTGTCCGTTGAATATATATATATTCTACCCTAGCAATCTGCATTCTTTTGCCTTCGAGGAAGCCTCACGACGCTGCATTGGTGGCAGTGGAAAGCGGAGCCAACTCCATAGGGTTACTATACCGATCTCTACCACTTACGGCATGTTTCAGCGGCACGAAAGAAGTGCATGTGCTACGGATGGGCCACAAACGACGTCCATCTCCGGCATCTACCCCTTCTCTGTGTTCTACAAGAAAGCTATCAACAACTGAATCGACACTAGCCATGGACCACCTGGGAATTTTTGTTTCGCAGATTACTCCTAATATACTTGCTTAAGGAGATCGGTGTGCTAACATTCCCCTACGGACATACTGATGGTCGGCAGAACCACTTATTCTGAACTTTGTTTCCAGGCCAAACGAAACCCGAAGTGCAACGCACTGTCAAGAGGAATCACTGAAGTTGGTGTGAAGCATCGCCTCAATCGCGTCGAATGTGGGCGACTGGCATGGTTAGCTCGTGGGTGCCTGTTGCAACACTGAGCATGTTGTGATGGCTGACGCGGAAGATGTAGCGAGGGGCGAGTCGGAGACGACGCTCGAAAGGGGAGAGGGGCAATGTAGCACTTTGTTTGTACTACCGGTTTTGGTCAAGGTGACAGAGGTGGTCGTACTGCCCGAGCTGCGTAGGCTGGCCTCCGGGCCATGCCAGCAGCCTAGTTCCCTCTGTCCGTTGAATATAGATATATACATATTCTGCCCTAGCATTCTGCCTTCTTTTGCCTTCGAGGGAGCCCTAGGACGCTACAGTGACCATATGGCCCTAGCTGCGTAGGTCTGCCTCCACGCCATGTCAGCAGCTCATTTCCATCTGCCTGTTGAATATACATATTCTACCCTAGTATTCTGCTTTCTTTTGCCTCCAGTGAGTGCCGTAAGGCTACATACGGGGTCTATTATGTTAGTCAGTGCATTTTCAAAGGTCCAAAGGAGCATACTGAATCCAGCAATTAGCGATTTGCACTGAATGCTTGTACTTTTCAAGCTACAACATCGTTAAAGCCTTATCAGCATCTTTTTACTAAGAGAATTTTGCTAAACGAGACATATAATGACCCGTTGCAGCCACGTCTCAGCTCAAACTAACAAGAAATTCAGGTTTTGTTGCTTTCGAGGGCTTCGCAATTTGTCGATAATGAACTTTCGTACATTTAGTGTCTTGAGTTAACCATCGCTAACATAAACGCGCTATAAGTCAAGTTTTTTTAACTTCCTATCTTCTGATATATAAATTATAGAAAGTTTTATAGTTTTGAATTTCGTCCCTCAAAATTTAACGATTCGGTGAAAATGGTAAATCACGCGTATTTAATGCCCTACAATAGAGTTTTGTAAAAAAAAACATTTTTTTTCGAGCCAATCTATGCATATACGATCCTGATCTGAAAATCCATGAGTAATTATTTGTTTTAATTCGCAAAACGCTTAAAAATAGCCACCATTAAGTATTGCCACACGGATGATGGACGCAGCGGGTGAGCTTTCGGGGAAATGCGTGGCTGATGTTGAAAAAGTCGATGAAATAAAGGAGGAGTCACCTCCGGCTGAGGAGAATAACGCTGTCGAAAAGCACCCTGATGGATCGGGTGACGCTGTCGCGCAGTCTGAGTCGGATGATGATGTTCGGTAATCACGTCGATGGTATTTTAATTTCTTATCATAGAAAACTATTTGTTGGTGGATTAAACTGGGAAACTACTAGCGGTACCTAATGTTCTCCTTTTTGACACTTTTGGTAGAGGATCTTCAGTCTTATTTCTCCCAGTGGGGCAATGTTACGCGGTGCATTATAAAGATTGATCGTTTCACGGGAAATTCTCGAGGCTTCGGTTTCGTTACGTTTGAAAATGAAGACTCGGTGAATAAAGTCCTCAGCGTCCCGGAGCATAAACTTATGGGGAAAAGGATTGATCCCAAAAGGGCCAAGCCCTCCCGTGAAGCTATGAAGAAAATATTTGTTGGGGGTATAGACCCCGAGCTTACTGAGGAGAGAATAAAGGAATATTTTGGTCAATTTGGACAGGTTAGTGCAATGTTCGGCTGAGACTAACGTAGTTTAGGTCGAGTCCCTAGATTTGCCCTTTGATATGCAAAAGGGAAAGAGAAAGCACTATATATTCGTCAGCTTTACAACTGAAGCTGCTGCTCGCAAAGCCATAGCTAAGGAAAGGCAGGAGATCCATGGTCGTCTGGTAGGCTTTTGAACAACCGTTGTCAAGTTTTTGCTGTCCACTGTCGATATTATCTTCCGTTTGCAACATCTGTGGTTTTACTTTGGCCTTGTATATCACCCTCTTAGCGTAAGTTTATCCGCAAATGTTTTGCATGTAGCTGCTAAGCTATACGCTATTTACTCTCGTTTTGTACTCCTATCGCTGGGTCTCTCCTAACAGTTTCTTGTTCATATTTGTGGTTTACACACGTTTCCTTATTGCAGTGTGATGTGCGGGTTGCGGTGACAAAGGATCAAGCGAATAAGAACAAGAGTAAGGGTTTTTTTGTTCCCACTTTTGGTGCATCAGTCAACCAAACCTGTTTTTGATCTGTTGTTTTTCAGACATGAAGTGTCTTGGCTACATTGATCCAGCTTATGCTGCCTACGCTCCCTATCCTTATGGAGACTATTCCAGTGCCTACGCTAGCTTAGACCCTTATGCTTATGGCGGATACTACGGGTGCTATGACTATTTTGGTGCAGCAGCTAACCCCAGCACTGCAACTGGTGGTTATGGTGAGTCTACGCTTCCTGATGAAGTGGCTAGGCTGCTACTGGACATGTACCACTTGTTGATCTCATACTTCCGCTCTCCCTCATCTTTGGTAGACAGCATTCAAATCGCGAGTGGTTTTTCGTGGTTTTATTTTACATTCCAGTAAACGATGGTTTTTTTTCTGGTTCCTGTGTACTTTTGTTTTGTTTTCGTGCTCACAACTGATACGTCTTAGGCCATCCGTGCTTGCGTGTGTGCATTCTCATCTACACATCGGACTTCATGTCTCATGCTTGATATGGTTTCTGCTTTACAGAATCGCCGGTTTATGCACAATTTATCACTTTCTGAGAGTTCTTTGGGTCATGTGATTATAGGCTTTGCACTTGTGTGAATGTATGTTTGGCGTCGAGGCAGAGGACACTGAAAGATGCCAGCATAGCCTGTTTCTGTTCCCTTTTGTGTCGGTTTCCCTATGCAGACTCACTGTTTTGGTGCGCGCAGGTATATACGCCAACTACGCTACGAATTCAGCTCTCTTCCGTGGCCAATACGGCGCTGGGCGGTCAAACAACACTCATCATCCCCACCACAACGCTGCGGCACCATCCGCCGCTCCCAATTCGCATTACCAAAATAGTGCGGCGGCAGCAGTAGCTGCAGCCGCACCTGGCGGACCAGGCGCTGGAGCAGGAGCAATGGGTTATCCTGCCACAGCAGCGGCAGCATCAAACTCCTCTTCCCACTGGAATCCCGTCGAATCATCCGCCCCCTCCGTTCCCACCTTCGACTATGCAGCGACTGCACCGCACCCTTAGCTACGGCGAACGCTTGGAAAGGCCTCCGCTGGCTCGACCTAATATTTGTTCTCGACCCCTGCTGTACAGAGACACGACAACCACCCGTTACACTCTCCTCTGCCTCCTCGCTATTCCCACCACACACGCACGGAAATGCTCCCCTCTCCGTCTCACATGTCGGTCTCGCTCTGCTCCCAAGTGCCTAGGAAAAGCGGATTAAAAAGAAAAAGACGCTGAGAAATATGTTGGCGCGCCGGATGTTTGTGTACAGAAACCTCTCTGTCTATTGTCTGTGTGTGGTTTTGCCGCCGCTCGTCCCTGTCTCTCATCGCTCTCCCGCTGCCGGCATGCAGGCGTTTCGTGTTCCTTCTCTCGCTCCCGACTTCAACTTTTTTCACAGCTCTTTACCACACATCCTGTTTTGTTCCCCTATCCTTCCCCGTCTGGTTCTTACTTCTTTACCCCTTTCTCTGCTTTCCACTGCACTTTGTGTTAAGCGGGAGATGTGCGAAAATGACGCAACAATGGTGACGCGCAAAGGTTCTATAAAGCGTTGGGGATTATCTCACCTCTTATCCCGTTCTGGGTGCCGATCAGTTTCGGCGCGTGGTGCGTCCACTCGCGTGTCGGAGGGATCAGACGCCGCAAGGTCGCTCAGCCTGCTGAGCCTTTGTCAATGCAGAGCTTCTGAGGAAGTGCGCGCACGTGGGCTGAAGCGAGGCAAAATTATTGGCGACACCGCCCCCTTTTTTTTGATGAGGGTTACAGGGTGCGAGGTTGGCTTCCTATTTGGGGGTCGTACAGCGCTTACGCTTTTTTACGCTGTGATGTAACGTGGCACTGACTCGTGGCAGGGTCTTCGGGGAGGCATGTGCTTTCCTGCAGACTTTTCGTGTATCCTTGCCGAACTAGAGCCGCTTAAAGGTGACCGTTGTAAGCTCGATGCGATTGCCAAGACGTGGTCCGGTGCGAGAAGAGAACAGACAATCAGGACGGAAGTGTCGAGGAGTTCATACTTTAAAAATCGATCGGTGAATGGTTTATTGAAGACCAGCTTTATGTTTTCGACGGTGCGCAGAAGAGTATTCTCTTAGTAAAATCGAAGATGAAATATTCTGCCCCAAAGTTGAATTCCATTAGTTTAATTGTGACCTGCCGCTGCAGTAAAATGGAACATCCGAAGCAGATGCGACAGTGTTGCTGTGTCCTAGGAACTCAAAATGTATTTCACAATTTGTTGTGACACCTTTCTTTGCTTACTAGACCACTTCATCTCGTAGGCACTTGTCTCGGTGGTTCTTATTTTCGACATCCGGTGGGGATCCTCAGTCTTTAAACGTTCCTTATTGTTATAGTCTTACAGTTTCAAGAGATACTTGCTAAATCGCATCGATGACGCTTTTTGTTTCCTGTTGTATCATTTTCATAATTTCTTCAATGCTTCCAAAAACAACTAAAATGCTACCTCAGTTACCAAAATAATCTTATTTATACATCTTAAATAAAATGACTCGCAAATCACTTTTTAGAGACATTATTTGTCGTCGACTTTTGGTGCCTTTTATAAGTGTTGTTACTAAACATGCGGAGATTATAATAAACGTGGGTTGCGTTCGTCCTGGTTCTAGTTTGTGCTTAACATGGCAACTGAGGAACCAGTTGTCGAAACCACTGACGAGAAGCCGAAACAAGAAAAAGACAAGCAGAGAAATGTTCTGGGTCTGACTAAGAAGCAGCGCAAACGAGAACTTAAACTTATAGGTTTGAAGCGCTACGCGGTCACTCAAAATTCGTTTAGCCAATGAATTACGTACTATTCCTGAGGATGCGAGCGATGAGGATAAACTTATTGCATTGTACAGGAAGTTTCAGATCCTCAATTCGGAGAACGGTGACATGAGTTCAAAGCTTAAGCTCACGGACAAACGCATTTTGTCTGTAAGAACTTCTTTGCTTTATCATTGAGTCTTTGGAGTTTTTTTGAAAATGAATATAGAATGTATATGAAAATTTTAGGTTGCGGCTGAACGCGATCAATACCTTGATGGTTTTAATCGAGTGAATATGCAGAAGGAAAAGTTAGAGGCCTTATGTAGAGAGCTCCAGAAGCAGAATCACTTGATAAGGGTATGGTTGTTTTTAAAGGAGTATTTTCATAGGATCAAAGCTTAGCTATGGCTCAGTCAGAAGATGAGAAGCGGAAGGAAGTGGCTGACCGATTTCAGAGTGGTATTAATGAAATTCAAACCCAACTGAACGATTATTTGGAGAAGAATAATAAACTTCGGGAGGAGAATCAGATGTTGGCTGATAAACTGCAGAAGTTCATCGCGGACCACGAGAAACGTGAAGAATATGTACAAAAGGTAATCGTAGTGTCTTTATTTAGACTATCCTTCCAGCCTCCTAATAATTTTTTTCATCCCATGTTATTCATGTCTCTTTCAAATAAATGCGGAATCCAATCAAGCTTCTTTTATTCTCTCCGATTATCATTTTCATTGACCACTCTAATTATTGGCATGTTTCATCCTCCGCCTTTGACTCATTAACGTAAAAAATGTCATTTTGGACGTTTTCTGGATCTTCGCTATCATTTAAATCTACATGCAATAAATGTCTTGACTAGTTATGTAGACACACAATCTCTTATTTCTGTTTGGTAAACACGCCGTCTATGTCCGTGAGATCTCTAAGGTTACTAATTTCTCACAGTGTGTATTCCGATTATGTCTTTAATGGTAGCGCATTATCTCACATTCTTGATATTGAGAGCATTTAGTTTTGAGAGCCCCTTCATTGACATTCATTCATATCTGTTTGAGGAAGTTCAAAGCGAAAATCTTAATTTCCGATATCTTTGCTGATTCAACCCATGAATTCGTGCATTTTATTGAAGGAAGGTACAACCTGTTTTGTGTGCTGCGTTAATGGTAAGATTTTGCGAAAAATTGTTGCAATTCGGTGTGTGGTTCTCATTTTTATAATGAATCTTCCTGAAGGTATACCTTAATTTGATTGGTAAATATGACATCGTATTCTAATTGACCATCTTTTGGATATTCACATTAGGTTTCAAGACGCCTTGTTTAGGTTACTTTTAAAGCCTTTTGGCTAACTGGTCTGCATGCTTTGGTGGGAAAGTCCACTAAGTAGTAAGTGAGCAGTCCGACTTTTGGCCACAAATTTAAAGGATTGCGGGCGCGAACGTAGTTCTAGCATCTATCTGCCATTCCTGTAGCTGCTCAAGGCGCGGGAATCAGAGTGCATACTTTGTGATATTTGATTATGGAATTTCGCTAACCTGATGCGAAGAGATGGATGCCAAATTCTTTTGCGGTATCACAGAGATATCCAAGGGAGTGCTTCTGTTACTCCTGCTACACGCTGTATTAGGTGGAGGGTGTCTTCTATTATGTACGCCAGACGCATACGTCGCGCCTAGGCTAGCACACTTACCGTCAAAAAGGTGGCACTTAATGGTGGTGATGCGTGCATGTGATGAGTAGGGGCGCAGAACCTAAGCTCGCAGATGTCTGCCTGTATTGAAAACTTTGGGCACAGGTTTTGAATTGATGGAACGCCTAGCCGCTCTGATGTAAGGTATTTAGATGTTGCAAATGCTAAAACGACGACAGTTTAGCTGTTTTGGCTACGGCAGCCACTCCTGAGAGCATTTACTCAACGTGTAGAACTTTTGACTGGTCCGCGATTGTTTTGAAACCAAAGATTAGTCCTTCTCAGGACGGTGACTGTAATCACCGTGCATAATATTTTGCTATTTCGATACGTTAGCACGTCGCAGGGTACCCAGGGGCCCTCGATGAGGCGAAGCAAGCTGTTCTGGAATGATTCAGCCGCACTTATAAGCACCTTCTTCTGAAGTTTTTCAGGTAGTAGCTAATCGTCAGGTTGGGTGGATTTTAATCTGGACTATGTTCTCTTCATAAACTCCTCGGTCCTAAACGTTTCTCGTCCCTCGTTGTTCGCTGTTAGGTGTTAGTGATGCGCAGTGGTCATGTTTCATGTTAATGGAACTATCTACTTCTTAGCACTGCGAACACCACTGTCTCAATTGCTCACTTCTATTATCATTCCCTGGTGTTGGTACCTCCCTTCCATCTCCTTTATCTGATGAAGGGGCACAGCATTTGTATATGTAATTGGCATGTTAACCGTTCTTCAAGTAATGCTATGAATACCTTTTCGTGTTCTGTTGCAGCTGTTGAAGACACGAGAGTTGGAGACGAAGCTGGCGGAGGCTAAGGTGGTGCAGGCGCAAGCGCTGCAGGAGCAAGCGGTGCTGCGCGAGAGGCGTGAGACAGAGCGCGCCCGCGAGGAATGTAGCCTCCTTAAACAGCGTCTCGAGGCCCACCAACTGGTGGAGGATAAGCTTAAAGATCAAGTAAATCCTTCTTTTTCATTCTCTATTAATCATATGTATGTACCTGAGGGTTCTTATGTTGGGCTAAAGTCTTATTATGATAGTGACATTAAGCGTGAAACGTTTTTTTTGCTCTCTGCAATAATTACACCACCAAATATTTTAAACATTCTTGATCTTGCATTTCCTCCCTGGCGTTTCCTCACTGGAAAAGGTCTTGCATTACTGATAGACCATTCATTATGGGATATCCGTCGATTCTCCGTGCCCCTACATATTTCTCTTTCTTCTTTCCAAGCTTCCCAGTTTTGAGATAGGATAGCCGATTTACAAGTGTCTTTAATCGAGGGGCCGCAAGGTACGGAATTTTCGTTTCCTTTGTTGCTCATGGTTTATATAATCTTTTTTTACTTCTTCGGTTGGTTTACATCAGCTGCACAAATTGAACACCCTCAAGCCTGCTTCTTTAAGGCGTTACATTGGGGAGTTTGAAACACCCGCCCCCTCGCACTAGCTTTTTCTTCTTCCCTTGCCACCTCTTTGTATGTTCCGAAAGAGTGGAGTCGTTGATTCCTTTAAGGTTTCACCCCTCTCAACCTGCCTACAAGTTTAATATGTTTGCGCCTTTTTTGGGTAAAAAAACCTACTTGTTCTTTATTCTTTGTATGGACAAAGACTGCGATGGACCTGTTTCTAGCATTATTTCTTTTTTTTGAACTGACAAATGTCCAAAGCTCTTCCTCTTATTGTTAAGCGTCTGATTGCTGACTGCTTTTAAACAGAGGTTTGAGCGTGTACTTTTTGCACAGTCAAAAATGCAACGGATGTGGCATTTACCTATGTGGTATCTTCGAGTGTAAAATATGGCACTCAAAGTTCTGCCGTCACATGCATTGCGTTCGGCTGTGTATTCTCTCGCTGATTTGATTCAAAGGTGCAGACAAGGGATTAGCTGTAGATTCGCTCCACCTGCTTCATGTTAAGTCTGCCTTTCTATCACAGGTCTAATGCTTGAATTGCATTGGAAATTTCATGGTAAAATTCCTTTTTTTCGAGCCATTCTGAACTGCATTGTCTCCTTCCGTCTTTTAAGTTCTGCTTCCTATGGCCTAATGGTCCACTTCTTTTAATTGTTCAGATTTTCACATCTCGGAGTCATCTCATCTAGGCAAGCTGTTACCTAAGGACTCCTTTTTTGTGGACAAACGGTAGCATAAGTTCTACTTTGCATTCTTGTGTAGTCCATGATATTTCTAGAACAGCGCCAATCTACTGTTGCAATATTTTCAAAATTAGTTTGAAGGAGAGTGAAAATTATACTTTATTTAGAGAGTGCGAATGAAGAGGCGGTCCTATTCTCCCTTCTCTCTTCCACTTTTAGATTGAATTTTACAAGAACAAGTACCAGTCTTTCAATAAAACTATGGCCAAAAGCAACGATCTCATCGAAAACACCAAGAAGGAGATGCAAAAGGTGCGTATTTTTCTGCCTCAAATGCGTCTTTTCAGCTAACCTTTTTTTGTCGGTAGTCACGACGTGAAGGTTTTCAGTTTCCCAAGAACTTTTCAACTTTGATTTGCTTCATTTGAATCAGTGTGGCCAGTGAATGCTATGGGCCACCGTCAAATAAGTTGTTTTCGTTTTGTTGACGTTGGTAAACCCAAAAAAGGTAGTAATAACTTGTGAGTCATGCATCCAATCATCAATTCAATCAAATTTCTTCACTTTCTTCGGTTGCTAAGATTTTGGTGTTGTTATTTGTTAAAACAGTGCTATCGCGTTTGAAATTGCTTGGTGTGGACTTGTTTATTTCCCTTCCCTCGGAGACGTCCACTCCGAGCTCTCTAAATGAGTTACCTGCATCTTCTAGGTAACTGAAACGTTTGACGCTGGATTTAAAAGTCCTTTAATTCTTTTTTGGTCCAGAGTTGAGTTGACTGAGATAGCAGCCGAGGAACACATTCACCCATTGACTTTTTGTTGATGCTTCTAAATGGCCAACGTCTAGGCGTCGTCAGATAGAACTGCAACGGCACCATGCCCCCACGACTTACCCATTGAAAGCAACCGATAGGTGCGTATGCGCGGGTGCCTCGGGTGAGGGTTTTCATACAGATGGCAGTGGTGTCTTGTTATGGTTAGCATTTGGAGCAACTCCGCCTATCTTGTGGGTAATCACTGTCAGAGTCACCAATGTTGTCATCCAACCGATGGGTTCCCTGTGCAAGTCGGTTGGGAAAATGTCTCAAGAATCTCATTTCTTGGAGTCGGTTTGTTTCAAGCAATACGCTGTCTAATTCAACCTCTTATTGAGCTTGCAGGAAATGGTGAAGAGATTCTCTTTTTATTGGGGGCCTTGTGAAATGTTTTAATATTTACCTTCTCAGTTGTCACTGAGGTCGTTACGAAACGTTCAAGTCGGAAAGTAGCATACGGATGAAGATAGTTGTACTGCCAGCATAGAGATCGAGTCGTGGGTAAGAACACGAGAGAATTTCAACTGCACGAATTGAAATTCTCTCCTGAAAGTATGCCACAGCGTAGCAGGTAATTGGGAACATCACAGAAGTAGGTGTCTTTGGGTTTTTTGCTTATCTGCGACGTATTCTTTATCAATTTCTAATTATTCGTCCACTAAATCGTACTGCAAATTGCGGTTTTGCTTAAGACATGGAAATGGGTGCTTAGTTTTCTTTCTCTTGTCATTCAGCAATGTAAGACTATTGAAACATTTGGTCTATGGTGCCTGAGTCCTCCTTAAGACTTGGGAAGTTTATGTGGCAAGCTACTCATAACTCTTTAGCAGATGGCTTGGGGAGCCGCACTCATTCAGACGCACCTTACCGTAATCACATGAGAGATCTGAAGTGTGACTGAATTTGCGGATTCCGATGGAATAAGAAATGGCGATGGGATTTATGATTCCCTTCAATTCATCTTGAACAAAGGAAGCATTTGGGTTCCTGATCAGAATCCGGTCGTAGACCTTGTCAAAGAGCCATTTTTGGTGGCTTTTGATGGACTTCTCTCTGTTGTTTTGTCTCTCGAAATCAGTCAATGCAAGTCTGTCGGAAGTACATCACTTTAACCGTTGATTCATGAATCAAATGGGTTTATCTACCTCTTTAGCGGATAATAATGTTGCTGAGATTCTTGTTAAGTGGAGAGGCCTTTCACTATTTCCCTTCAGTCACCTACCTAGCATATACGGTACTCTCATTAGTCATTCATTTTTGAGGCCTGGGCTGGGGCCCAAGTGTCCTATAGTCATGAACAGGAAAGGAGTCGGTGGGCCTCTTCATCTCAAGGTAAACGTGGATACTATTGCAGAACCAACTTAGGAAAGTAAAAGCAATCGAATTCAAGGTAAGTGATTTTGTGGTGGTTCGATGGTCGAGATTTGTTAAGGCGGGCACTGCTTCCTTCTATTTGACATCCCTCTGGTAAAAGGATTTGATAAATTTGCAAAATTCAGTCTAAAACTGGAACCATATGAGTGTTTGTCAGACGGTATGGTGGTCTAATGATTCCACCGTCCTCCATTTTTAATATTTCTTGCTTACTAAAAGGTTGAGTTTTTGTTTTGGGAAAAAAAAGTTTTACTTAGTCCATCTTTTGTGTTCTAAATAGTCGAGTAGTCGAAATTGATTGATCAAGGTGAAAGCAAAAACCTTTGCCCCCAACTATCGCGAGTTCTGCCTAGGTTCCCTTTTTCAGGTTTTTCAGACTAATTGTGTTGCTCACTTTAAATGTGTCACGCTCTTCACTTCATTTCGTCTCCAAGTTGAAATGCGAATGTATTTTGGGGTCGGAAATAATTTGGTTTTTCCCTCCGTTTATCCGTCTTGATTCCACTGCTGGGAGGTGATAGGGAGGAGTTGACTGGTTCGATTTGCAGATACCAGGAAGAGTCAAATGCATAGTCCTAAGGACAGTGTTGTTAGGTACCTAGGCTCCACGGCTTACACATTTTGCGTTTGTTTTCGAACGCCAGATGACGAAACATGTGCGTACGGCGGAATCGGCCGCCCTGGACTGGCGTAGCAAATGGGAGGTGAGTCAGAAGGCCCTCTTGGAAATGATCGACGAGTGTCGCAAGGAGAAGGAGAAATCACAAGCACTGCAGAAGCAGGTTGACAGCCTATCCAACCTCTGTCGTGCTCTTCGAGCTGGTACATCCTCGACTCCGAAAGGTAATAACTTCGTTTTTCCTGACTGTATCTTCCAAGGAGACCCTTCTTTATTGTAAAGTGGTGTTTACCGCACGGTCTTTAAAGTTGGTGAGTTTTTAGTCTCCCAACTTTGTGGTAGTAAACAGGGAGGGCTTATGTGACAGCCTACCGGCTAAGGCGGGATACCGAAGGCTGGGAGCGGTTCCGGTCTTGCATATTTATGGTATTTGATTGGCCTTGGTCTTACAACTATTAGTACCACATCTGTACGAGTGTCGGTCAATCGGCGGGGACTGGAATACGCACGAATTAGCCACCGAAATGTGAACTTGCAAATCGGCGCGTGTAGGAATCTTCTAGAGTTGTAAGCATCATCCTAGCCTTATTTTTTATTTTCGATCAAATCCCGATCCAATTTTAGAAGGGGAGACACAACCAAAGGAGAAAAAGGATGCTGATGAGAACGAGAATAAGAAGGCAGAAGAAAAGGGTGATGAAAAGTCATAAACTCGTGGTCACGGTTAGCCACTGCGTCACTTCATATCACGCTTTTTATTCACTTAACTGTGTAATTTATTACTTCCCTCCCTCTTTCTCTCTCTCCCATCAGCAAGCTTATACATATTCGGACTGATTTGTCGCTTTGCAAGAGAACTTTTGTGTACAAATTAGTGTAATAAAAGAATTTTTTGAAAGGATTTTGGAAAAGGTTACTTTTACCCATGTTTATGATCATTCCGCCTGGGGGCTCGGAGGCCTGTGATCCATTCTCCAACCGATTTTGAAGTAGCTTGCGTGTTGACCTTTTCGGCTGTCGGTGAAGGCTGTGATCAATCTTTAAAATATTATATTTAATACCGAATCACCCGGGAAAGGAATTTCAACTACTTTCATGTTCTTTGACCACCCATCGTGTTTTATTCACCATTGAGCTGACATATTTGCTTGTCAGTGCCTGCAGCCCTCCAGTTACCGCAGGTTTCATCGTCTTCGTGCCATCGACAATGTCTCACGTCTGTTGCCCAAAAACTTTCGGCATCCCGACAATGAACATTTTCCTTGGCACTGACTTCTCTGGGTGCCGTGCGAAAGCACTCGGATCCCTTTAAGAGTGTCACGCTCCAAATTTCCCCAAGGCAGTGACTTGACAAAACCACAAGGTCGATCAGCTTGTTATTTGTCCGGGCCTCGAAGGGAAATTTGGCCATCACAAACTCAAAAAGTGCACTCATTTTGAGGTTAGGTTGCCAAAATTAAACATGGAAGTAAGCCCTCTCAGCCTAAGGCTATCTACTCAATTTGGATGCAGCAATATTTGCTACATCCAGTTTCTATAAGCAAATAAGCCACACGTGTCACATATTTGTGACGCGCAGGGCTAGGTAAGAGAATCAAAGGGTTGCGCATTTATGTGACATTTATTAAATGCCTTATTGCTTCCTACGTCATTTTGCATTCAAATTGATGAATTGTCCGAGCGGTCCAGCGTGCTTTTGTTTATGATAAAATTAAGTTTTTGCACAAAAATCTGCATTTGTAACCAATGGAACACATTAAAATCTTAAGGTTTAAATGAATTTTTATCAAAATTAGGCGAGAATCCAAAGTAGGGGAAGGCGGCAGATTTAACAGAATGTCTGTTTAAAATAATAATTACGATAGGGTCGAGGATTGAATCGGTTAAAAGGCTTCCACTGAATCACAATACGTAAAGGCGCTCCTTCACCGGTAGGCGCCTTAAAAAGGAAGAAGATTCACGCACGCACGCACGCGCACACACACACAAATCCAAAATCCAAATTAAAAAAATGGGTTGTCCTTGCCCTGACCTCCCCCATTCACTCATTCATCCAGGAACGACAGTCTGCGAATTAATCGCGTCTTGCCGTAGAGGTGAAAGATGTCCTTGAGAGGCTTGAATCGAAGCCACTTTTCACTCACTTCCTCCTCGTCTTCTTTCACATTCCCATCCGCCTCCAACTTCTCCACAACCTCAGATATCGTTTTTTTCAAAGTTCGGAATAGCCTTCCCCTCCATCTACTCCCCGGGACTAGCAACTTTGTGGAGGTCTGTGCAAATTGACTGTCTCCAGGAATACTGGATCCCGTTGGGAGTTCCGACTCTGGCGGTGTGGTTTCATGAGTCTGGCAGTCTCCAGTGAGGTCACAATCTGCGAATCGGCGAATTAAACCTGGTGGAGAGGTGAGCAGAGGAGCTGTGTGCTTTTGATCTGTTGTAGACATCGAATCAAGGTGAGAGTGTGTGGAATGATGTTGGTGGCAGTGGTGATTGTCACGATGGTGGTGTTGACTCAACCCGCTCTCACTGACCTTGGACTTTGCACTAATGTCACCATAGCAGTCGTCCCGTAATTGAAGGTCATTCACTTTCTCTTCGCTCGAAGGCATAATTTTTTTCCGCGCGGCGTGTCACTTCGTGTGTGTCCGGGACTGCGTGAATCCACTGGGATCGGGCGATCAATGCCCGTGACCTTGAGACCACGTGGTGCAGTAGGGAGTGGACGTGTGGAAGGTTCCTCCCCTTCCCTCTCACCGCCTTTGTTATTAGATGTCTGAACATGCTTCGACATCTTAATCACGGGTAAGAGAGAGGGTACAGAGAGATCTTGTGGGCGAGTTCAGGACGGGGATAAGTCGCGCTCCTGGACGTCACCAGGCCGCTCCGCAACCAGGTTCAAATTGTCGTCCTGCCTCTGGCCTACAAAGCACATTTAAAGAACATAAGCATAAATAACTTTATTATCCAACTTATGCGAAAAAGGAATCTCCTTTCATCGCGAATAAGCGAGAGCTGCCTCGATCGGTTTTGTTATTAATTAATTCAATAGTTCCAACGGAGAGGCTGTGTGGTCTCTCAAGGTGCCGGAAAAGCATCAGCTTTCTAAGTCATCAGCATGAACACCACAAACTCCATAATAATTATTAAAATAAGAATAGCTGGTTGACTCCACAAGCCATTCTAGATTCACAAAGCACTGCCCTCCCATCCAAAGGTCAGGATTGGGGTCAAAAACTCTTCTGTGGAACATTTTTTACACCGATTTGATGTATTAGAAGTGTCCTTTGGAAAAAAAGAACAAAAGGTTCAGGTTTTGTTTCCGGACAAAGCCGAAGACAAAGCAAATGTCTTTGTCTTCAAGTAGTATTTTCTGTTTCTGTGTGTGCATATGTGTGGGGGTTCCCCATCTCCTTTCAATTCAATTCAATTTATTCCCCGTATTCGTTTCTCTCTCCTCGTCTTCGTTCTCCTTTTCCCCACTTTTCACCATCTCCAACTTCTCGCGTCTCTTGTGCTTTTCCGCCAGTGGAAAGAGCTCAAAGTTGGGGGAATCGCTTGTTGTAGGCAATCAAATTGCCCACAACTTCAAATCCACCGCCTCTTGTCCTCCATCGCCGGCCCTGTTCATCTCCTTCGGAAATACCGGCATCTTGTCTGTCCAAATGTGCGCTACAGTGCTCCGGACAATCAAAAATACTCTCAATAGCACAAGCTTCTAGTCGTCTCACCTGCCTTGCCAAAGACCTTGTTGTCTCGTCGCTATGCCCGCGGTTACCAGGTGGAGTGGTGTGGGGAGGGTTCGCAGAATGAGAGGCGGCTTTTTGAAAACGCTTGTAGTGCCAAAGACCACTTCTGGAGGATAGGGAGCGTGGCAGCCGACTGTTGTTGCTGCTTATGTTGATGCTGTCAGCACAAAATTCGAAGATTATGTGGGCGGCATGAGGGAATCGAGTTGATAACCTTTTTGTTTGCTCTTGCGTGCCACCACCCGAATTTTCTAGTATCCTGCCAATCAAGTCTTCCACGCCCTGGCATTAAAACTGTTTTTTTCTACTGTCTTCTTGCATGCTCCTTTAAAATAACTCAGTCACACAGTTGACGGGGGACTTGCTTGAGTTAAAAGTGAAGTTTTTCAGGCCACAGAGTGTTTGGACTCGCATAAAACTTCAAAAGGTTTATTTGTAGCAATACCGCTTTGATCGGTGTGAAAGCGTTTCACATCAGTGGCAGCGAAGGTGCACAAATAGGAGCAACTTCTTAAACCGATCATCGAAATCCTAATGAATTTACCTGAAGTGCAAAAAGAAATTTCGTATCATCGGTGGGTGCATAAATTTAAGCCGGTTTTAGCGGTAATTTTGCCTTTTAAAAAGGTTTTTAACCTGAGAGAGTTCATGCTGACGTTTGAATGTTTTCAAGCCCATTGCCTTCTTTTGCCTGTGTACGGGCTTTTCTTTTGCTCTGCGCATTTAATCACGTCTCTAGCCTCGTTGTAGGCGCCCATGGGATGTTGGGACCTCGGTGAGGGACTCAGACCACACCAAAGTTTCCATGACCACACAAAATTTGCCTGTCTTTTGCTAGTTGACTGCCATGGACCTCTCTCAACGCCGATTGCGCTCTGGCCATTTGTCTTATTGTCGCTGGGGGCAGCCAAGAGGCTGAGAAAGGAGAAACTAAGCGGATCACCACATTCAGGGGCTACTGCGCAAGGTGTTCATCTTTGATGCAACTTAATGTGCCGGTATGGTGTCGCCTTCATTTTGTTTTCCCAGGGATAGCATTTCGAGAGTTTAAATGCATTTTTTCATCTCCAAATAAAGCCTGAAAATTTGTTGATTCGATCCCTACTTCGGGGACACTTGTGCGACTTTAAAGGTGCTTCCCTACGTGGTGGAGTTTACCAACCCCACCTCTTTCACTTGGCATGTAAATACTTTTGTCTATCTGACAAAGGACTAAGAGTCTGCACAGGGACATATTTGTAGGTCTTTAAATAAATTT
The DNA here is from genome assembly GCA_036345935.2 of Taenia hydatigena. NCBI lineage: Eukaryota > Metazoa > Platyhelminthes > Cestoda > Cyclophyllidea > Taeniidae > Taenia > Taenia hydatigena. Next base: position 897,674 of record JADWOT020000001.1, on the reverse strand, counting down.
TTGCATGATTTAGTGGTCAAATTTGAGTAGATTCTGCCACAAATACCTCTGAGGTGGATCGTTTCCCTTATGGAACATCAAAGTCGGTATCCTCGGCAAATTAACTTTGGATGCATGTAAAGCTGATAATAAAATCTTCCTGCGTCAAGAGAATCTTGCAGAAGTCATTAGAGCGGCGTGAGAGGGAGGTAAAATAATTGCTTAGTTTATTGCGCGAAATTTGAAATCAAATCTTCTCATCGCGATGGTCGATCCTTTTGCATTGAGTTTTGTAGTCCCTTTGGACTTTCATCTCCAAACGTTGGTTTTGATGTCCTCCAAAAGACATGGAATGCAACGATTTGTGTTGACGCACAGGCAGCTAATGCTACGGCAGTCGAAAACGAGCCACAGGCCGCAGAGAAGGTCGACACGAGTTCAACAGAGACAAAGGTGGAAAATGCTGAATAGGTGGGCCAATGTGATTAAGGTGGTTACTTTACATTAGTGAAGTTCAAAGGGTAAAGTCGACAAAGTGAATAGATTTGCAATTATCCCGAACAGCAGAAGACGGGGAAGGCACATTTTTTGTCTAGCTGATTAGCACATCAGTTGGAAACGGTTGGACGGTTGGAACTAAGAAGCTCTCAGCAGCTTGGGTACATCCTACTCAAAAAATTGTGGTTTTAAGCCAGCAGCTAGGTACTAATGGGAAATCGGTACTGGTTCACTTGTGAAACCTCCAAGTGAGTTAGTTGGCCCTTACCCTCCCAGCAAGCAAAGGCGCGTGGTGCAGCATTTGAAGATCACGGAGGTACACAAAAAATCAACTACAGGTTCGGTATGAGTAACGAGTTTTCACTCCAACTTACGCGTAGCTACAACCAAAGGAGTCGCTCTTGACTTTGTTAAGGAAGCGCATTCGCTCGGTTAGTACCTTGGGCAAGTTGTGAAAGGCTTTCAGTATCTGCTTTCGCTCCGCCTCCACTAACATCTGGATGACTATCTGGTGAATCTGCCTCCCGGTGCAGTGTGACAATTCTACGCACTGTGATGTCCTAAGCATGTGGATGTGTCACAGCTGTCACTCCAGCTAGCAGGTCGCATTCCTAGCGAATTGTTCACATGCTGAAACTAAATGACAATTAAAGTTAAGGTCTTTTCACTGAAGGAATCCATTTAAAGGTTCTTTAGGCAAAGCGAATCAATCATCAAAATGAAAAAGTGCCATGCCTAATCATGCAAGGTAAGAAAAGATCTGACACCTTCTTTGGAGGACTCATTGTTCGTCAAGAAAAAGAAAGGCTGGTAGTTTTCCACCAATGCTCAAATCTTTATCCTCCATATTCCCCTGGCATCAAACATGTGCACCATCTATTAGAATTTTATTTCTAAAGTGGTTTTTCATTAGCACTTAAAGACACCAAAAGAATTTTATGCGGTCTTTAGTAATCATTCTTAAGCGCCTCTAGTTTGCACACAGACCTCTTGTCCTCCCACGTTATTATATTTGCCAGCCCCCTCATGGGCGAATGGGGTGACGCTTCAATCACTGTCAACGGTCCCTCGTCGTAAACACTTCAGCGGAAGTGTGTCAGCACCAATGAGTCTTCTTCGCTTCCATCACGAGTGGCCACGGCCATTCTTTATTTCTGGTCAAAGCGGGAATACGCAGACGGTGATATCACCGGTGCCATTGACAGGGAGATGAGAGGCGAGGCAGAGCGAGAAGCAAAGGGAGAGGGGTACGGGAAGGGGCAATTTGGAGGAGACGAAAATTAAGAAAGTTCCGCAGTTGACATAGTTGCAACTGGAAATATCACTACTTGGTTTAAAAGTCTGAAAAATTGCAATCAAGGTTGCTAAAAATAGCTTGGAAATTTCGTCGTCAAAGTATGAATAAAATTAGGCGTGATTTTTTGCAATTTCATTCTCATATGTGATCTCTCCGCCTTATCAGCTTGATTGCAAAGGAAATAATTTGAATTGTTCTTGCATTGTGCATCGTTTCTGGCACCCATTACCTTGTTGGCTGACAATTGGTGGGAGGAGGGCAACACGAACCCCAACTAAGAATAGGAAAAACTGACACTTCACTGACAGTTCGTTTAACTTGCTGCTTACCCAAACGAACATTTTATTGCACTGTACTACACAGTCCTTGGAACATGCCACTAGCCACCAATCCCTTCCTACTTAATTAAGTAGTATGTTCTTCTGCTCCGCTTTGATTCATCGCGTATAAGGGAAGGCTGAAAACGCCACATTTTAAGGGGAAGTGAGGTGAACGCGTCCATATCGGGCCTCACGCAATTCTTGTTTATGAGTGTTATTAATTAAAAATGAACACCTATAAATTTTTGCTTTCTTTTAAGGAACTTCTAAGAAAATTAGCACAGTTTAGAGAAGTATTTTCAATAATATCATTTCGACCTCCACAGAAAAAAGTATCTTACTGCTGATACACTTATCTACTTCTTTAAATTAAGCTGGTTTTGTAAACAGGGAGAATTCTTAAACAACTGCCAAATTTTTAAAGCAAACTTGCTTATAATGCAACAGAAATTCAAATCTAAAGAAATTGTCCATCCGAAAACCGCGATGTACGAGAAAATGATATATTTTACAACTGTCTTGCTCTGCTTTGCGAATCAAAGACAGGATCGCATGAAAGTAAAAGGAGTGGTATTGTGGCTAAGAACTAGAAATTCGGTCCACTCGTAACATGAAAGCAGATTACATCAATGGGAAAAGAAAATCGCTTCGGAAATTCCACTACCACATTTTACAACTTGTCATAAAAATGTTTACAAATTCTAAATTTGATTCATAATTAAATTTTGGCACGCAGAAGTGCTACTTAAGAATTGTGCATTTCGGGATTTCAGTAGTATATGAGTCGCATTAGGGGGGATGGAGTTGAGAATTCTTCAGTACGGTTGCAATGTGTGGCACGAAGCGCTCATCTTTAGCAACAAATAATTCAGCTTTTTGAATGCTTAATCAACTAATTACTTTGATGGTCCAGACTAAACCAAGGCGCCGATATTGCAGGGTCACGCATCTGCACTCACTTTGAACCTAAAAGTTATGACCTCTTTTGACATGTTCCGGTCAATCTCGAACTTAATTTACCCTTCTTATAACTAAACCTAAAGCTAACAAATATCTACGTTGCACAACTAACAGTGGTAAGTGTAATACTTGAGTTCGTTAAATACGCTTTGTAGGCTAGAGGCGAAAGGACATTATTAATCTGGTCGTAGATCAACGTGGTCGCTCTCCAGAGCCCTACACTCCAACCCAGTTGCCCCATATCAGCCTTTGGCCTATAATAAGGATGCCCAGAAGCAACCAACCTTCTCATTCTAAGGGTGGAAGAAGGGGAGAGGAGGAAAGGGAGGAATCGTCTACATAAGCTATACTTGCAGAAACCCGTCAAAGCGCCTGGAATAGGGCTCTTCAAAAGCAAAATTGTAATGCGTACACTGGCCACCACACCTGTGGTGTGCCTGCCATCGAAAGGTCTGCTTCCTTGCGGAGCTTCTCTAGCAGCGATTGAGCCTGATGCAACGTCGCAGTCCCTTCCACCTTCAGATCGTTGATGGGGTTTAAGCAATTTTCCAGGTACAACTCCGAGTGTATACGAAAGAATGATCACTTTATTTCTTTGCATTGTAATAAATCCTTGAACTGGGTCCTTAAATACCATTTTAATTCGTTTCCTGCAGCACTTGCTTATAAAATTTCCCCTTACAGTTTGTTGGATTCAAGAAGGTTGCTTGGTATTTAATCTTTGATGCACATTTAAGGCTGGTTTTTAATTCCAAACAATCGCATGACTTTGCCATTGTGAATTCCCATAGATTAGCTACAAAGTTTATTCACCATGCTTCAACAGCAATAGAGTATTTGGGGCATTTGGCTGATTCGGTATTTTCCAACAAATACTACTCATTATTCCACTTTCGTAGTGTACACAACCTCTAGGAATCTTAAAAACCTTTTAGCTGTGTTTGAGACAGTGTTTAGTTCACGATTCACAGCCTCTCACGCCTAAGAGATTGATATTTAACGCACGGATCCGTGTCACGTCACCTTGACAGGTTCAAGACTATGGCACGCTGTAGAACCACTCAAGTATTCACAAAGCACAGTAATGAAATTCACGATCTCACGGTATCTCTGCCGTTTGACAGGATTTGCTCGCGTCTCCAGCCTCCAATTTAGACACTGCGTCCTTCCTCCTCTCTCAATGTCACATTCCAAATGCCTCGATGCGCACCGAAGAAGCCAAGTTGAATGGATTCACTGCATAAAATTGCCTCGAATCACACATCTTGTAGACTCGTAGTGATCCAATTGCCATAAAACACAGCCTTAGCACAGCGTTATTTTATTCTCAATCCGTAATACTTGCATAAGAACTACTGCCAACTATGACTAAGCTCACCTTGGCTTTGTCTCATGTCCTGGATCAAAGAAATAGCAAACGTCCCGTTGTAATCCTCTACTCCCAACCCAACCAGAAATGCTTTACACGTGAAACCAAAAAATGCCCCTTTAATCGACTTCTTTTCCTGTGATGTGGAAAGTAAGTTGGTTTCCATATGATGAATGCTGGGTGGAAGGAAACCCGCTCCACATTGGTTGTCAACACCAAACCTTTGGAAAAGGGAACTTCTAAAAAGAAAAACGGCAAATCGAGAATTTGGAATGAATTTTCGTATCGCATGTACCTCTTTGCCTTTGTCTGCTGCCAAGTCAGGCGATTTACGAAAAAAAATGATAAACGCGTGCATTCATTAAGCAATTGGTGTTTAGTTGTAAGAAAAAACTTAAAGGGCCTACACTTATTTGATTTTTTATAAAAATTCATGTGTGCTAATTTAAAATCGACGATGTTTCCATGTTAACATGAGTGGATGCATTTAATGACGCTTTGGGCAAAAAATACGGAAAGGCAATGCTGCGGCCACCGAGCTTTGACTGCAGTTGGATGGAGATGACAATCCACTCACGGGTAACAGAGGCACTTCCATAAAGAGATCGCATCTCAGACCCTCCTCCTCCTCCTCCTCCCCCTCCTCCTCCTCCGATGCCGTCTTCACCGACGCCTTGTGATGCATGGGAACAGCTTTGATGACACACACTGTAAAATGGCAAAGAATTGTTGTCGACCTGCTGGCGACACAGAATCTACGCACATCAAAATGTCCCCAGCGCAATGGATTTTCATCACCTTCGAGAATAGAGTGTAGACAAGTTTCAGTGTCCATTCGATCTTGGGGTCGGTTTTCCACGACCCTAGCATTCAGACTTAGAAAGTTTCTCGAGGGCTTTGAGGCCAAAAAAATCACCCCTTAATCCTCACTCCAGAGAGTCATAACCATGATAGTTACGAGGCGGGGATAAATGGGAATTAGGGGCTACATTGTACACTCTTGAGCCTGGTAAAGTGAATCTAGCTCCCACTTCATGCCGCAGTAGCAACCGAGCGCCGTTGGCTTCTAGTTTGGGCTTTTAAATTTGTTTTCCCTTCATTCGACTTGGTGGTCTGGAGCATGCCTTGTTGGTGATGAGGGCGGTTCTCCTCAAGGAAATTTCCGTCAAACGCCAACAATTTAAAACACAAAAAGTTGCATAATTATTTGTTGTTTGTGAGTAGGTGAATAGCTAGTTACTTATTAACATTTTAGTGTTGCAAATAAGAAACTGGCCATTTACGAAGAACCCATGAAGAGAGAGATGAATATATACAAGTGATTCAAGTCATTCTGGAAAACCCAATTGAGCATCGGTTCTTAAGTGTTGTTGACCTTTCTCCCTTTTCCTTCTCTTCCTCTTTGCCACACCTGGTAGGGGACGGTTGGGTGTTTTCGGGCATCTTTGTTATGCCAAAGTAGTAGCAGTCAAGGGGAGGATCTCTCGGTGCTCGGAGAACCGTCCAGCTCATCCACGACCGGGTTTGCATTGTCCCCCACGTCTCACCTAGAAGGTCATTTTTAATTAGCATAAGTATTGCACATCTCCCTTGTCTTTCGATCGCCGTCCCCGATGCTACCTTGGTCGGTTGCCTCTAACGATGTCGTTGTAGGTTTTGTTTCTCCTACCAATGCGTAGACTTCGTCTTCGTAACCAAACAGTGGAGCACCTTCGTATAGTCAAATCTTACTGTGGTGTAAGGTTATTGGCTGGACATTAAGTTGTGCATTGCGGATGAGGTAGTTTGGCGGGTGAAAGAACCTCCTCTACACGAATAGGGTCTTTATCCCCAGGGTAGACGTCGGGCTGACGGTCCTTGTCATAGCACTTCTTTTGCCTAATACATGACATTTGCAATTATCGCAGGGACCTATTGGACGTCTTTCTTTTCCTTTCTTTTAGACGAAGTACTTAGACCGGCGCATTGGTGGTTGCCAATTCCTTATTTGGTAGGAAGATATCGGGGGAGACTCTCAGTTCTCGTCCTGTGAGTTGCTGTGTGGACTGTAGCCCTCTATAAAAGAAGAGCGCGTACAAGACTTAAATCCCAATCTTCAGGCTGTGCTTCCTTAGTAAAAGGGTGCGACTCATCCTTTATACCTGTCCGTTGCCTTGCGGATGCTCAGGCGTCGTGCATGTCTTTGCGATTTGAAGGTCTTGCATAGTACAGTAAAAATTTGGCTTTCACAATTTGAGCCTTGGTCGCCATGACATGTCATGCATGTAATTTGGATTTTTTTGCAGAATTTTGGACACAAGTAGATGCACTTTGCAGGGCATCAAAGAACGTTGTACTCGAAACAGAGGCAAGCAAATGCACGATTTGCCCAGGAAAATAATTTTAGGTAATCTCCTCAATGCATGCGATCTTTAAACTTCTCCTAAACTAAACCGCCCCATAATTTAGCTTTCAGATTAACTCTCATATCATTAAAAAACCACGTGGATCTTGGCGTTTTCTCTTTTTACGAATTACTCTGGCACTTCATGAATCACAATTATCCTCTTAATTTGTACGCAACATTCTGATAACTAATTGAACCTAACCATATCTGAAACCCCATTTCTCGTGGTACCACGATTTGGTAGGTTTTTATTCACTCTAATGCGAAAAGCCTCTTTGCATAAGATCACAGACTTAACCGTTCTCAATGTGCCCATTTACTTTCCATCATCATGGTAATTTCCTGCCTCGCAGACATGCATAACAGTACTGCTACTTATTAAATGTTAGTAGCAGAATCGATAAGCGGGTGGCCAAAAACCTGGAACAAACTACTTGGAAAGGCCATTTGGTACATTCTGAATCTCAAAAAGAATAACAACTGGGGTTCAGTTAAGCTGTTTACTTATGTCTGAAGTATAATTATACTAATTATCTAATCATACTCTACCGACCGCGATTACAATCTCTGAGCATGCCAAACCCAATCCTTCTTTTCTCCGTTTGGATTGTTCGCCCTTGTTTGGCGTCACCAATTGTGTTGAAAGAGGAACTAAAGGAATCTACGAGTGTTTTGAATAGGGCTAGGCAAAGTCCTACTACACTTTGGGGGGATTAACTCCGGTAGGTCAGAACTTACATTACTCGGGCTCATTCACGCTGGGTATCCCAGACGTTTCTTAACCTTTTAGATAATAAATATGGCTTATTAATGTATGCTAAAAGATTTTCACTTTAATTTAAACCCTCTCAAAATCATTGGATTCACCTTAGAATGCCAAAGTAGGAATACCAGTACCCTTTTTGTAGAGTTAGTGCATCCCCCAAGCTCCAAGCCTTAAGCTCCCCATAACGTTTAGCAAATCCTCCTTAATTCCAGAAATTTGATAATGACAGGAGGAGACAAACTAAGAGACGTCACTCGAAGGTAATAGGACCTGGTTCCACTACGCCGTCCCATTGACATCGATGTCAGCCGAACAAATGCTTTGATGCCTTCATGATTGGACTGAACGGTGCATGTTAATGACTGAAGTCCGGTTTTCCATACTACCAACTCCTTTACTCATGCTCATAATGCTTGCTCTGAAGAACAGACGACAATGAGAACTATCCAAAAATGAAGATCCAGTGTGGTGTCATGATAATGGGAGACCCTAGTGGGTGCTGTTATATCGAGCCAAATTTGCGTGCTCCTCATGCCTTTGCTGTAGAACATTTCACAGTGGTGATCGCCTATCATCGAGTGTGACGAGTATGCGCCCATCAGCTTGCTCTTGGCTGGAGAAATGATTGCACTGGCATGGTTGGACGTCTTGATAATAATCTACGATCCCAAATACATAAAGGACCCTACTTTCAGCATTCTTAGGCGATAAAATCAAGTTTAGTGCTCAATTTGTCTCTGATTAGACGACTTGGGACAGTGTGACCCAGATACGAATGGCCGATCTGGTATTTCGGTTTCACAGAGTCCTCAAGACTTTGAGAAATTATTGGGATGATTTTTCTGACCATGTTTAGTGTAAACGGCGGGCTAACGGAGTTAGTAATTCTAATGAATGGACAATATGGTCCCGCAAAAGGCTATGAAAAACATTCTCTCCCTATCTCATTCGCGTGGCCATCGCAACGTATGTTAGAACACATCTGCACTGTAAGTGATACTAACTTGATAGTAGGGGAGAGGTGTCACAAGATCCCTAGAGTTAAATCAACACGTATTGAAAATGCTGACTCGAAGCAATTTACAATACTCTACTTCGAATCTACATTCAATGGAGTACTTCACTGTGATTATCCCAAGCTGATAAGGTGATACTCCAATGAAGCAATGAAGTGCTACTGTATAGATTATAAGCAGACATGCACCGATCATTCACCCGCCATGTCTCACGCAACAAATGGGATCCCTAATGAGGCTATCATTTGGAGCCAAGGCCTTCGATAAGGATGTCACTATTGTCGACCTGTATAGATAAGCGCTGTGTGTTCGAGATCGCTAGATGAGGGCTATAAGCCACAAGACGAGTCGCCTTCTCCTGCTTCCCATAGCGTGACAATTGACCACGGTCTCGTGGTGCTCACTTTTAAAGCCACTCTTGGGGCAATATTGAACAATCAGAGGACTCAGACGAGAGCCTGAGTGTTATAAATTAGCCATGAACAACGAACTTTCTGTAGAATCGGAATGGGAACGTTATATAGGAGCGGAGCTATAGTCGGTAGAAATCTTACCTTCCACGTTGAATTAAACGTTTTTAGAACTTCAAATTTATTTTCTTACGATCCCAGTACAATGTCCGACTTAACTACACACTTCTTCAAAAATCGTGAGGCAGAGGGATAAATGTGTGTTCAGACCAACATTATCAAGGGAATTGTTTACAAAGACACAACTAGCTGTCTCAGCACTAGCCAATGGTTATGACCAAACAAAAAACCCTACTTTCATCCATTCAAGTGACGGAATTGGGCGTTTGAATAAATATACCACTGATTAGTCGATTATAGTCAGCACGGCCAAAGAATGATCGACCAAGGAAAAAAGACCCTTCTAATTAATTGCGAATCGTCCATCATAGCATCGTAGTTTTACGAGGCCCCTGGAGATTTAGACTGATGAAATGCCAATGGGACATAACAAACTACTCCAAACGGGAGGGGTTTAAAGCATAGCGATGACTGTTGTAGCTATGTTCAATGGAATCAACAACGATCAACATCCTACACCAAGAAAGGTGCATTCACAAAAAAGAGGTGTTGAGTGGATGTGTATCAAACAAAAGATGAGTTACATTGGAGAAAGGCGGAGGAAGGGGGTCACTCATAGCCGACAACAGTTCCTGCCATCTCCCAGTTTGTCTCCAATTTTTGGTTCTCGCTCACAATCGCGCCATCTTTCGTCACCACCGCAATTTTGTACACGTTGAAGGCGCTAAAAGGTGAGTAGTACCCATATAAGAAGAGCCCTATCGACTGCATCGTTTACACAACCACGGCCAACCAACCTTTCGTAAGTGCTGAACCCTATGGAACTCATTTTTCACATTTAAAAAACCCTGGGCGTTGATGAACAAGGTCTTGACAATTATTGAAACTGAGTCGAAAAGGCACTGACTAAATGTGGCCAAGAGAGTGTTGAAGGTAAACAGCAATCCGCAGTTCCCTTTGTTAGAACACAGCGAACACATTAGCTACGGATATAAGCGGATGAGGGAAATAGATCACCACAGTGAAGGTGCTTAACTGTTCTAATACCAAAGCGGTTACCGTCAACTTTTGAAGGACCTTATAGAAGTGAAGATAGCAATCTTATAAGCTGACATGCATAACTTTGAACGAGTGTATTAAACTCAGCTAACATCCCTGGGATGCAAAATTTAGTGTCGCATATATGTGACGCAAGTAGCAAGCAAATTTGCGGAGACAGCATACCGACAATCGCGGTAGTAGCAGACGGTCATGGCCTCCTTGAGGGCCGCCAAAGCGTCATCATAGGTGAGGTTCGCGACGTTCGAATCTGCCTTGGTTTCAATCACCTTCCGAAGAATAGGAACCGCTATATGCGAGCCAAAACCTGTGGCCACACAATTTTCGGTAAATGCTAAAAGAATGGTAGCAGCCAATCAGGAGAACAGGCCTGACGACATGTTCACTTGTAACGAATAAAGATAACTGACCGACTCCAATCATGTTGGTGTAACCAAGGTAAGGTGTACCGTCTTTCTGGACACCTCCGACAATGTAACTATTCCAGAGGGGATCAAACTGGCTTCGACGATGGTACATAACCCGCGTAATCCATGAATGAAGCGCCTGAGGACTTAAAAAGTACAGTTAAACTGGTTCTTCAATACCTGGTTGCAAACCCATCGCCAAGGAGACTCTCCATTAAAACTTGCTGACTAATTTGCCTGGTAAGATATTGAAAGTCAGCAATGTCACCAGAACAAGCCAATGCAGTACGTTCATTAACCTTTGTGATCAAATACCGGTTAGAAACAATACTTTTAAGATGCGGTCGAAGTTTGTGTAACGGCCCAAGGAACCGTAGGATACAAGAGAATCAGCAGCTATAATTACACCATCCTTGAATTTAATGCCAACAACTGATGTGCCGCTGCACGAAGGGGACATTGTGTGGCTTCTTGTATCAGTCATATGACTAGTATATGGTGAGAACGCTTTAACATTCATAGTCAAAACGAGAGCAGGATAATGCAATAGAACTTAATCAGGTAATTTGAGAGCAGCGACGAGTTGAGACCGATTAAAACAAAGAGTGCAAATAAAATTTCTCAGGTTAATCACCAACAATATGGCCTAATAAAAATAGACTTAACTAGTGTAAATTATTTTTGCTTGATTTAACTGGTTGCGGCTTGCACAATTTTAACCTTTATTTTCGAGAAACTATTATATAGTCCTATTATCTTTCCAAAAAACTTGCTTAAAAATTTTATTTTGCTGCGTAGCAACTTTACGCTTTTTTAATTGTGAATTAAACTAAATAATCTTTATGTTTATCAAAACATTCGTTTTTTGACAACATATCTCGCAAGCGGAAATGGGCAGCGTTATACTCCACTATTTCGATTCACATTCAAGCCTTAATGTATCGCAAAGTTAAAAAGTCCGCCTAGCGTTTTCATCAACTAGTTGTATTGGTGGATCTTTAGATGTTTAATTACCTCCATATTCGATAACCACATTCATAATTGGTTAAACACCAGCCAGCCATTATAAAGAGCATTAACCATTAACAAAGTAAAAGGCATCTGTAGTACTTTATTTGCTTGAAATGCCGGCTTCTGTCAAGGACACAGAGGTGGCCGTATTGCCCTAGCTGCGTGGGCTGGCATCCGGGCCATGCCAGCAGCCTCTTTCCATCTGTCCGATGAATGTATATATTCTACTTTAGCATTCTGCCTTCTTTTGCTTTCGAGGAAGCCTCGGAACGCTACAGCATCTATAAAGTAAAAGACAACCCAGGAATAATTTTGCAGCAAGAGTTCTCCGTATTTACAGAGTTGACTTCTTAAGTAATCTTATTTAAAAAAAGGATAAAGCTGCAAGCAATTAAATATGTCCATCGCTGGCTTAAACGCGTTGTTGCATAAAAATAAAGGAGATGAGATTGGATCTATTCCAGCTCTTCACTACGCTATCAAGTCAATGCTGCCTCACGATGCATTTATATAGACGTTATCCAACTAGTAGATAAGCGGGTAAGAGAGCTGTGTGGTTACCAAACTAATGTCATTAATTGAGTAATTAGTCAGCTTTGTTAAGAACACGTCCAGGTAACTCAATGAAATTGTTACCTTGACTGTTAACGACTTTTCTGCAAAAATTCTGCGATGTAAATAAGGCAATGTGGCTACCTCTGTGACCGAAACCAAAATCGTCGAACATAACAAACAAAATATTACAATCGGACTAGGGCATTTGCTAAAATGGACGGCATTCTTGACCTCCAAGCTTAAGGTCAGCAGTGATCTTCCCATTGAAAGAATTTTGCCTTCTTCCATGGAATTATGGGTTACTATTCAGTAGAAAATTAAAATTTTATCTTACTTGATGGTTGAGTTTACAATTTGCTGACACTAATTCAGTGTTCAAAGACGTCTCCGAGGCCAAAAGAGAGCTATGCTAAAGCAGAATATTGTATTTAAATGTATAAGAGGGATAAGAGCAGTGTGCAGATCCCAGGGATCAAACTTGCCTATGTGAGTACACAAGCGGTCTTCAAAGCGCTTACCAAATCAAGGCAAAGCGAAAGCAACGCCATCAAATTATTACACAAATTATAAGATCTTTCAGAGATCTTATTTTTCCTGTAGCTATAATAGAAAAAGCTATTAGTGTCAAAGGTTATTCAAACACAAATTCTTTTTACAAATACGAAAAAACCGTAGTCAAATGCAAGGCAACTACAGATGGTACTAAAGCAGGGTTCTGGAAATGATCCTTCAAAACTTGCTTAAATATTAGTAATATTTTGATTTATCATAAAATGTGCTACGCTCCTAGATAACTTTGACAGACCTAAAGTGCTAATTCAGTGTATTAAATGCATGCTTTATTGAAAAATATGAGGGTCTACAGCGTACGTTAAGACTAATTTTTTAAATTTATAACTGCTAAAATTTTATTCACAAATATTGTTATTCTCAGCTTGACTCTCGCTTCGACTAAGGAATATGTTAAGAGCTTGACCCTTCCCTTTTGCTCCCTTGACCTGTGTTTTAGTTGATTTGTGTAAATTGGCGCCAACATCGGATTATGTTTTGGGTTGTTTTTCTGGGTTTATGCTGTGCGTGGCGTCACATGTTGTAGTTTCTCTAAATAACCCTAATGAGTTTTATTTATGGACAAGACGAGGCAGACAAATCCGTTTCTTTTATTTCAACTATTGGCTATTCCCAACCTCGAAGATCGACTGTTAACGGTGGATCACATCAGGTATCCTTGGTAGAGCATTCCTTTATCTCACTATCTGTAGATTAAACTAGAAAACTACAATAACGTGTACCAGCAGAATATCAAGCTTTCTTCTGAGGTTGCTTGTTCTCATACAAATTTGCAGCCTCAATACACGGACATTTCGAAAGATGCCAACGGTCACCAGCCTAAGCAGGAGCCGCCTCTGAAATTTGCCTCTGAACTTCTGGCGCCAACCATTCCTGTTTCCACTCAACCCTCCCCCTTGATGCAAGGCTATATTCCAGAAATTAGTTCCTGCATGCCCATGCTAATTCCCTCCACTGCTGTCAACAACAAGTCCGATTTTCTCAAAGCGGATGGCGTTGCCTCGCAGAAGAACGAGTACTGCTTTGCAGATGGCTCAGTCTCGCCGGGCCTTTCCGCTTCCCAACCCGCCGACCCATCTTTCCGTAAATATCAGTGTCTTGATTCTACTGTCAATTTGGCCCAATCGGGACAGTCCTCAACGGATGCAAGTCTAGCACCCCCGCCGCCTCCTCCACAGCAACAGCAGCAGCAAGCACCCGCAGCAACTCATCCACAACCTCGAAGCGCCTTCGTGAGCCCCCCACGAACAAGTACTGTGAGTGAGGCTCTCTTTGTCCAAATCATCGTCTCGAGGTGCAAACGAATTGCTCCGCTCTGGTTTCGAGGCATCTCATCTATGCGCGAGAGAAATCGCGAAGAGAATCGGCGAACATCCACTAATTCTGGACAGACACAGAATGATTGGAGCATCATTGCTGGAAAAATTCGCGTATGGTTATGATTTATCGCTTACCAAGGAGATGCCTTGTACTAATATTGTGCATACGACTAGACATAAGTGACGAAAAAGTGGGCAGCGTTATAAAATATTCAGTTGCGATACTTCAAAGTTCTTCCGCCGCTTAACCACTGATGCATCGCTTGTTATTTTTTTCTGGGAAGCCTCAAGCTTTCCGACCAATTCTATGCCTCGTTACGTCTCGATGCCTTTTGCAACTTGCGCCCTTTTTGTGATGAGGGAACATCTGTAGGTACGAATCCTTCTGTCCCGCTCTTATTCATAAGAATTTGGTGGCCGATTACTAACAAAAGGAACATATTTTTAGTTCTTGCAGCCTTGGTCGAATATTCCCACTGCATTTGTCGATATTCCTTACGATGTTTGAACGAATCTTTCAGTCTTCTGCACCACTTTGTTGCGTGATTTAATTTCAATTTATGTGTAGGGCATTCCCCTTCTTGATATCAATTCCATGGACTGCCTTTCTCCCAAGTACTTTAGACCTTGCAGATCTCATATTTCTATCTTATTTAAAGTTTACTACCTTTTAATTTTTCCCTCGTGTGAATCTAATTAGCAATGAGCTGTAGTGAAATTCTATGTGAATTTCGCTAGAGAGAATGAGGTTTACGGAATTTAATCTAGTAGTCTTTCGTCTTTGGTTGTTATCTTGTGTCGACTAGTAACTTGGATGTGGCTTGTGCTACCTCACGACAATTTTGGGAAGTACGAGATAATATGTTTAAGTGAAGTTGTACTGTCGTCGTCGATGTTTTTGAACCTGAGAGTATGTGGTAGATTGCAGCGAAAGGGGCAAGAAAAAAGATAGAATCCAGCAATACCGGATGGCGTTGCATCGGGCATATCCGTGTCCTCCGAATTCGCGATAGTCCTAGAGCGTTTGGGTACTATAACTGTTCGTTTAGCCATCCATAAATGCTGCTCTGGAATTGCTAATGTTGTCGATGTCTGAAATGGACCATCCTATTCTGCCGAATTCTTTCGCTTACACTCATGAGCTCTTCAGTTTGGAGGATAACTTCGGACAATATGAGGAAAAGATTAAGATTTGCCACCGCTTGTCATCTTTTCGCGGTTTTCTCAAGTAATCGCTCTGAACTTTACGGTTTGGTTCGTTTCGATTCGATCACATCATTATCGGCCACATACTCTTCTGACCCACCTCATGTCCATAGTGCCCAGCCTTAAACCTTTATCACTGGCTGATATAAGCGCCTACCTTGTTGAATTAACGTGCTTACCACGCTATGTAGTTGTGAATTTTTACTCCATAAAAATACGCGGTTTAGTCAAATAGATCTTTTATTCCGCCTCCCTCCCCTCCTTGAAATGAGCAATGCCACAACTCTGTCAATTTCGTCAGTGCTGCCATATTTCTACTCCATTTGCTTGGACGGTATCTTGTACCCATGGTAGAACGGTTTTAAGGTTTCCTTTGGTGTCATTGTTGTCGCGGTTGTAGGAGATGAACCAGATCATGGAGACGGACACGGTGGTGAATTTGTTGAAGAAGTTACACAAGGAGCTGCCCGCGGACTCCGTGCTAAAGTTCATCAAGTGCTGGCTGGGCGACCCGGAGGCCCTCAACGATCCTGACTGCTGCGTCCTCAGCCGGCCTGACGCCAAGGGACGCATGCGTCGCATCGACGGTGGAAAGGGCTCGGATAAGGTACCTTTAGCGTTTGCCGCCAGTGGATAGGGCCTTGTTTAGAAATGCTCAGAGAGACCAGTAATAGCAAGCCTTTTGGGCCTTTTCATTCAGGCACTTGTGCTCCTACTGATTGATTCTATAAAGCGGGAGGTAGTGTGGAGTATATGGTCAAGTTCAATTTGAAAGTACTCAGTGAAATCCACAGTCATGGTAAATACAATATCAGTCTGTTATGAACCAATGTTCGCATCACGTTTGCATGGTGTTTCTGTTTCCTTTGTTGGTACATTTTCCCTCGTAGTTCTTTGTTATGCTAGAAAACATCACCAGGTAGGCAATGCCGGGCGGTAAATTTTGCACCACCCATGAATGTCATGCCCCTAAACCTCGTCGTTCTTAAGGCACAGAAGGCTGGAAGCACGAAACAACAACAAAATTCAATGAGTTGTCTTCCTTAGTGGTTTGGAGCCAAAGTGTTTGTGTCAAATTACTTATCGAAGGGAGACTACCTCAGTCCAAAGCAATAAATTGCAAGAAGTGCGCTTCTGGTCCAAGGTAAATGGCTTTGGATTTTAATTTTTGAAACCACGGCCTTTTTCCGTGAGCTATGGCGGTGGCGGATTTTCTCCCCGTGCCCTGGAGGGAATGTGCCTATACATATTCTTATTTATGCGTTTTGTCAACCTAGTTTGGTGTGAAGTAATTAGCCTCATTGCAATTCTATGTGTTTCTAGCTCTGGATATCGAATATATTTCTCCCATTTCCGTGCGAAAACGTTCTTCCCTGTTTCGCATTTGCGATTAGCTGACGGCTTCGTCTGGTCGACGACTCATTCACCTCAACTGACTTGTTTTTCGTCCGCCTGACTGCTTTTTTTAGTAGCCTCTCGCCCTCGCTAACTCCCGCTCGCGCCTGCGTGCTTTTCATTCGCGACACGTAAACGCAGCCGCAGTGGTAGCAATGGTGATTACGCAAGAAATGGGGTTTCTTTGTGTGAGACGCTAACTCACTGCCTTGCTCGTCTTTTTTCTCCTCTTGAGCACCGATTCAGATGCTCTTTGTTCTGAAATGCTGTTTTTTATATTTGTTAGCCCTATGTGGTGTTTTCTGTTGTTAAGTGTCTACATTACCGGTAGTCTGGCCTTTCTCATATTGCTGGGAATCAAGTGTTGAGTTTTGGTACCGTATTTTCATCTATCTAGAAATCCATCTTTTCGCATAATTGAAACCCAGAAATCATTTTTCTTTCCGTACATGTTCACTCCTGGAAGGTTCCCCGCTACTTAGGGTTCGGTGGTCAATTCTGTAATATGTGCCAGTCTATTAAGATTTGGAGGCAGTGCTCGACGTTATCGAATCCTGGAAATAGCTATCTTCATTTAGCGTTTCGCGGTTGAAGTCTTGGAAGCCCACATCTATCACAAAGTCTGCTTCCAAATCTTATCGCGAATCTTAAGAATCCTGTTCTTTTTTCCCTATTTTTCGCTTTGTTCAGGTCTAGAAGCGCCTCCTATTTTTTGTTACTGAAGTTCTCGAATGATTTCCCCTATTGATGCCTTGCACTTTTATGTACAGATTGGTGTGACTTGTGAACAATTTTCGTTTATTTGGTCCTTAGCTTTATTCTTGCGTAAAATTCTTCAATACACTAAATTCGGTTATCCCTGAAGGTTCAATTGTCTGTTTTCTTCTGAGATGTAACCCTTGTTACGTGCGATTCCTTCACATTTCGACGCAGTATTCCTCTTTGCCAGATTCTTCTGTCCAAAGTTTCATCTACGTTTTTCTTCTATAGCCGAGTAACTTAGACAAAGGTCCCGCTTCCGGCTTCGTCTTCTCGGGAGTCTTGTGTTCAATTTGGCAATACATTACTTTCCCTCTTTTTCAGAGGCATTCCTCCCTTTTCTGTCATTGAGGTCTTGGGGCGAGTCACATTCCCCAGAGTTTTTCCATTCTTTTTTCCGAAGGTCTTGACTTTAATGCTTTCTGATAAATTTACCATCGGAATTGTAGGTCATTGTACGCTTGCATCATCGCCATCATCACCATCCCCTTTTTCTACACCTTTGGAAAGGAATGTGTGACTTTGACTTAGAAATGTGTCTTTTCTCGACAATTCACTATCGAGTTACTCCACGTCTTTGTTTAACTGGGTATTATTTTGGTGAGCTTTTCTCCTCCTTAGTTATTTATAAACCGGACTTTTGTCTCGGCGAGTCACCGTGCATGTACAAAATTTATCGCTAAAGTTTTTCACACTTTTTCCCGTCTCTATTACAGACTTACTCGCCTTTGACCCATTTGATGCCACAACACACTTGGACTTCAAGATTAAATTTCTCCTTTGTTATACTATTCTCGGTTTGCTTTTTGGAATTTTAAGGCAAGATGTACAATTTTGTGCTGGCTTATTTCGTGCGCATTGTGTGTACTTTGTTGAATGCTTCCAAAATTGTCATGTTTTTTCCCTACCTCGATGGTCACCTTTGGTTCGGCTTTGCTGCCTAAGAGTCTGTACTTGTGTTGACATTCCCCACTCCTCAGTGTTCATGTGTTGACTTCTGCTTTCTCGGTTTAAATCTTGTAGATACATTTGGGAAATACCGTCCTTTTTTATTTCGGGTGTTGAATGTTCGCTTTTCCCGTGATCCTCAGTTGCATTGCAGCGTTAATCTATGGGTTAGCATATTCAAGCAGCCTTTAATTAAACCCTTTTTTAAGTTTCTCGCTCTATAGAAGTTAAAAGCTTAACACTTTTCCGATGGTGCCGGGATCCTGGAAGGGGTTCATTAGTTGCATTGATTTCACACATTAATCTGGAGGTTTTTGGATAACCCTTTTTGATTTTATTGAGTCGAGCTGTACAACGCCCTTAAATTTACACTAAACTTCTGACTGGTTGACCTTTCTGTAATTATTAATGTGATCCACACCGGGTTGATGATAAACAACCCCCAAGCGTACAACAATAGCTGCCTTCAAACAGGACTTATTTTTGCCCCTCTTAGGATGCCTGACCCCTATAAGAGAGGATCTGCTCCTTGTTGCCATTTCGTTCATCTTGAATAAGATTAAATAAGCGTCAATCTTGAAGCTTGACCTGCACTTTCTGTAAATCGATATTTTTTTCTACCGTTTGTCGACAAGGTCTTTTTAATCGACTAGCTACCAATCTCATTTTCATTACTCCACTTTCTTTACCTAATTTCTTCAGGTCTCTACCGCGTTCAGTTTGTTTCTTGTAATACCATCTGAATTCTGCCCGACAGAAGATTGTAAATACTGACAATCTTTTTTATTGCCAATTCCAATGATAAATACCTTCAAATCTGAATCCCTACTTAAGCCAAACCAAATAATCTTTCAAATTTGCAACTTCTCGAGTGAAAATCCTGATTTTCTTGATGCCCTGAGGCTTTATTATGGTCATTTATTCAATGGACAGTCAGCAGATGAGTTCCGCTGAGATATCACTATAGCTATCAAGTAGGTTTATTTTGTTTCCTTTCTTCAAAATTCGTTCATCTTCCCTCCACATCTGTCCGGTATTTCAGTTTCCAGAATCTGTTTAAACGTTGTCAACTTTTGACCTCTCATCGGCTCTTGTCCAGTTATACATTTATGTGTACATCCGCCTTGTATCCACTCCTCCATCTGTGCTCCTCACAACTCAAGCACAAACATTGTCGATTGTCCTCGCGTGGCATCCCCCTCTTCCTTCTGCTCCTCATAACACCGTCAAACATGGTACTGATTAAGCCGTTAGTAGCAGTAGCTCGCACCCCTTCTACCCTGTTGGCCTGCTTTTTTTTACAAATAAAATTTGGGCACTAACTACTCCATGCCTTTCCATGTGTTCCCATTCCCATTGCGTACGCGCTTTTTTATCTGGGTTTTATGTTGCACTCCTTCTACCCTCTCCTTAAAATGTGGGAGGAGTCAGTTTTGCTTACATGTTTGTTTTAATTGCTCTTCATGTACGTTTTTTTAAAGATGTGCAACTGCGTCATTACTGCTATTTGAAAGGAATTCACCTTATGGCTGGTTGTCAGGGGCGATTTTGTGGAATGTTATTTGCTTTTAGTACCGATTCCCTTGATGTTGTCAGCACATACCAGGTAGCCTGAAACTTCGAAGAGGTCCTTGCTTGAAAAGAATGCGTCCGTCCGTCCCAGTGGCAATGAGATTCGAAGTGACTACTATCCCATCAATGCCTGCATGGTGTTAAAGTGAAACCGAAATTTTTGGCCCACAATGAGAACGTTGGATTGCAGGGATCAAAAACGCTTATTTTTCGGCATGATAACTTGCTGATACCGTCAAATCCCTAGAAAGCACCTTTGGCTAAGGCATCACGAGTGCCAGCTTTTCAAAATTGACAATTTTCGTGAGGGATTTCGTCTAGCATTCCCGCTGAGGGATTTGCCTTCTGTGTACTTCCGTAGCATGGCGAGGTATGGGTCCACCAGGCGCTTCATGCGCCGAGTGAATTTTCACAAGAATGATCTTAATGCTGTGTGCGGGGAAACATCGTGGCCGCGGTCATCACTGATATGTATGCACCTCGTTTTTGAATCGTTTACACCTTTCAGCTAGCCCACTACGACTAAGCGCCTTATCGTCGTACCGTACTATGCTTGAAGTCTTCCGCAATTTATCACCGCATACTTTTCCATGCGTTCCATCTTCGTTAGCGGTGTTTGACTAGGCCAAAGGCATCGAGGCTGGCTCTTAGTAATAAGACACGTTTGACATCTAATGCGTCGGTTAGTACCTCCAATTTCGCAAAGTTACTGTCTTACTTGGGTGCTTCTGTTTGAGGCAAATTGACGAGATTCAATGGCGAATTTATTTCATGGCTTGACTATCCTGCTTTATACAATCTCTTTCAAGTCGTCTGATCAATCAGTCCTCCGGGCGTTTCTCACTCCTCCCCTCCCTGATTATTCGCTATTGACAGGTTGGACGTTGTCGAGATTGGTTTGGCGGCATTATTACGCACTTATTGCCTGAATAATTGCACTACATGCTTTTGTTTTCAAGCATGACTATAAAGTCAAAAGTTTAATGTACAATCGGATCGTTAGCATGGTTGCGTCGAAATTACAGCTATCTTTATCCTTTGTAGTTGTTGAATACTCTTTCAAAGCCCTGGTAGGTTTCCTGGTCCCAGCTTGCTGAGAGTGGCCTACGTAGCAATGAAAGTTGAACTGTTCTTGACAGGGTTTTTTTCGCTTTGTTCGATGACCGGGCTCCAGCATTGTCGACGCTGAGGTTAAACTGATGTTTCATGTTCGAAACGGAGACGGAAGAAGGTGGTTTTATCGAAGCATAATCTAGTATTTCGTCCTGAGAATCCCTTTCACGTTAGGTCTTCCGGATTGATCTACATTTGCGATAGAAAACGACTCTGGACATTGGATGCGACTATAAGTAGCATTTTGTCACCTTCCCGTGGTCCTTCAAGGTACAATCAATTACTATATTGACGGTTTCCATTAGTTATGATGACGAATTATAGAGTTTCTTAACTACTTGGTAATTTCATTCTTCTGGTTTCAAGAGCGCCTATCCCTGAACTGATTTATTTATCCCCTGAATCTTTCGAACAGATTTTACTGGCTGAAAAAAAACGGTGTCAATTTTCCCTTCTACACATTGTTTTCTCCCCGTTCATAAAAAAACATCGTGAGGATACTTATACTTCTGTTTCAGAATTCCGGGTGTTACTCGTTCATATTATGACACCGTTTTACAAATTCAAAGATACCAGATGGATGTGTGTCTTAAAGGTGGACTTTCTGTGCTAACCCTCTTAATCGTGTTCGCTTCGTTCAACCACCCGCGAATGTTTGTGTGTGGCTTTGGATTCATTGCTGAAACCCTATTAGATCAATGGTTTTGAGCCTCACCTACTCAAGTTCCTAATACGACTTCTTCGCTCCCATTCGACCTCCAATAAGGCTTGAATCTAATGTCTCAATTATTTGGTCTGAATCCCGGGCCGATCATTCAGTGCACTGTTGGGTTCAAATTTTAAACCATCGAAGCTAATGCGGAAATGACATTGGTTGAATGATTAGTAAAATGAGTCATGGCACCTCTTTTCTCAGGGCAAATGAACATATACCATTTCTGCCGCCTTGCCAATTTAGTGGCTTTCGTTAGCACATTTCGCAGGTTTGTGTACGTGTGTATTTTGTAGGTGTGGAGGCTAGACACGATCGTGGGGATGCTGTACCACGGACTACCGATGTCAAGCACTGACACGAATATCATGGTGCACACTTGCAGTCAAGAGCTCTGCGTGCGACCCCAGCACATCCGCTTTCGTGCCAGCTCGGTCGCTCTCGTCATTGTCCTCAAGGCCCTCGCGCAAGCCGGCTACAGCATCATCCCACCACCACCCCGTTCTCTTCGTTCTGGCCTGTCCTCTCAACGTGAGTGCTGCTTTTTCTCTTTTACCCCTTCTACTAATCTGCAAGTCTCTCGGTTTTCATTTGAAGGAAATCTGTGATATCTCTTCTTGCCTTGCTTTCCCTAGTTGTCCTACCCGTGGGATCGTGGTGTAGTTGATAAGCATACTCAAGGACCCTTCATTGTCACTTAAGTGCAGCTTACCTTCATGGTATTAGATTTAGGTCTTCAAAAAGAATTAATTGTCTTTCAAATGGAGTTCGGATCTGAGTTGACAGCCTCAGGCATTGGACAGTAATGGGCTGTAATGTAACTACCCAACTCAAACTGAGCTTGAACTGGCACCACGGAATTGGCGTGATTCCGCATAACGAATTCGCATAAAAATAGTGCTAGGTTCCGACTATTTATGATAGTTTCCTTCTCTCACGGTGAGCACGTTTCTGTTTATGGTTTTTGCTCACTGCCTCCTCGGTGACCGCCTGACAATTAAGTCAGAGAATGGCCCAGAAAGTACAAAACGTAGAGAATGAGGGGAGCTCTTAAGATCGGGTCTTGGTCAGGTTATTCGTTCGGCGAACCTTATTTTTGAAGTTTGGGCGATATTGAAATTCAAATGTCACACCTTATGTCTCTAGCCTACAATGGTCTTTGATCGACTCCGAGGCAGTTCGTCTACAGTTTCCAAATTTCTCTAGAAATCATTCTTATGGCTTCAGCTTTAATATTTTCTCAGCAAAGTTTGCAAAAATTCTTTGAGTCTTATTAGAGCGAATGCAGAGTCTGCTTTTTGGCCTTTTTGGTTAAGCAGAAGGACACGAAAGGCACGATTTTTCTAGCCAAAAGTCCTCATGATATCAAATTATGCATGTAAGTCTGACCTTACCGCTTTCGCTTTTTCTGTGAATAATTGAACAGCTCTCAATCTGGACCCGGATTATTTTTCACATCTCTGTGATTCATCGTATCACTTTTGAGGAGCTCTGTCATGCAACCAGGGTGAAATCGCTAGAACGGTCTCTCATTTACCACAGATGACTACAGAAATCACTTCCTCGGTTTAATTTGCGGAAATGTGTAAATTTCTCTATCTTGCAAACAATCCCAATTTTCTCAAATCACATTCCTGACTCTGATCCACCTCCAAGATTTCACAATTAACACTTTGTGAACTCGCCTTCATAAAAGCCAGAACAGATTTGGTCATGGCTTACCTTAAGGAACTTGACATAATAGCCCTTGTTCCTTTGATGGAAGGCTATCTTGTACCCCAACATGCCTGCTCGCTTTCAGCACTTTTTCATTTCGAGCCCTTCAGCTTAAAGTAATCGCATCAAGATTTGAAGGTCTACTTTCTCTCCCAATTCTACGGCTATAATTCGAGAACTGGCAACGCGAAGCTTATTGAATGACGACGGTTGAATCCTTTGTTGTCGGCTTTTTTCGAGAATCTGCTCTCATTTTTGGTCTTCTTTCATGTGCAATAGTTTTTGCTTCCCGAAGGTCTATACGGAGTGAAAGTGGATGTGGTTACGATAAGAGCCACCACAGCAGCGACGCCAGCACCAATAGCAGTTGAGTCAATTAACACTTCTGAAATCACAATCCGCTGCTCTCTGCTTCGCACACCTTAACTCACAAACACTACTCAAGCGCACACGCGGTGGTGACAGTTAATCAAATTACCAGCTTCATGGTGGGGTTGGTGTCTCTGCTTCCACCGACACTACTACCATCGCTACTCAGTTATGCTGCTTGTGTGCTGCTGTGTACGAATGCACGATTACGTACATGTGTTTCATCATCAGCATCCCCACCAGCACCACAAACATCAGCATTATCAACAGTAGTCGTGCTTGTTCACCCGACAGTAAACACCCCTTCGCATGTTTTGTGTGCATGCATGTTCATGCTAGATGCATTGCGTATGCATGTGTGCGTCTGTGGTTAGCTTCCGTTTGAGCTCTCCACCCGTCGTATCCTGTGTGGCCAAGAGGCTTTTATTGGCTGAGAGGGGTGTCGACCTTGTCTTTTTTTGGAAGGAACGATCACCTGTTGGATTGTTTACCTTCGCCTCGAGACCAAATCTTCGTATGGAATGGATTGCGAAATGCGTGTTCTTCATTCCTCGGTGTCATTGTGCTTCTCAAACGTTTGTGTCTTTTCTTTTTAGTTTTTTTTTCACGAATTTGGGAGGTATCAGATCCTTTGTTTTTTCTATTCCCCTTTGAAAGATGTTTCAACAGCTGGGTGGAGAACAGGTTTTACTCCATTGTTATTCTCTCGGCTTCTCGTAATAACGATGAAATGTTGGGTCTTTCTATTGCACGGTTTCATCGCTATCTCGAATGGCCACTCAATTCAAGGTTCTGTTCACTTCTCCTAATGCAGAATAGGTGTATGGGTTGAATTTCTATGGATCGCGGAAAGACTTTGCGGTTTTTACAGTCCTTTGAAAACACTTCCTAACAGTTGGTTGACCTGTCTCTCGTTTCCAATCGTGGAACTTTTCTCCATCAAGTAACATGCTACTTCAGTAGTTATTCCTTGCTATTTCCAAGGTACTGTAAACAGTTTGTCCGCGAAATCTGGCTTTCGCTTCGTCGCTGGCTGCGCTTTAGACTGATTCGGAGAGTAAATTTAGTTTTCTGATTCCTTATTTTTCGACGCGAGTTGTGATTGACTCCCTTCGAAGCCAAGGCGAAAGTTTTCACAATTTTTGTAGGGGATAAGGGGCCAGGCGGTGTCCGCTGTGCTTCTATCTTTCAAAAGAATCCCTCCATCATTGTTCGATATGACGATATGCTAGCTTCCCGAGCTCCACTATTTTTTTCACTTTTTTTTCTATCGGAACGCTGCTAGCAGACTTCACGCTAATTCTAGGCCTGACTCGGTCACCAAATTACTTTTCATTCATTGTTCACTGTTAATGCAGCTTTGGAGTGGAAGTGATTAAACCGTGTCAAGAGCACTCCGCTGCAGTGCCACTATCGGGGAGTGATGTTTTGGCACATTACGATCGTAAGTTAAGCCAGATCCCAAGGCGTACGTTCGCTATTCACTTTCCACTGGAATGTCACATGTGGGCTTTCTAAAATCAGCTCTAGTTTAAAAGTCGACGTAATTTGCCTTTACCCTCCTGCTATGATTCATCACAATATCCTTCATTCATTGGCCGATTCATACACTGAGCTCAGCTGCCAGCGGGGCAACGGTGATAGCGGTGAGGGTTGTGTCTATCTCATCATATTTTCACTACGCAAATGTATTATTTTCTCGTATTTTTATGACACGGACTGACAACGGATCTTTGGATTTTTTTGTACTTCCCGAAGTGCACCGTAAATGGACTTTCCACTCAGTTTAGGTCTCGTTCCATTACTTATTGTTGACGGGTTGCCAAAAATCGACCGAATTGGCTTGCTCCCTCAGGTTGTTAGTCTCAACCCATCTTGAAGTGAACTTTCCTTGGAGCACCATATGAAGTGGCTATGCTTCATAAGGACTGCAATAAACTGCAGGGCGTTAATTTAAGTGGTGCAACAAAGCTGGCCAGAAGGACTGGAAGCACAGACGAAATGATTTGAGCTAAGTGATGGTAATGGTGGTGTTGGTAGTGTTGGTCTTAACACTTGGCATTATGTTCAATTAAAACCAAAGCCAACACGCAACAGCACCGTACATTTTATGAGCCCCAGCTCCTGTTCCCAAGGTTACTCCGACGTGATTGGCTGCTCAAAATTTAGTGAAGCTTTTTTCTGCGCCCAATAAACCCTATTTCATCTCCATCCCAGGGTCAATGTTCGTCTAATTTTTTGCCAATGTTATATGATTTATCAAGTTATCCCCCAAATGGACCCTCTTATTTGGCACTTTGTGTTTATCTCCGGGAATGTCTCCTTCGTCCTGTGGTACTTCAAGTAATGGAGACATTGTTGTTAACCTTCAAAGCAGCATGACAGTCTTTAAGTGGACAGCATGTTTGCAAGGCATCTAAAATTTTGCTTTTGTTTATGTTGGTTTTTTGAAGCGTTATAATGATGCGAATAACTTGGAGGTAACGAGCAAACTGGGTACTATGGACTATGTACGCATCGGGAATTTGTGATGTGCCTTTGCAAGATCTGCCTTTTCCCCCAAATCCTTTCATCAATAGGCTCACTTTTTACCTAATCCTTATACCGGTGTCACCATTGAAGTCGTTCTACGTCACTACGTTGGAAAAGTATCATTCACCTTTGTCAGCCATATTGGGTGCCATGGTGAAATTGCGGTCATGAGTACCAGCTGTACTACATTTGTCGGTGAGCATGTCGAAGCACAGTCTGAAGTCGGATGTTCTCCAGGCGACTTTGACGGCCTTTGCAATTCCTGCGCATCTTCACCGGACTATACCAGGTGAATGTCCACCACAGCCCTGTGGGTAAATGGCTTTCAATTCAGTGGTTGGCTAAAATTAGTCAATCCTCGTGTGGTACACAACATAGAGGGAACTGTTTCAGACTGTGGTCAGGGAAGAGGGCTTAAAAATTGCCTTGTGTAGAGTGGTTAACAGGTCATATCCAACTTTTTGAATGAAGGAGAGCTCCGATTACACATGGAAGGCCATCTCAACCCCTAACACATAATGTGTCTTCTGCGAAAATCTTTTGATCCCTACTTATGCTCCCTCCTCTCGTCCACCTGGTTTGTATTATTCCATAATATTGTGACCCGAACCTGCATCTAATCCTGCCGCTGTTGATACAGTGATTGAAAAGTAGTATCAATTTTCGGCCCACTTTATAAACTCTATCGCCTCTGTCACGTAGCTCACAAGACTAAAATCGTCCGCCAGAATGGAGCTTCACAGATACTTTTGTAGTCAATGTGTACTTTTATCAACCACGCTTCAGTTGGTCAAACACGTTGTCTCCCCTGAAGGTAGTTGGCCCCTCCTCAAATCTCCAGTACATTGTTTCCATGATGAGAAATTGGCATGCGATTATCTCATCCGTTTCATTTGTTGCTATTCCTCCTTCTAATAATCGGACGTGCCATAGTGAAATATCACCTATCAGCAATAGTTGAGGTTAGACATCTTATGGTTGACGACGCATTGAATAATTTTATCCAACCATAAACAAGTGATAATCATATTTCAGACCCTCGGCTAGATTTACTTATAATATAAATCAGTAGTACCTGCTCCAGTCACTGTGTAGATCGTAGAATCAGCCTTCATTGCCACTCATTTCATCTGATCATTCGTTTTTTTGCTGTATTTCTTCCTTTTTAGCCTCTGACGAGTCGGTGGACGTCTTCGGTCCCTTCACCATTGAAGAGCTTCAGCAATATCGCAGCGGTATGTCCACTTTGCCCTTTACTTTCCATGATAATGCTGCTACCACCGCCACTACTGTATTTGGGGCCGTGGAAGTGGTAGCAAAATTGGCCCCCTTCGTGCCTCGATTAGTAGAGCACATAGAGGGGAGGGGAAACAAGAGTGGTATCGCAGGCGATCAGAATCGATAGGAGGCTACTGCCTGTCCCCACACCACCCCACTCACCCCCATCTCACTCGACACTCTCTTTCGTCATCCCCAGCAGTAGCAGCAGCAATGGCAGAGGCGGCAGCAGTATCGCAAGTGCGCGCGCTCATTTTTTTCCCTTTTTAATGTGCGCACTTCGCGCGTCCACCCTGCCTGCCTGCTCGACGGTTTGCCCGCCTGACTCGTGTCTTTGATCTGCGCGCCGTCGAGTAGTCGCCTACTTCGCCTTCTGTGATCTCGCTCTCTGTGGGAGCGGGAAAGCGAGGGCATGGATTGAAACATTGATCCTCCCTGATCCTCGACTTCTCAAAAGGGCGATTTTCTGGTTATCGTGGTTGCTCGATTATTACCTTTCCCGTGCTTTTGGTCGGAAGTTAACGTGCATGTGCACCTTAATCACCAGTGCGATTATCAGAGGATAAATCAAATGGCCTCCCAAATGGGCAATATACTGTCTCTGCTATCCTCTCAGTGATACTGTGAGAAATTTGCCGATTTTTTGCTGTCGTTGCTGGATTCGCTCAAATATTTGCCGTTCAAAATTGTCGAATTTGACTATGGTGGTTAATAATATCTTCCTCTGTGATTGACCATAAAAATAATTCTATACATTTGACTTCACTTTTTCGAATCTTTGAAAGCGTCGCCAACGCTAGCGTTAGCTGTCAATGGTTTGAAGTATCTTGATTCATATCGTATAATTCTTCCGTTAAGCTCTGCACTTCCTTCCCTGTTCCGGATTTGTCTTGAAAGGTCTACAGTTTTCTTTTGAATGTTGGGAAGGCTACTGGAGCTAGCACTTTCGATTGATAAGGTTTCCTGATTATTCTTCTATCGGCCGTGCAAAGTTCAAATGGTTGGCTTCTAGACCTGGGGAAACCACTAGACCACCATGCTGTTTTTTTTTTTCATAATTCCTCTAAAGTCATTATCTTTTTTTGATGAATAGGAGTAGCTTTTGGTGTTTTGGAGACTATCTCACTCTGGGGAAACATTTTAAACCTGTTTTCTCCATGCCTTTAATTAATTTAATGAAACAGGACGACATTTTAGTTCAATACTACTCTCGTACGTCGTTTTGCACTACTAATAACAATAGTGTGGAAGTTGTTTACCTACAAATCGAAGAAAAGGCATGCCATCTTTATTCTTGAGTTGCCCTTCTTCTTCAGTCCGGCATTCTCACCTTAGTTTTGATCTCCGCGTTGACGTCCTAGTTCGAAGATGCAATAATGGCGTTGGAAAGACAACGCAATCGTGCCTTTGTGTGTGCGTAGCGATTCGGGTGACGCAACAGACGCGCAGACAAGCATGCATGTACTGCATTTCGGCACCATATAGTCCTGAAATTACCACTCCCAATTTTCTTCCATTCCGGGTCCGGAACTTTCCTCTCGCTTCGTCTTCAAAAAACTTCACCTTGTTTCGCTTTTTGTTGTCCACACATTACACAAGTCGCTTTTCGTGCCTTGAGACGAACATTCTTACGTTAGCCCAGCACTACTTCTCCCTCCACTTTAACAGGATTCGATAACTCTCCGGGAGGATAGGTGGGTCGCAAGGAAAAGCGTATTGGTGGCAGGTTATTTCGGCACTCTGAACAGTATGCGGGTATCCGAACAAGTCCCTCACTCGTTTGCATTCAGTCAGTTACCTACTATCCTTGTCATTGACTTGTTGCATTCTTTCCACTTTGCTCCCATACATCTATGAAGACATATTACCAGACTGTTTTAACTTCCTGAATGCCGTTTTCTCCCTCATTAATCATTCGGTCATTTCAAAATCCGCCCTCCCAACCCTCCATCAAAGACTCCACTCAACTCGACGACACTTCACTCTCTCGTACAGAGTCTTGTGCAGATCTTCGCAGTTCTCCAAATCATCCACCCTGCACTCATTCAAAAACACTCCTTTTGCACTTCAAGACACTCCTGTCACCCTACTATCCACAGTTCAATTTCCTGGAAGCAGTTCGTTTGCATTTCACAATACGAAGTCACCTAGTGGTAGATGGAGCGAGAGCGGTGGGTGAACGGGTGCACGAATAGACTGAATGAAACTAGATGAAGTCCAATGAATGACGCAGGGGATGAATAGAGGTGCTCCAAAGCTGCTCGCTCCAGTGGGCATCCAATTAACTATGCATTTCTTTCTTACTGAGCACGCCAAACGTGTTCAGACCACTGCCTTTTACGATGGACCACCTGGTGTTGTCGCAGCCACGTGCGACTTGAGGGAGGCACTTCTCGTAAATAATACGCACGTGCGCATCCGATCCGATCCGATCCGATCCGATCTCGGTGGCTAACGAATACACACAGCACATGCAACGCACTTGACCAACTCGAAGCGTTCTCCTGCCGTGCCATTTGACGAAGCGAACAAATTGGAGTGAGGGGTGTGAAGGCAGAGGATGATAGGAGGATCTGTCCGGGTATTTGAACCACTGTGGACTAAACACCACATCGTTCTTCTTCCTCATTTCCTTCCTTCCGTAGCTCTTGGTGTTGTTGCTTTTACTGTTGTTGTTGTTGTTGTTGTTGGTGGTGGTGGTGGTGGGGTGCAAGGTCCACAAACTGTTTCTTACAACCAAAGGGCAAAAGGCCCTAGTGAAGCGGCGATGCCTTCACAAGCAGCAGCATAAACAGTGGTGGTAGTGGCTAAAAGTGCCGAGTGATTAAAAAACGGAGCACTTCTTTTGTTTTCTTAACGAACCCTCACGCACGCGCAAGGACGCACACACACATACACTGGCTTCTGAATCATTTGCTAAACAAAAAATACGATTTCTTTGCCCTCTGTTGGCGTTAAAAGGTGTCAAGGGGGAGTGGGGGCACCGTCTTCCCTCCTTGGATGTCATCACCTACGCCTTCAATATCGTCCTGAGTACACTCTTCAAAGCCCTCACTCTATTGTTGGAAATGGCCCCTTAACCGAATTCATCGGCTTATCTTCATTTCTATTGTAATTTATTCTATCTATTCCTTGATTCAGCCTGGCATATTTGATGATCCTCTACTGCTCGGTTCGTAAATTCTTTGTCCATTTCACTTTTCAGATTTCCGTATCGAAAAAAAGAAATTTGTCCGATTGCCTCAGTCATGACCCTCTCGGAGCCGTCAGTTTCGATGAATTAGGCCTTAATCAAGTATAGATTGCCCCTGTCAACTCCCAGTCTCATTATGGCCAAAATCACTCTCTCAAAATTGTTTGAGGTTTACTCATCAAGATCCTTGAATTAGCCACTTAGCATCTATCTTCCACATCCAAAAATCGCATATTTCTTTGTTATCGGAAAAAATGTCATCTTCCGAGTCGTTTCTTCCCTCCCTCGAATTCCACCCTTGAAGAGTCAGAGGCGCCTATTTCGTTGACTGTCACTCCCTCCTCCCCACCATTTGACACCTACTGCTAGAACAGACGTCCAAATGACGAAGTGGCGATTAAGCGGGACTTTGTCAACACACAACTGTTGCTAGTATGGCAAAGCTGTGACATGCACGCACAGACTTTTGCTTTATGACTCGACTGCGTGGGCGGAAGGATGGTAAAGTTAGATGGGGGAGAGGGGTTGTGCTGGTGAGTCAACCGAAGGAGGGGAAAACGCACCCACGTGATGAGCGGTCACACACCCTGGCCCGAAAAGCATCGCAGCTACCGCGGCGCTATGGGAGGGGGGTCCCCTATGACTCACTGCGGCTAGTCATTTCGCTGGCGTAGTCATCATTATCATGTGTAAATGTTTTGTGCATTCCAACTTATCCCTCACCCCGTGCCTTTGTCCTACAACAGAGAACCTGACGCCAGCGGGCGAGTCTGTCAGCCGAGTGCCGCTAAACGCCTCGGACAGAGATTTGGCTGAGAGTTTGCCCCTAATTAGGGACATCCTCAACAGAAATGATCCCTCCAAATCTTCCTCTACTGGTGTTCCACCACCACATCCGGCACCTCCCTCCACCCCCGTCCAAGCCGCCTCTGAAGGCGGGTCGCAACCGGTGAGTGTTTTTTTTACATCACTTTTCTTGTTCATGAGTTCCACTTCGCTTATTCTGCAATTTATTTAGCGTCGTCAGCTGTGTCGGTCATCGCTATACTGGTTGCGTTGTAGATATTTACCCGTAGAAGTTTTCATTCATTGTTATAAATAATGTTGATTGACTAACTTTCTTTGAGCAGCATTTGACTCACTCTTGGTGTGTCATCCTAGTTAAAAATAATTTCGTGGATATTTTTACCCACATTCTTGTGATAGACAGGAATAGATGCAGAGAGGTAAACAACTTTTAGATTTAGTTATTAATCATTCAAAATAATCGGAGCATTTTCCAATTAAAATTTTCTATGCATGAACTGTTAAGCAGTGAGTTATGTAGTTCCCGAGACATGCCGAAATCGGCCTTGAAGCCTCCTACAAATAAGTTTATTTGAAGCATTCCGGCGTTCACTTCTTCCCGTGATAAGACGGAGTTTTTGCCTTCCCTCGATCTCTCCAAAAATGGCACAATTCTCAGAAGTCGCCCTTCCCAGCAGTGTGATTGGATCATAGCACTGACCAATGGGAATCCACTACAGAATTGGCTTCGGTATTGGCTTCCAGCGGGACGTGGTTAATATCACGTGCAGTTGATAATGTCACCATACACATTTACACACATTGCCGGTACCATTCCTGCTGCCACTTCTGACGGCGTTGGTGGTGGTGACTAATATTCACCAAAGGGACGAATGACTAATGGGAGACCCGTCTACCCCTTCCCGGTGTCCGTGATTCTGGTCTATTAGACGCGCCTACCTTTTTGGGTAGATTGCTGATTTGTGACGACCACCAGAGTCTATCCACGTTTCATCGTTTAGAGGTCGCACAACGCCTTGCGCATATCTTGAAAAGGAATCTCAGAGCTAGTTAAGGGTATAAATTGCCTTCTAGCATTTTTAGATGGCTGAAATGCATTGAAGTGAAACGGTTGGATGATCAAAGTCATTCATAAAACTATCGAAGTTCTAATATGATTGATGTCATGTCGTAAAGCGTGAATCCGCGTAAATGAAGTGACCATCTCGTGCTGCATTGATGCATATTGGACGTTTGTGTTGATCTTTTGTATTCCTGATATGTGAACGGGGAACTCCAACTTGCTATTGTTGCAAACAATCACCTTAGTCAGCGTTGGGAGTTTTGTCAGCTGTGACAACATAAGCCGGTGGATTCAGTGTTCTAACCAATCTACAAAGACTCTTTTTGTTAGGGAATCCGCACTTTTTAATGGTAAGCAATTATGCTTCCAGTCCTCGTGTCCTCCTTCTTTCCAATACGATTTTGCGTTCATTTTGCTTACAGGAAAATGATGTTTTGCATTACTTATTGTGCCGGAGACCTACAAAGTTTGGGGATGAGGTTAGACCTTTTTATTTTATTCGAACCAAAAATGGGTTGTGCTGGTGGGTACCTCATTTTTTAGCTAAAAAGTCTGCACTTTATAATTAATAATTTGCCACATCTACTCACTTATCTGCTTGTTTGGTTATGGAGATTGTTTGAGTGAAGTTGGTACTTTTTAGACCTAAGGAATGGAGAAGTGGTTCCGTAATCCCTGTGACCCTGAAACTGACCCATGGTGGTGGGATTGCCCTCCGAGGTGTTATTATTGACAATTACATTATTGGTTGGCGAATGGACTATTCTGAGTACAGTGCCCTTCGTTTGGTTTAGTGCTTTGAGCATGCGCATTTTTTGTTTGAGCGTAATCATGTGTGCTTATGTCTAAATTGATTGCTGTGCATGTGGGCACACAAGCGCAATCGGTATACGCACGTTGTGTAACAGTTCAACTCCTGCAGGCAGACGCGAAACGCACACATACTTTCGACTGTGCCTTAATCATCATTACTAACTGTGGTGCGTGGTGTTTTTTTCCGCATCGAAATTAAATGTTGACGTTTTTTCTCATTTCCAATTGCGGCACTTTAACCGTCCTGAAATTTCATTGGTTAAGTCGGCAAACTATGACTGGTTGGTTTGCAGTCAGTAAGGCGGGAAAAGAGCGCAGAATTAATCATGTTTAACACTACAGGCACCGAGAACGAAAACTGTGTGAATCGCTGATCTGTCAAAATTGTTT
The DNA here is from genome assembly GCA_036345935.2 of Taenia hydatigena. Taxonomy (NCBI): domain Eukaryota; kingdom Metazoa; phylum Platyhelminthes; class Cestoda; order Cyclophyllidea; family Taeniidae; genus Taenia; species Taenia hydatigena. Next base: position 863,766 of record JADWOT020000001.1, on the reverse strand, counting down.
AAGTGAATGTACTGCTTTTTCCAAGAGCGTCGCACACATTTACCTCTAATCTTTCTATTTGATACCGTCATCACTTATGTGTGCGATGCATCTAATTAACTTATGGTAGTAGCTCAGCAGATTTTGAAACAATAATCTAAAGATATAGTTTCCTTATTTTTTTGAGGAGTACTTGAATTTGCAGGTTCCGTTGTGTAATCGTTGATATCACACTGCTGCACCAAGAAATCTGACCTGTGATGATTGGTTTTTCTAAAGGCTGCGCAAGTGAGTGACACCTTTCAAATGAATTATTGAGTTCCATAATGTCGGCGATCCGATTCCGACTGCTTCACTTGTTTCACGAATCAGAATAATATCGTAAAGGCTTCTTGGATAGGCTAGGAATGCAGTGTTCCGGTATTTTTGAGCAATTAACTAAATTTGTGGTTGTTTGTCATAACTGGCAAGTGGTTCAACGTTTATTGGTCCTCAAAATGGGATCCGACTGTTAACGAATCGTATTGTCATAGATTTTAGTTATTTCTAATTTAAAGGGCTCTAAAAACTCTCAAACTATCGGGAAAAAGTTCATTAAATATGCATCAACTCAATAAAAAAACAGTGAACTCAACGGGTGTTGTATTGAATTTACCAATTTTATGCTATGCTTAGTTGAATATGAAAACATTCACTTTGAAGAAACTGCCTTTAATATGCTCAGTTGGAATGATGCGCTTCGAAATATCCATTGAGCAGAAAAAGGGTGGTCACGATTTACTGTTATGCCTATGCCCGTTAAAGTGTCAATCGGAGCAGATTTCTGTGGGAAACCATCTGAAATCGGAAAGCAGATGCAGGGGTTTCAATGGTTTCACGACCTCACCACAGTAAAAGCGACTGGAGTCGACGATCGGGTAAGTGAAACTGCGAAGGTGCCCATTTTGCACAGTGAACATCGGAGATGAATCGGAGGCATTGAAAGTGTACTATCCACTATCTCTATTTCATCTATACGAGACAGTGACAATGTGCACAAAGGGATTTCGATGGCTGGATTCGTAAAAATGCTTGAAAATATGCAATAAAACTGCCTGTAAAAGGGTCCATGTATCTGCAGGGAGGGTAATGAAATCGTGTTTTGTGTGTAGTGCGTGTCCCACAAGTCGGGGTGTGCATGCATGTGTGTTCGTGTGTGTGCGTTAAGGTTTGCTCGGAAAACAAGCGAAGCACAAAAGGCACACTTCTTTGCCCACTTTTTTGTGGTTTGTTCGGCACTTCGGTCACTACCACCACTGTTTATGCTGCTGCTTGTGAAGGCATCGCCGCTTCACTAGGGCCTTTTGCCCTTTGGTTGTAAGAAACAGTTTGTGGACCTTGCACCCCACCACCACCACCACCAACAACAACAACAACAACAGTAAAAGCAACAACACCAAGAGCTACGGAAGGAAGGAAATGAGGAAGAAGAACGATGTGGTGTTTAGTCCACAGTGGTTCAAATACCCGGACAGATCCTCCTATCATCCTCTGCCTTCACACCCCTCACTCCAATTTGTTCGCTTCGTCAAATGGCACGGCAAAGCGAATGGAAGACATGGAGAGGTGTTGGCAGGAGAACGCTTCGAGTTGGTCAAGTGCGTTGCATGTGCTGTGTGTATTCGTTAGCCACCGAGATCGGATCGGATCGGATCGGATCGGATGCGCACGTGCGTATTATTTACGAGAAGTGCCTCCCTCAAGTCGCACGTGGCTGCGACAACACCAGGTGGTCCATCGTAAAAGGCAGTGGTCTGAACACGTTTGGCGTGCTCAGTAAGAAAGAAATGCATAGTTAATTGGATGCCCACTGGAGCGAGCAGCTTTGGAGCACCTCTATTCATCCCCTGCGTCATTCATTGGACTTCATCTAGTTTCATTCAGTCTATTCGTGCACCCGTTCACCCACCGCTCTCGCTCCATCTACCACTAGGTGACTTCGTATTGTGAAATGCAAACGAACTGCTTCCAGGAAATTGAACTGTGGATAGTAGGGTGACAGGAGTGTCTTGAAGTGCAAAAGGAGTGTTTTTGAATGAGTGCAGGGTGGATGATTTGGAGAACTGCGAAGATCTGCACAAGACTCTGTACGAGAGAGTGAAGTGTCGTCGAGTTGAGTGGAGTCTTTGATGGAGGGTTGGGAGGCGAATTTTGAAATGACTGGATGATGAATGAGGGAGAAAAGGGCATTCAGGAAGATAAAACAGTCTGGAAGCTTAGCCTTGTTCGTTCGGCTGGGTTTATGAAAGAAATCTGGGGGTGGTAACATCAGGACTGCATGGTGCTGAAATGTCAGACCCTCAAAGGGGCTATGTGTGCTTGCCTGTTTCCAGAATTGCTTCACACACGCGCACACATTATTATGCGCAATTACCATATCTTCGGTCCCTTTTGTCTATCTTTTCGTTTGCTGTCTCCTTTTTAATGTTCGCTTTCTACCATTCTCGTTTCGTTTATTGCTTCCCTCAGCACCAACGCCTCGAACGATCAATAGTCGTAGAAGGGATGGAAATTTCAGGCTTTCTCTGCTCGGCCACTTTATTAGTCTAGGTCGCCGTGGAAATTCGCTCATCTTTTGAGGTCATATACCCGCCAAGACTGAATGCGTACTAACGAGGATTTGTCTCTGGTCCAAACTTTTTTTAGGCCATTAAGACTTCGAGTTTGCTACTGACCTTTTCTTGTTTCGCTCTTTACGCACCGTCTTTCGATTGATATACGACGATTTTTGGTAAAGTTTGCCAAATCGCAATTCGTCAACACTTATCTAAAACAAATTTTACGAAAATGAACCATTCGGTTTAGAGTTTCTTGAGCGGAAGGTGTCCGTTTCGACAGTTTTGAATAGACCGGGAAAGGTATTACGTAAAGTGGCCATGAGAGGCTCTGATTTTTCCGAGAAATTAAAATGAGGGATTTCTTCTGTGGCCTACATATTCAGCTGTCATTTCTGTCATTGGTGTTCTACGGTTGAACATTTGGAAACTTTAGTCGAGCTCACATGTTTTTGGTATCAGTGATATTTAAGCAAAAGTTGGGGTTGAGAGCTTTCAATTTTTACTTAACGGTGATTTATATGTCTGGAGACAATCATTCGAATTTACTGGCTTTGACAGAGGCCCTGTTTAAACGAACTTTCTAAGAATAAATGAAAGGTTTCACAAATCGATAGGTTAGTGAAGTAGACCTGGTTGATGAACACTATGGAATTGTAGAAGCTTGGTCATACGAAATTGGGGTTTTGCAAAATGAACTAGGTAGTCGTTTCTGATCGGAACCATCCCTTAACCAATTTAACGAACTATTTAAACTGCTTTATGTGATCGCTAGAACTGGGTTTTTTTCATACGTAATTTCTCCAACTTACACGACATCTTTTTTTTCAAAGCCTCGCTTATTGAATGGTAGTGGAGTTGTTGGAATGGACCTTCCGGATGGTAGCGCCATGGACATCAAGCCCCCCTTCCCGACGAATCAAAGTGCAAGTCTGCCGAAATTAACACCCTCAGCGTCGTCACGGTTCCAACCAACTAACCCCTCCGCTGCCACTGCCTCTTCGACGGGCGCGACCACGACGCCCACAACGACAAAGCGTCGATCGTTGAAGCGACCCGCTCAGTCCTCTTCCTCCGTCTCCTCTTCCAACAGCAATAATAACTGCGCGCCTCCCAAGAGCCTCCAAGAGCCTGCCACGGTAACTACAACCTCCGCACAAGCCGTCCCTCCTCTTCCGCCTCAACCCTCCACAACCTCCTCCACACTTCCCGATGCAAATGTCTTCCTCTCTATCAACACTGTCAAGCAACTCGGTGTAAGTCTCTGCTCCTTCCCCCCGACATTACTCATGTCCCCAAGATAAGTGGAGTCTATTTTCTTTCCTCAGGACCCTCAGCAGTTGCCAACACACTTCACCACCCAACCGGCTGCAGCGCTGTTAGGTTGCAACCACCATGCAGGCATGCAACCACTGTACGCGCCCCAGCCCATTGGACCGCCCTCCGTGCCTCCTCCGCCGCCGCCTGCACCTCTTTCGGGGAAGTCGACACCTCGACAACCTGCGAAAAAGCGACTAGAGGCACGAACTCCCACCATCGAAGAGTTGGGCGTACCTTCCGCGTTCAAGGCCCTTCACGACACACCGTTCAGTGAGTTCAATAACACGTCTACCTATAAAAAGTTAAGTAGAAATTAGTCCAATCACATTCCCCGATTATAGCACCGGTTCTTGGTCGAAGTGGTGGTGGCAGCACCAATTCGAGAGACACTTCAGCGCCGCCTTCAGCAGCAGTGTCGAATACCTCCGCAGGGGGGCAGGGAGGAATGGAGACCGCAGCGGCGAAGGTGGATGAAGATGAGGACGAGGAGATGAAAACTATTTTTGCTGGTCCTGTTGCGGCCCGTCGACACCATTCAACCGTCAATCAACCGCCCATTGGTGGGCTCTCCTACGCTGACTATAAAAGTCTCCATGAACGTCTACAGCAACACGCGGTCAACGGTGTTAGTTTGGCTGGCATGGAGTCTCCTAATTCCCTCCTCTTCAGGTAAGGAGCCTCCTCTGCCCTAGTATGAAGCCATTTAGCATACTGCGTTCAAAACAAAATCGTATATGTTCCTAATTTTTGCATTAAGTGGAATACTATCGCTAGGTTAACGGTACGGTCCCAACTTATGATGGAATCTTACTTTTTGGAAATTTGGCGGTGGCGTAACGAACCAATGTAGTCGTCCTCTTGCACTGGTTGGTTATTTAAATACTTGGTGTTTTCTCATTAGCCCTTTTCAGTCGATTACCTCAACAATTGCATTTTAAAGTATTATAGACTTCATTTTCACAAGAAAAAATACTAAATTGAATTCTATTCGTTCACTGCATAACTAAAGGACAACACCGTGTGGGAAGCGGTGCGCATCTGCCTGTGCGCTGCCCAGTTTGAGTCCGAGTGGAATGGGAGGAGGTGGAATAAGTGGCTTTGGGAACGATGCGGCAGATGACTTGCGCCAGATGCCCTCTCTTCTCCCGGCCCCTGGTATCTCTCCACCTCCTGTAACCTCCCTCGCTGCCCACCGCCTCACTCCGGGTGGTAGCTGTAGCGGCGGTCGACAGTCCAGACCGCTGGGCACGGCTGCAACGCCCGGCCCAGGCCTTTTCGGTCGCGATACCCCTGGGAGTTTGCGCAACCTTGCCTCGCGGTTTCGCGACTCGCCCATCTTCTCGGTAAATGGTGGTGCTTGATATCATCGTTGATTTCACTTTGCAGACATTTATTCGATGCGCGATGCTGCAGTTCCTCTGGTATTATCCAAAGATATTTCGATGTTTCTCTCAATAATTGCTGTCGATATCACCTCGAATATAGGTGTTAAAGTGCTATAGGTTGTGAGTCACTTTCTCTTCGCTTCCTTAGGTTATCGAATTCTTTGACTACATAAAATTTGGCGTTATCACGCCACAGTCAGCCTTATTCCAATCTCCGCTTCGTGAAATTTCGACTGTTTACGCCAAATTTTCCGCTCCAGGTGGTTCTGCAGTGTTTTCAGTTTTTTTAACTATAGCGGAGTAGCTTTGAATTCTTTTATTTTCCAGTGGTGCTTATTCCACATTGCGGCCATCATGGAACTCCCTTCTAGAAAAATCTTCCCTTTTTTGAATTGTCAAGAACATAGTAGATCCGACAATGCGATTTCAAAAGTCAAATTCGATTTGGATTGGGCTGCAGGTCAAGTGTGAAGTACCAGGTCACAAAAGGCCCCTCCGTTTCTAGTTCTTGCGGTATCGCTTTTACACCGATTCTCCTTTCAGCAGCGCACTTTGTTTAATAGCGAACCGACCCACGACAGTTTTTTACGGTCCCTAAATTATCCTTTTGTCAAGTATAATCCAACAGTCACATTTGCTGCAATTGGTTGAACAAGCTCTTAAGAGATTCCTTTGCGTGCTTTAAAGGTTGCCCAAGTTCCTTCTCCAGCGCATCAAGTACATCAAAGTAGAAAAATTCGATGACAGGTGGTGATTTTTAGTATCGTTTAAGAAGTAGAACACTTCATGCTTCTGAGTTGAGTCTATGCATTTGTCATTTTTCGTCCCTTTGCTATAACTATGCTTAAACCTACTACAGCTTCTGCTTACCCAACTTGGCCTGCTGGGTTTACCGTCTGCCTTCACTGTGAGTGTTGGACATTTTTCCGTCTCTTGTTCAACTTTTTGATTCGTTTCCCATCGAAGTTATTTCCTCTTTACGATTTGTAGTTTGTTTTGTGAAGGTTTTATGATATGTTTGAGAGGTTGATTTACAGCTATTAGAGTCGTCGTCAAGTTCCCATTAAAAAGTCTCCCCTTTTCAAAAGTGCTTTCCTGATGCCTGCCTTAGGTCCTCTTTTTACAACTTCGCTAAAATTAAAACAACTCTTCAGTAATGCCATTTTTACCACTGATTTTAAAATTTGGCGTTATGCTTTTGTAACACTTAAAGGAATCAAAGCGTAGGGAATTTGATCGTCTTTCATGCTCACAGGGGCAGTCGGATGTGGTTAAGCCACCCGCCTAGGCGACGCAGACGGCCTATGCCCCCTCGGCTTTGCACGCCATCGTCCCTACTTTGGTGGCCTCGATTCAACAGTGCTGCGAAGCGATCTATTGTTTAGCTTTTGAAAATGGCTACCTTGAAAGACATTTCCATTTACTATATGCACCACGGTTGAAATCTTCCATGCATTTCAATTTAGTTTTGTGTGCAGGGCTAACAGTGTACCGGGTAAGTTTACTTACCTCTATGTGGACTTTTTTATTTAGCCTTTACTCGGGTGATTCTGTTTTTTTATGGTGTGGTGGATGGATTTGGTTTGGTGTTGTTTTTATATCCAAGTCGCTTTAATGAATTTCTACGCTGCTGTGAAGGCGTTTCATTGTTTTACACTGAATTTAACAATTTTTGTTGTAAGCGATTGGATGGTTTTTTTGTGTTTCTCTTGTCGTAATCGCCATCTGCCGTTCCTAGACCCTTCGTTAAACAAGTTAGTCAAGCATGTCAAGCCGCCCATTTTTAGCACCTCGAGACTTCCCCAAAGACGCGAGAATGCTTAATACTCGAGTGGAATATGCATTCGGCAAACAGAAGGGCTTGGGGCTGCTGACATGCCAGCCACTCGGCGAGAACACAATAACGGAGCATCTGTGTTGTCGCCTTTTCCAAAACCGAGAATCGAACAAACAATTAACGCATTACATAGTCTCTCTTCGTCTTCGTTCGAGCGTCATCAACGACGCTGCCTTTGGTAAACCTTTCTCGTTAGTCATGATGCCGCAATCACTGCTGTATGGAAACACCCATAAGCCATTCGTGCCAGACATCGAATACCCATGCAGCTGAGGGGAAGCTTGACTGCATGCATCGTAACTGATCGCCTTGGGGAGTTAACTGGATATGGAGGTTGTGTGTCGTGTGGGGACGGGATTGGGGCGGGGGAAATGCGCAAACCATCATGTGCGTCCCTCGCAAGTTGTGGGGACACTGACCTCAAATCGGTGCCAAATAAGAAAGGACAGGGCTTAACGTACTCCTGTGAGGCTTGAGTTTGTTTGTTCTTCCCATTTTGGTCTCACTTAAGTGCAGTCTAATCAGACCTTTTGGGGTTATATCCAGCTAGTGGAGAAGTGTGGGAGGCATCGTGGGTTAGCACAATCCTTACCTTTATACGGGTACGGTGGACAGCCTGTAACGAAATTTAGCCAGATGTTAGTAGTTGAAGGTGGGCATCATTTCAAGTGAGTTTCACCACCGAGCAGTGGAAAGTGTGAGAGATGTCCTTTAAGATTAGGTGTTTCGTGATCCACAGCCACTAGGGTGGCGGTGCGGTACTTCGCCATGGACGAGGGAAGAAGTAATGCTGGGGGCAGAATATGCATCAGGCATACAGTAGGGCTTGGGGCTACTGGTGTGGATCAGAGCCCACCCATTTGGCCTCTCTATCAAAATCGAGAATTATACAAGCAACTAACATATTACACATTGATATAATCATTTCCTTTTATTAGAAAACAGCGTTTCTTATTGCATTAAAACAATATCGGTAGTTGTATGGAGTTTCCGTTCTAATTATAAACTTTCTGAACCGAATTAATTGCTACTTTTTCTTTGATCTTGGCATTTCCCTCCGTTTATGTCTCTGTTTTACCAAAAAATTACTTGTCGCATTGAAGGTAATCTGCTTTGCGCAGGAATTTATGAGACCATCTAACCTTGTTGATGTTTGATTTGGGAGTGTGGTTTCACTATTTTGTTTCCACCTGGTAGTTGTGGTAGCGGGATGGCGTTTTAAGGATTATTTTTACGTAAACATTTATTCTATTTATCTTCTCCCTCTGTCCTCTTTTTGCCAGACGAATTCCGAAATTCTCGAGGTTCTAGTGAGTTTGGCGCAGGAGTACGGCGTTCAGTCGAATCGTGCGGGCAGCAGTTGCAGTCGTAAGTTGCCTCTTACTCTTTACTCGATCTCAGCCTTCATTCACCTCCTTTTTGCCTACACGCCACTCACTATCCGCCTAGCTTTATTATTGACTCCCTTCCTTTTGCTCTTTCCTGCATTTTCTTCACCCGCTTTTCATCTTTCCCACCCTAACCATCGACTATTCATTCTTCCAGGTCCGCAGAGTCAGCACTATCTCCGAAGGAGCCTCTTCCTTGGTAACGATTCCCCCAGTCCTGCGGGTCTTCCTCTTAGCATGCTGAACACCGCCGCCCCCACTACCACCTCAACCTCCGACCTCATGGAACAGCAGCAGCAGAATCAGCAATCCTCTCCTCTCACTTTCGCTCCCTCCGCCGCCGCTGCTACAGCAGCCTTCGACGGGCAATCACTATCGCCGCTACCACCGCCCGACTTCAACCAGTGACCTTCTCTTCCCCATTCCCAAGTTTCTCCTCTCCTTCCCCCCAGGCAGCGTCCCAGATATGATGTCCACGTCAGTGCACTTGCTCTCCGGCCCGTCCCACCACTCCTATTGCTTCTACTTTTTCTTGTGTTTTTTGGTTCTTTTCCACAGCGCCTCGCTTCTATTCTTTTTGACGCCTATTTTTATTCCACCACTATCGCCGTCTCAAAGGGGCGATTACCCGCCAACTATGTTGCCATAAAGACAGCGCCGCCCCAATCTACACTCTTTTCCCCCACCCATTAGGTTGCTCGGTTATTTTGATAAGTTTTCAGGAATCTCATGCAAACTCACCCACTCACTCACTCTTACCTTAGCGTCTATGATGCAGCCTTAAAATTTCTTTCTCCTCCCTATCCCGAATTTTCTTTGTTCTTCTCTTTTTTTGCGCTTTTCTCTGCGTGTTTGTGTGAGCAAGCAAGGCCTTTGTTGGTTGTTTTGTCTGCCTGTCCCTTTGCCTGTTTGTTGGTTTGCTTCGACTATCTTACCACCAGCAGTCGCCACACCACATACCCCTTACCCTCGCCTCCTATTTCCCCTGTTCCCTCTGCTCCCCCAAACTCCAATCACTTGCGCCAATAAAAGTTTTGCCTCTCTCTCTCTCTCTCCTCTCTCTATCCTTCTTTCTCTATCGACACGTATAAATGCTTATATTGCCACCGCCACAGCTCTTACTACTACTGTTACTATATTCTATATACTTAATGTTGAAAAGACGAATAAATTATGAACGAAGTGTTTTTGTGTGTGTGTGGAGGTGATTTAACTCCTCCTCTCTCATTAGGTTTTCGACTTGGTGGAGGTGCTCATATACTCGATTACAAAGTGTTGTTGCTGTCGAGGGGTCATTTATGAGCCAGAGATGAAAAGGATCTAGTCGTTTTCGGTGCATCTTCCCTTTGAGGATGCAATTTTATACCGAAGCGATATAGCACTGGTAATGGAGGCGTGCTGATCATGTTGCATGAAGGAAGGTTTGGGCTGGTAGTCGTGGTTTGTGATGTGTTTTCTGGAGGGATTGGACGGCGATTTTAGGGTGGTCTGATGAACTCAAGCGTTAACTCCAAGCTCTCATATTAGGCGAAGCGCGGCGGTAGGTGCGGGTACTGACTCTACTGTTATTGCGAAACTCCCTTTCAAGTCTATCGGCAAGTCACCGTTCCACTATAAGATCTTTTGTACTTTGATTATTCGCGGCGTGGGGTGGATTTATTTCTTAAGATATTGGTGAACGTCAATGCTTTGCGCTGTCTGGACAACCTGGAAAGTTGACTAGCTTGCCTACAGATCAGAATCAACGACAATGGCGACAGGTCCTTAGCATACTTACTGTTTTACTCTATACCTCCCTGTCAGTATAGGTCATGAAGGTAGCATTTCGAAGCCTGGCAGATTAGGTATGATTCGTTTGCTGCTTGCTTAACCTTCGGTCTGGGCTAATAAGCCACTTACTGTCTCCGCCATCGTATCTTCGCAAGGTGTGCTGGCCTTCGAGCGCGTCAGTAACCCTAACCCCAAAGTAGATCTAATCTGTCTAGATATACTGCCCGGGTATTGCACTACACAAGCTAGACTTATTTTTTTTTCGAATGTGTAATCCACCCAACACGCATTGATAAAAAATCTTCGGTAGACACAGCCTTCCACCACACCAACAACCACCACTACCAATATATTCTAGTCAGCTCTGGCAGGAATAAGGTCCTTATCGGCAAATTCGGTCTCATTGCATTCTGCTCTACTGATCAACTAGAAATAAGTATGCGTGCAATTATGCCGTAATTATTACCGTAAAACTTATGTTGTTTAAAAATGAGCTTATAGGTGAGAGGCGGGAAGGCAATTTAAACCTGGTCGTGGACGAGCAGGATGTCTACGGGCGTTAGGAATTCCTCGCCCTAACTACTACTCCTTTGCCACCACACATCAGCTATGTGATTCCCAAAGATGCGTAAAAACATCCAGCTTTCCCTTATCAGGGATAGTGAAAAGGAAGAATCGAATGCAATTCCATTTGAGGAGTCATTAAATATCAAACCCTAGGATGCAACATATTAATACCACAAGACTTCTTGTCGGACGTTGAGTACTTTAGCTGAACTATTGATTTAAAGCAGAATTCTATTTTTAGCCGTCACGGCTAGTCTATCGCCAAGGTTTGCAATTTTACTGGAGGGTATGGACCTCCAGCATGCACGCAGCTTCACACCCGTACTTTATGTTAATGAATATGCTACTCTGTACTGGATGGACAGAATATACTTCCAAGAGTAGCTCAAGATGCAACAATGTAGGCGGCGCAAAACAGGTGCTGCGTCGTTAGCGGTGCTGGCTAAAATAATTAAATGGACGTGGAGGCTTACGAAATGATCTTGATGCCAAATGCGAGCGCAAATCTTGGAAACTACAAAAGCTTTTGCAATATTAACGATTATAATGCCTTGACTGAATGTGCAACGTCCTGCTCAGGCCTAAACGACAATCAGAGCTCCGCAAACGTATCTCCAGTGAAAGCTCAACTTCCGAGCCATCCAAGAAACTACCACTCTCCCTCTACGTTGACGACACATTATGCATGCAAACAAAAAAAACCTATGTAACGAATCAAACACAGCTCATTTGCAAATTATTCGAAATATCTTAAAAATTTCTTAGTGAACAAGCATTTCTCTTTAATTATCAATTGCAACAAACCAGAAGCGCTATCAATTCCAAATGCACCGTATAATATTATAAATTGAAAAGGTAATTTTTGCTTTATTTGGACTGAACGATGTTGCGTCCCTACAGTAAAATAGTTTTAATACATGGGTTTGTTTGTATGCGTGCAATGCTTCTCTTGCAGCGGCACTCTTAAGGGAGGGCGTTTTTTAAGCATGGACGCCACGAAGGCTGCTCCGCCAGCTCAAACGGCTAGGGTAATCCGTTTACCGTTCAACTATGGTTGAAATGTCGTGTTATTTATAAGTTGCATTGTCTATAGCTCTGAGTAGTGGTTTGCTTTGCTGTAGCGTATAAAATATTAGCCGTATTTTTCGCCTATTTCCTGTTGATCATTTGAGCTTTTGCGGGATTCAATGTGTTTCAAAGATGTTTTCTTATGGAGGATTTTATTCGTCACATTGCAAATATTCATAACCCGGGGACTTATCTTTCTGCAGGTTACGAGGATTCTTGGTCGCACTGGCTCTCAGGGTCAGTGCACACAGGTTCGCGTCGAGCTTGTTGAAAACAAGCGAAGTATCATCCGCAATGTGAAGGGTCCTGTTCGCGAGGGCGACATTCTAGTCCTTCTCGAAACGGAACGCGAAGCTAGACGATTGCGATAAATTGGCAGTAAATGTGGACTAATATATGCGATGGTATTATTTATTTTCTCGTCGTACTGAGGCACAAGTCTACGAACCATGATGTTTTTGTGTGCTGTCGTTTTACTTAGTGTGCGCAGGTCGAATCATTAACCTAAGTGGTGGTGGGTTAGCGGTTAGTTCTGTATCTGTGCTCGTACTAGATTAGTGTCATTTATGCCCTGGTGACAGGCATCTGTACTGCTGGGGTTGTCTTGATGTGTGCCCCTTCTCATAGCTGGAAGTTGGTCTTTGCAGGGTCGCTCATTAGCACGCACGGGGTACGCAGGGTAATGTACGACGTCACAAGACTTCGGCGAATGAGCCTAGGGTTCGTTGCCGCCTGTGGCGGGTTCTGCTTCGGCTCGGTCATCTTGCTCTAGCTCTTCGTGGGAGCACTTCGGCTCTAGTTCCTCTAGGCCCTTGGTAGTAGGATGTAGCGGCTGGTCCCGTCGGTTATCGGATGCGATACTATGCGCTTTATGAGCTGGGTTTCTACGAGTGAATGACGAAAGTAGGCGTGATGGCAGGTAGGCTGCGCTATGAACTGCTCAGTCACCTCTCCGGCTCGCAAGGCCATATATTTCGTTAGTGGTCTCAAGCTCGTGTCTTGCAGGGGAGCGGCTGCCTGTTGGCACGACGTGTGGGGATCGGTGTTTTTTTATCGCTAGGGCTTGGACGAAGTAGGGACGAGCGATAGGACAGAGAGATTGGGTGCAAGTGGTGGCGGCTTGAGGCCGCGTTTCCTCAATGCGGCTTTTGATGCATCATGGCTGACAGGTGTAGTAGATTCGCTTCAAAGTAGTCCATTTAAGTTTGCTTGGCGCAAATGGGGTCTCATGATGTGTTGCAGGCGTCAGACCCCATTTGCGCCTATGTTGCGAACCAGCAAGTATTCCACAGGTTCTTTTATGTCATGGACTAAGCTGTAATGTAAAAGCGTCATCGCAATGAACGCCAATGGTAGCACTGAAAGATGTGAGAGTTATACTGTAGTAAATTGTTTGTTTGAACTGCTGGCTTTGATCAGGGACACAGAGGAGTCCGTATTGCCCTAAATGCGTAGGCTGACCTTTGGCCATGGCAGCAGCTTATTTCCCTCTGTCCGTTGAATATATATATTCTGCTTTGGCATTCTGCCTACTTTCGCCTTCGAGGGTGCCTCGGAACGCTACAGTGCGCTAGTACAGCAGTTATGTACTTTGTAGGTTTGTCAGCATTAGTCTTTAGTCTCCGCGAATTTGATTTAAAACACGGTGGCGGAAATTGTTATTCGTGCAATTTCTATCAAGAATATCTTAGCTTGTCGTAAAAAATACGACGGATTTCTACTTTGACTCGATAAAAGCATTTTGCATTAATAGTGAGGTTAGGCGACACTAGAAACTACACTAGCAATTGTATACAAAGCCCATTGCTAACATTATGAAATACAATCTACTACTTGTGCCTACGTTAGTCATACCTTTCTCATTCCACTTCTAAAAAGCTGGTTGGGATCATGAGGACAAACTTGTTCATCGTTTATGTGATCCAAATTTTCATGTTTGGCGCAAGCCCCTTGCGACCAATTCAGAACATTTTTTAAACATGTTATTAATTCGTTACGTCTTGAGTGCTACATACGCAATACGCTCTTACCTCTTTTGTTGTTTAACTTTTTTCCTTGCCTTGAAAGCCGATAAGGCTATTGGTTAGGTACACCTCAATTTCCACTGGGTGTTTTTCGACTTTGAATAACTAACAGTTCGCAAGCTAGTTCTTTGTGCGGCTGGTCGGCATTCCTACAGTTTTCTAAATTTTTAACCTATAAATGCTAGAATATTCCGGGTTTTGAAAAATCAATCCAAATGAAGTCGTCGTATAATTCAAACAATTTCAATGTGCAGCTTTCCAACCTTAAGGTACGACCGTTATATAATTACTGTATTTTTAGACGTCACTTGCCTTTTGGGATGATCTTATTAGCAGATCAAATAAGCTAACTGCGTCAGTGAGGTTGGTGCGCTTCTTATGTCTGTGACATGTCTTTTGCATTTCACGCTGCGTAATGTTGCCTTTATTTTAACTTTTTTGGATTGACAGCTTTTATGACTTTCCTTTTAGGTGTCATACATAGTTAAATGCATAGAATAACTTCAAAGGATCTTGCCTGTTTTTAATTGGCTCAGTGATATCGTGTTCTCTTTGCTGTCCCATCTAACAAATCTGTATTCTTCTACATTCATAGCATTACGCTGCAGTGCATGTCAAGTTTTTTGGAAGCTTTTCAAAAAATATCAGACATTGCAGAAACAAACAATGCGGGTTTGCGCCCGTTTGGTATAGCGTTGCGGCGTTACTGTCTGCGTCAACGCTGTGTCGAATCTCGACTGCGTAGTTTTAATAGGTATGCCGTCTGATTCTCCCTATTAAGTATGCCTTACTTTTAAAATTTATGTTTTCATGTTGGATGGGCAGCCTAAATTGTGAGGATTTTTTGACTTTGGTGTTGTTTGAGGTTGAGAGGAGTTTTGGTGAGAAGTTCCATATTTTCAGTCAAATCACAGAGTGTCTGGTGACTCCTCTGTCGGACAGGCTGGATGAGTGGCGTCGGACGGCCAACCAAATGGATCGAGATTGTGTGAAGGAGCTTCGCAAGGCCAAATCGGAATTGCAGCGTGCGATTCTTGAAGCGGAGAAATGCAAAAAGCGGCTCCGCCGTAAGGTTCGTGCTTGTTTCCTCTCCAAAATGATGTGTTGCTGAAGATATTATAGTGGCATTTAATCCTGCTTCTTCCTTGTGCTTTGCCTTGGAATGTCATAATACTCGTACACACCTTCTCATCGCCTCCTTTTCATCCTGCGACTGTTACTGGCCAAAGCATCTTAGATACTGGAGTTATTGATCTAGTCTTTGTTCATTAACGTTTGATTCTATCTGTCGCTTTTTCGAACTCCACTTTATAAAGTATCGTCTTTATTTACATTCCAATTGATTATTTGTATTTTCCTTTAACTCTAGCTACTACAAGTTGTTGTCGGGACCTCAAATTAGTTACCTAAGGTGTGTCCAATGTTAATAAGTGAATGTGATTTGTAGAGGTCGCGAACTAGATTAAAAATATTTTTCTGTACTGGAATCCAATCAGTTGATAATTGTGCTATAGTTATTCCTCTCTTTTTCCCTTTACTACTGGTTAAACATTGTTTATCACCTATTTACTCCAATACTGAGTAGAAATCACCTATTTAAACCCTGCTTGCTCATGAAAGTTCCTGAGTATCACACTTTTCAAATTTATTTTTATTTTATCGCAATCTCATTCCTTTTGAAGTAGTTATAAATCGGAATCCTTGAATTTCAAAGATTGAGCTGAGGTCGTATTTCTGAGCGCTCTGTCTTCACCTGATTCACATACTCACCCACCTTATTTGAGATCACTCAAGTTCATGTTTTTTGACGTTTTACCGTGTTCTACAATGGCTCGGTCACATTTTATATCTATCATTGAAAAGATGGTCTGCTAAACAAAGAGCATGCAGTATAATTTGCATCTGAGATGAGAGGAACAACGAAGAGTAGTAGGAGGAGAGGGTCTGGTGAAATTACAAACCACCTGAAAATCGAGATGTGTGGCCCGGAGATTTTCCGTGCACTAGTTTCATCGCGGGTCAGGTCAGCAGACTTCTTACTTTTTTGTTTATGCATTCTACCTGCATAAGAAGATGTCGAGTTTTAAAACCTCACACCATTGTCAAAGTCCAAGCGGGCCTTGGTGGTTCGCGTGGCACTGTGATATTACTTATCCCATTCCTACTCATGAAGGTTAGGAGGTGGGTGTAGTTGGGCGTTGGTACCATGGCTTCAAACTCGAATTCAGCCTTAGGGGATTTTGGGATGGACTGGTCTAGCGCTCGAATTGCTCCCGAAGTTGAAAGTTAAGGCGGAAAACTATTACCGAATTTGACGTAGGCGACTATTATCGATACTACGCTGCTATGCTGTTTAATATCGTTCGTCATTATCGTTGCGTCCAATCTTGACATCTTGTGTTTTTTTCTTGCCTAATGTTCAATGCATCTTTGACTGTTACAGCAGTTTGCTAAACAACCTACAAATGATTATTTAAAATCCTTGGCATGCGATTGTGTATTCATCCAATTGTATTGTTTATGATAAACTACCCTGTGTGCTGTTGGTTTTTTGAAGATAAATGCACACAATGGAGGTGTGTATGTGTAGTGACTTTCAGTCGGTAGAACAGTTCATTTGGACAAGCTGATACGAAACGGGAGGGTCGAAGGTTTAATAAATTGTATTCTATTGAAGGAGTTCTATAGTAAGACGCGAATAAAGATGTAAATCGCAGTCAGTACATGCTGTTAATTGTAAACCACTTTCCAATAGTTTTTATGCGGTCTACCCGAGGAACAGTTTCTGGTTTCCTTCACTTGGTTCATTTGTCAAGTAGCCTTGTTTGGAACTGCTCTTAAGAAATACCGGTTTCCATAAAACGGTAATCGCTATTTGAATTAAAATTTGTTGGATAAAACTTAAACGACGGTCCGTTAGCAAAAGGTGTTTCGTTTTCACCTCCGTTTCAAATTAGATTAACATTATGTTGTCCTACCAACACCAAAGGACGCATCCTTCTAAATCACCTCGAAGAAAATACACAGGAGCTCTGCACCCTCGACTGTGCATTCAAAATACGCGCTACACCAACCAGCTCCTTCATCTCTAACTTAAGCGATTTTATCGCTTTAGCTTCGAATATCTCTCATCCGCACAAGAACCGCTTCTTATCGAAAGCAGAACTTATATATGCGGGATTTTCATCCAAATATAACTTAGCTAGTTTTTTTCTTGCTTTTCTTACTGAGTCGTTCTCCCTCCACGTTCACACGACTAATCGTGAATTAGGTAATCAAACCTAATCTCATCTACCTGGTTGCTGCACCATTCTAAATCCCATCACATCACAGACATGTTGAAGGTAAAGTTATGTCCTCTTTCTCATCTTACTACCTCAAATTGGATCGTGAGAATTTCACACAATCATTTAACTTAACTTTGGGGCTGAACCCGATGATTGTGCGTTATATTTCTTTTCGAAGTTCTGACCTTTGTCATTTGGGACCACCTGGCCTCGTCTTAGCGTGATTTTCCAACAGAATATGCACTCGAACGGTTTTTTTAGTGAATCGGCAAGACAGCACACATTGTCAGTAGGAACTTTCCCTATTTCTTTCGTTCGTTTGACATGTACCTTTGGATCAGTCTCTTTGCCTCTATCCCATGCCTTCTCGTTATTGAGGCAATTTGCATCCTTTATGCCAACGTCTAATTCAGATTTGGCGTCGAAATGGTGCCCTTTAAATTGCTCTCCAAGCTAAGCTCATTGCAACGTTTTTAATTTCTTTATTTTACATGTTTTCTGGTTTCCTATAGACCTCGAATTCTCATCCACAGGTACTGACCCTACTCAAGGATACCACTCCACTCAAAAGAATCTGTTTGGTACTTTTTAAGAACATTCCCTCACGCTAACTAATAATATTACTAATTGGGAGGCCTTGCAAAAACACTTTCCTTACCGATTCAACAGTCTGCATCTTCGCCTTCGCAGCTGCACTAACCTCGGAGTGATGCTATCCACCATTTTTACAAAAAGGGAGGAACTGCGATCATTTCCATCTACCCACCCTTAAGGAGTGTCAACCTTTTTTTAAAGGGTGTCCTGTGTAGCTATACACTGAAACGCAACGCCTCCATTCTTGTAATGCTCTCTTTGCAAAAGCTTTTTCGTGATTAACGGATGGTAAAAGAAGGCTGTTGTCTACCCTCAACTGTTCGCTGCCCTAACAGTTAAAAGTACCGTTTCATTAGAATCAAAATGGTTTGTTAGGCGGTGTATGTGATAAAACTAATGATCAAGGCTTTACTTTCTTTCTTCTGTCCAAAAGCGGCACTTTTTCTTTAAACTGTTCACGATCTCCCATCCTAAAGATCGCCTTTTCTGGCTTTACATCTGTTGGGAAAGTAGTTTCGCCTCCTGGAGGAAACGGCCCCTGTCTACCCGCTATGTGATTTTTCTTTTACTGGCTGGGTGCGCTGTGTCCAGCCTGATCCAGCGAATGCATTATGCATCCCATCTCCTAGCCAAGTAGCAAATCTTTTCCAGTTTTTTTTAAATGCCTTTACACTGCCCTCGGCGACGCCTCTGAAGTAGCTGTTCTGCCATCAAGGGATTATGTAATCAACCTTTTCTAAATTTACACTTGAAATACCAAGGCTTGTTTACACCTCTTGACCAGTTTTATGTCTTAGTTCATGATTGACCTTCGAGCATTAATGCCAGAACATTAATATTCGGTTAGAATGACAGTACCTGATTTATGTAACCACAACAATTCATTTTCCCATAGTGATGTCGTTGTTGTTGTTGTTGTTGTTGGCGGTGGTGGTGTTTTTGATCGTTTGAGCGTCTGTGACCGAAACAGAAGAAGGTAATGTAAACTTCTAGACTCTCGAGAGCACGTAAACATACTCATTGGTAAGTGTTTATGTGAATGTAAGTTTTGGCCTGCCAATGAATCCAAATGATCTCATGAGCTTTTCGAACTCAAAAAAGCAAAACTCTTCCATCGCCAACTGCGCTGCTACTTGCGCATCTGTGGCGCCTCAGACTTCCCCGAAGACGTGAAAATGCTTAATACTCGAATGGAATATGCATTCGGCAAACAGAAGGGCTTGGGGCTGCTGACGTGCCAACCACTCGGCGAGAACACAATAACGGAGCGTCTGTGTTGTCGCCTCTTCCAAAACCGAGAGTCGAACAAACAATTAACGCATTACATAGTCTCTCTTCGTCTTCGTTCGAGCGTCATCAACGACGCTGCCTTTGGTAAACCTTTCTCGTTAGTCATGATGCCGCAATCACTGCTGTATGGAAACACCCATAAGCCATTCGTGCCAGACATCGAATACCCATGCAGCTGAGGGGAAGCTTGACTGCATGCATCGTAACTGATCGCCTTGGGGAGTTAACTGGATATGGAGGTTGTGTGTCGTGTGGGGACGGGATTGGGGCGGGGGAAATGCGCAAACCATCATGTGCGTCCCTCGCAAGTTGTGGGGACACTGACCTCAAATCGGTGCCAAATAAGAAAGGACAGGGCTTAACGTACTCCTGTGAGGCTTGAGTTTGTTTGTTCTTCCCATTTTGGTCTCACTTAAGTGCAGTCTAATCAGACCTTTTGGGGTTATATCCAGCTAGTGGAGAAGTGTGGGAGGCATCGTGGGTTAGCACAATCCTTACCTTTATACGGGTACGGTGGACAGCCTGTAACGAAATTTAGCCAGATGTTAGTAGTTGAAGGTGGGCATCATTTCAAGTGAGTTTCACCACCGAGCAGTGGAAAGTGTGAGAGATGTCCTTTAAGATTAGGTGTTTCGTGATCCACAGCCACTAGGGTGGCGGTGCGGTACTTCGCCATGGACGAGGGAAGAAGTAATGCTGGGGGCAGAATATGCATCAGGCATACAGTAGGGCTTGGGGCTATTGGCATCATTAGTGATGCGATGATGGAGCATCCGGGTGGCTCCTTTATCAAAACCAAGAGTTAAATGATGATCATAGAATTAACCTCTTCGAAATGGTGCAATAAGACTGGGTGACTAGAGGCCCGCGCAATATTCTGCGTAGTTAAAAGTGATTTACAATACAATAATGACTCGTTATAACATCTGGTGTTCGTCATTAACATAAAGGTGTGTCGGAGGGGACCGCAGTCATAGCTGGTACGTCACTGCTCTACCATGCTGACTGGTGAGGTTGAAATAATTATTTCTGTTATATAATATCGAATGCAATCTAATCACGTATCCCGCTGCCCTGCTGGTCGTGCAGCAGGGAGGAGGTCGTTAGGCGTTGGAGTGGATACGGTAGACTGAGCTTGAACTGACAAACACTCTGCATTGCTAACTATGGTCGTTTATTAAAAGACCTATGGTTCTTGAAAAAAACCTTTCACTGTAGAATTGGGGAAGATCAACAGTTTGAAGCACAAATGGCACTGTCAGCGGCTGTCTTAATGCGGTGGGTGAAATGACTGCAAGAAAGTTTGATTTACCATGAATGATTGAAAATTGGAAATTGGTACTTCTCTCAGACAAAGCGTGCATATTTCTTTCTTTGAAAAGTCGAAACGTTGGCCCAAATGGTTGTTATACTCATTACTTTCTGATTTTTTTTTCTTTTGAATAGCAGGAGCGCGGTGGAGTAACAGCGGCCTTTGAGAAAGACGATTTTGAGGCTCCTAACGTGCAAATTAACTTCGCCCAGCACGACCTCGCTTGTAAACAGCGTGCTCTGGAACACCTCGAACAGCGCTGCCTCGAGGCTGTCGCTGTGGAGGAGCGTCGACGCTTCGCTGAACTCTCCACTTGCCTCAATCCTCTTCTCGTAATTTTATGCTTTAAAATGTTTCACTTTAGTAACACTACCTGATTAGTTTGTTCCTTCTTGAAGTTGTCCGACACAACTGTTTTACCTTGAGCTTCCAGCATTTACGTGCCAAATCCAGTAGTGCCTTTACTTGCGGATGTTTACCAAAACGCCTCAATTTTTTTCGCCGGATTTCCGCCCATTTGAGCTCGCCATCCATTACTTATTTAATCGCGAGTAGCCTCTTCTCAGTTCTTTTTTACTGCATAACAGCTACTTGGAGAACTTATTTATCTGTTTTTTGGCTATTACTAGCCGATCGTTTAAAATCAAATTGAGGTGACGTGCTCCAGGAGTTTATTAGAGCCTCCTCTGAAAGTCGTGTCCCCGATTAGCGCAGTCCCTGTCTTTCGTGAAGTTCTTATTAAACTAAGTAATTCATGAAGTTTTGTTGACGCTGGATATCAGTAAAGCAGAAAGATTTTAACGAGACCTTATTGAGAGGGTGGATTTTGATGAGGCAATTTTGGTGATTCATTTCTGTCAATTTGCCAGGCTGTCTAGCCCCTCCTTCTTCATTCACTTCCAGAGCGTTGATTGGGATGAAACTTCATTTGACCTGAATTGTCAACCGTTAGATAATTATTGAGCGTGTTATTTCAATCTTCTGGTCCTATTTTTTGACCTTATTAAATCGCCCTCCGTGGCAGGATGAACTGAGAACTTTTGACTACACGACATACCGTCCCTGTCATGTTTAAGGCGTCCCCCCTAGTTGTCAACGTCCTAATCATCCCATCACATGGACTGATGACTGGATTAAAACTGGGTAAAAGACAAAAATAAAGAACCAATGACGATTTTGCATCACTGGAAAAGGCTTATTTTTGGTAATGGCGGTACATCTCCAATTAACCTTCATTAGCATCGCTTTTCCTGCTGAGTCAATTCATTGGGAGGACCTACTTTAAAAGTTAGGAATTTCTGTCGTGAGTGGCTTTCTTGTGTCTGCAGAAAAACTAGTTCTCACTTAAATGGACTGTGTGGACCACTTTCCACCCTACAGAACTCTTCCTACACCACCTGATTTTGTCCGCCGCTCTCTGTTCTACCACACACCCTTAGCTACGGTGAAAATCGCGACGATTGTGGAGTTTGGTTGATTCTCCTATTTTGTTTTGGACCATTATTACCATATCTGGGTGAAATATATCTCAAGGTTACCTGCTTAAAACTTCTAACGTCTGATATCAATCGCCATAGCCCGTGCAAAATATGTTCTGTTTCGACTTTTGATGGTCAAAGTTTCAAAAATGCGTAGGGAGGAGACTTTCTGTGACGTCTTTATCCCCTTTTATTGCGATACGACTTGGCCCGATTGTATACCAAGTTAGTGGAGGCTTTAGTACCAGGAGGACCATAATTATATGGGTGATCACAGCGACAAACGGAGGTTTACGTGCGATGGATTCGCAATTTATCGATGCAAAAGATATCTAGTATATTTACACGGAGGTCGACTTTCCTTGCGTTGTGGGTGTTTTGGAGTGTAAAGGCTTCACCCTCTCCTAACTCAGTCAAACAGTTGCACGACACTCATCATGCTTCAATACCAACCAGATTGCCGGTTGGACGATTTTGGAGTACCTAAGTAGCTAAATAAAGCTTGCAATAATTATTTTAGCAGTTTTGTATGTGGAATTTGAGTGTGGTTTTTGGACTGCTGAAGTTCTCATTTCAGTAGCGCATTTGAATCACGCTAAAATTTTCCTGCTGTTTTCGGTGGAAAAGAGACAGTTGGTAAAATTTTATTACTACCGACTAGCACGAACTGGTCTATTTGTTCCATGGAGAATAGTGCTTGATATGTGGGGAAATTACCTCCTTACCTTCAAGTACATTCTAAGTGATTTCTGTACATATCAAAGTAGCAATTCTCCAAAAGTGGCTTACACCTTGTTTTCCACAAGAATTGTCTTGCAGAAATGAAAATACCATGCTTGTTCATTGTCAAGTCGGATCTGACACTTGGGAATGCTACAACTCGAACAAAATGTTCTCTCAGGAGATGTGAAAGTAGCGGAACTTGCTGGCTGGCATTAAGTGACTGCAATTTTAGTGCTAAAGTGGGAAATAACTGATTGAAGTGACCTTTTGCAGTACAAAAGCGTTCGTTCCTGGTGTATTTTTTATCTAAGAAAAAATTAGAATGCATTTCCCATGATCATTATTATTCGCCAACTTTTTACATCCTTCTGCTTTTTTGGCTCCGCACATTTTTCAAGCATTTACCCCATTTCATTGTGCAATTTATGGGATAAGCATGGCTTCTAGCCAATTGCGAGTCTGGATACACCATTCTTTGGTCTTTTTATAAAACTCTGACATTTACTCTCAACTATCCAATCACTCATCGAAGAAGTGAATAGGTTGACTCTGTCCATGTTGACGCCCTCCACCCATAGTCGCAAGGTACTTAGGCAGGGATGAGTCGACTAATAGTCGTGGATTGTGCTACGCAATGATTTGAGACTCCTTCTGCTTGAGTTATCTGTCACATCTCTCGTCTTTCTCTTCTCACTTCAGCCAATTTATTACCCTATTAAAATAGAAGGCTTTCAGAGGTTGTCTTTGCATTTTCACGGTCCCAACTAAAACTAGTGGTATGTGAACTTCTTATTTACCCTAATTCGTTTTTGCACTCACTAGTTCACTCAAGTATTCCTTTTATTTGCTAACCGAAACGTTCCATTTCAACTGGAGCATTCACATTGTTAATCTGGAAAGTGTACGACCACGAAACCAATTTCGCCTTAAAATAGTTATCCTGTAATTGCCTAGCACTACTTTTGTTTAACCTCTAATTTTTTTCTCATACAAGCCTGTAGTCTTTTACACCCACTCTTGTCCCGTTCACCGCCGGAAACAGGCATCAAATTTTATGTTTTGGTTTTTGGCAGTCAAAAGGAATCAGCCCCTCTGGGTGTAGGGCTTACCTTCCACTTTTCTCCATAACTTCTGCCTCTTATTCAGACCATCAATTGTTGTTAGACCTCGGCGGACAATTTTTCAACAAATGCAGAGGTTATTTGCGTTCTGGTAGGAGTAATTGGTTTTAGAAAATCAGTTTTAGAAGCCTTCAAGATTTGTTTAAATTTGGAAAATGAACTGCTTTTTGCTGAATAGTTGCTGATTGTATGGCTAAATTCGAGTTGAGTAAACTAAGGAAAGAAAAGGAAACCGCCCAGTGATACTGCATTTTAACGCTCATCTCTTTGTCCGAGACCGTTTCTTGCGTCATCCACCTGCCAGTAAATTCTTTTTTCCATCTACCCCAATTTGGCTGGCATCAGTCTCTGTTACGCACTGGTAAAATGTTTCGGGCATTACTTACTGCTGTAAGTTAAAATAACTCTTCAGTTCCCATTTTTGCCGGCATTTGATTGTATCTGGTTGACAAACGAAAGGGTGACACCTTGCTTTTAGCCAGTTCGAAGAAGGAACTGATGGCGGTGCACTTTCCATCTGTGTGAAATTTGTGACTTCACGTCTTCTTATTCCCACTGTCTGCTCCGTTTCCGATCCTCTGTTTACTACTATACCATTAACAACTCAACCTCACTGGATGTTATTACCCACTGATGCAAAAACTCGCATTCATCTGTAACAATTTCCCACTGTTCTGGTTGACCTTCTTTGTATGCATTCGTTGTAGGGGAATCGTGTCCTCTCATTTCTCTTGAGGTCACCTCTTTTTAAACTTAGTACTTTACTCCATTTCCTCACCAGCACTGGATGTTATTCACTAAGATTAATACTTCCTACACAAAACTCACATCTCTACGCATGCAGTTTGTATTGCCTTCCACGAGCTCTTGCGGCCATTCTTCTGGTCGTCCTCTCCGATCCATTCAATTTCATTACTCGTTCCGCCTCGCTTCACAGCCGAATTGCTACACATCGTGGCCTTTCCTAATGCAACCTGACCTTTCCACCGTGTGTGTGTGTGTGTGTGTGTGTGTGTGTGTGTGTGCACGCGCACGCCTGCATCCTTCGCCAGTCGACATCAGCAACAACTCCGATTTTTTCCACCTTATGGCTCAGTCAGCTGCGTTGGCTGCTTTACCAGTTGTAACGATCGTTGGTGAATTCACTCTTTTGTCTGTGTGATGATTATCGAATTCTCCTGTGATAGACAAAAGGAACAGTTTACCTAAGTTAGCTCTCTTCCTTCCTGCTTGACTGCTGCATCCGCACATAAATGCTCTTTTTCCTTCCTGTACGTGCACTTGGCGACTTTAATGTTGCATTTTGAGTAGCATTTTTCAACAAACCAGCCAGCGGCCCAATGAGGTGTGAGGAGGAGCTGCAGGCGCTTTTTCGCTTAGTTCCCAGGCGATGGTCAAACCAACTGCTATATTTCATCGGTGAATGCGCAGTTATTTCGTAACGAGGAATGTGGATATTTTCAGAATCCCCTACACGGGCCAAGAAGTTATCTTTCTATGTGGCCCTTTCGTATTGACAAACAATTAGGGCGTTACGACTGTCCAGTGCCTTATTCATGAGAATTTCTTCCATTATTTTAAAGCTCAGGCTACAAATGCTTTTTTTACATTTAAAATAACTCCTATTGGAAATTTGAATAAATCTGATGCATGAGACAGCCATGTAGATTTGTGTTTTTTCTTGCAGTGAAAAGTGAATAGTTGCAGGCAGCTAGATAAGCGGTTTTACTTCTATTAAAACTCATCCTTCTTACCGAACGAGACTCCACCTTTTGTTTTGCAAGATTTTTGGTCACCGTTGTTTGTACTTCACTTTGATTTCGCACATGCTTGTCAAATGTTGGGAAGGCGTGGTAATCATCACATGGAGGAATCCGAATTAAGGAATTTCGCGGATAAGTTGCGCTATGCGAGGGCCTGCGTTGCCTTGTGGGAGTAGGAAGATGACCCTGCGTCGACTGATGAACTGTTCATAGGCGTTCCCAAGCCATATCTAGTAGAAAGATCTCAGTTACGGTCGTCATTTGGTCTTCAGCAAGTAAATGTTGGACCATTCTGTCCGCAATGTGCCATGCCAAGTCACCAACCACACCCGCTTGGGGGCTGTAGTGGTGCGTGCCCCAATGGTGCGGACTGGATGGTGAGTGGATCGCTTGAGGAATAGCTAATGTTGCATGCGTGTGTTTACAGAACGTATTCCCGGGGATTAAAACCCTCCCACCAGCTTTTTAAGCTCTTAATCATGTTCAAAATCTTGTTTACGATTTAGTCCCCACTTCCCTTGGTGACTTTGCTGCAAGGCGCTTCAATAGAGTCCTCGACGGATTTGTCAGCCCGAATACGAGGCGACGTTGGCATCGAAACGCCCTAAATGCGCCATCACAACCGTTTATTGCGTCTTGCTGTTTGGTCCACGGCAGAAGGCCATGTCTCTCTCTCCATCATTCCTTTTAGTTCTTGTAGAATGATTTGCTTCAATACTGATACCTTCTTAGCCTTCTCGAATCAGCTCTGGTTATGCCATCTCTGCTTTTGGCTCACCAAGCGCTTCGGTTCAATTGTCGCATAATTATTTAAATTTTTTGGATTAAATCCATGCCAATTTGTGATGACTCCTTTAAATGCATGGAACTGATGCCATTTTACTACATCATGCAGCCTGACTCTTTACCTGTCTATTTTACCTACTGTATTTTTTAAGTCCTGTTTTATAAATAATTTAGCACACATTCTCAGGAGACGCAAATGCAGGCGTTAGAAATGCTCTCCTTAACCAGTTTTCTCAAACTCCACCTTTTTCCCTGAATAAATGTTACTTTTCTTTGTTTCCTTGGAGTGGCCAAGCCATTGACGACATCCCCACCTCCTTTGCGACTGGATCAGCTCTCTTCATCGACTTTGAAATGTCTGCTCTTTTAACAAAATCCAACGAGCTTTTGTAGCAACTTTTCAGTGAAATTTTTTGTTTCGTTTCAAACCGTTTGTATCGAAAAGTGTGGAATTTCAATCGTTTGATATTTGGGTTGAGTGTTTACCGTTCTTTGGCTCTGTAATTGAATGTGTTCGAATGGGTGCTCTCTCGAAGTGAGCTGCGTGATTTCCGACAAATGAGTGCCTTAGAGTGCAGATTGCTTTGACAACCTTATTTTCAAATTTTAGGCTTTTTTTGGAAGTCATCTTTGCAATTTTGGAGAGTTCACTTCTACTTCACTTCTATTTTGTTTGACTTATCGTTCTGTACTATCCAACGTGCTTTGGTTAGAAACTGTGGATTTTCTCATGACTTTACATTGAGTCTTTCAAACACCGACTTTCCTTGAGACATTTCATCTGCTTGCTTTGCAGTTTATTTCATCCTTGTCTAGAACTTTAAAAATCAACATCATTATTCAATCATTTCTTTCGCCAAGGTGTTTGCCTGAATCGATTGTTTTGGCGACTCCCTAGGACTTTACCCATCTCCTAGCGGTTAAATACTCAATGCTGCCGAATAAGTCTGTTCAGGTCTTGGTTCTTTTAAACCGGCTAATTTAAGCATCCTTTATTGGATTGGCTTCCTCCTAGCATGATTAAAAACGTCTTTTTTTCACTTACTATCATCTCGTCTTATTAAGGATACTTTCTCTTCACCTAGAGCGTTTGGTCACTTCGTCTTGCAATAATTTGAGCCTTTACACGCTCACATTCGTCCCAAAATGTACAAATTTAATGCCTAATTTTTCTAGCCCAAAATAAGCATGCCCTTATCCTCCGCATCCATACGCGTTCCCAGCCTCTTGTTCAATTTCAGCTGCCTAGTTCTACCACGTTTCTCAATTCTACAAGAGTCTTGGCCTCTTAACGTCTAGGCAGAATTCGTCACACGAAGCCAAAGGGCCTACTCAACATTTCTCGTAGTGTCTCTATAAGCACGCTGTTGAGTAATTATGGCAATCTACACATTTCCTCATGATGGCGTATCTTTGCTCGCACAAGGACGCACACCTGAACGTGCTGGCAGAAATGGGACCACTAGAGGAGGCTCTAAAGGAGATCCAAGCCGCACACTCAGCGGTCATTGCTCCCGAGTCTTCTGCATCCACCGGCGCCGAAGGTGCCTTCCGTTTGCACTCCACTCCCCTTGTCAAGGCTGGTGGTGCCTCCACGACAGCTTCGCAGAACCCCGGCTCCACCGCCCCCACCAATGGCAATCTTCTCTTGGACCCGACCATCGCTACCGGCTCTGCTGCGCTCTCCTTTGCCGTCGCGCAGGCGCCTTCCACACTGAGCATCACCTCAACATCCACGAATGGAGGTGAAGGTGGGGGGCTCTTTGGACACACTGATTCCGTCGCCACACTGCATTCGTCGGACGTTGATGGAGTCTCGCGAGTGCATTCTCCACCGGTGATGCCTCCACAAGCGGCTTCCGCCGGTCTTGGATGTGCTGGCAGTCCTGGAGTGAGTGGATTCGTTTGAATAATTGTGTTTCAAGTCCTTACAGTTCCGATACACTAAAGTTACATGCAGCTCATTGGTATAGATTCTGGTTAAGTGTTCCTACCCCTTTCCACCGTGTTGTGGACTGCAAGTGGAAGCATCGCAGTCGGCTACATTTGGATCGTCTATCCCATTTAACTATCATTACCGGATTATACTTGAAGCTTTCCATTCAAGTTGTTGCCTATGGTTTTAGGTCTTGGCTGACATTTTACTTCGTTCATCATCACCCACCTTTTCATCACTATCGACTGCTAGCCTAAATAACGTCGACTTGCCTGTCGTCATTGCCAATCTACATTTTCGCGAGAACGTGTAAAAGGGGAAGTATGTTTTATTTTAACTTTCTCTCTTACGTGCTCGCCCACTGGTCAAAATTATTGGATTGGGGGATTTCGACTACCTTAATTTTAGTTCTGTTGCTTCATCTTGTAGTACGTATGGGTACTCCATAAGAATCATAACTGTTGAATAGTTTGCGGACATAACAACGTACTGGCAAATGGGTTTGAAGAGTTTGGTTCCCTGCAGACTCGATTGTCGATTTTTTTTCCTCTTCCTTTTTAATTTGGACTAATAGCCTGTGTCAAGTATTTGGTCGTGAAAGGATGCCATACGTGAGTAGCAATAAACGTTTGCATGGTCATGACATTTCCTCTAGGGGATTTCTGCATTCATTTGCCCTACAATTCGAAAGAAATACTCACCATTCGGAAGATCTAACTTGATTTGCTCAAAAGCTTAAAGCGAAGTAAATGATAAATTAAACTGTCGGACAAATGAAGTTGATAATTAGAATTCTGCTCTGGGGATTTTGGGAGCGTAACTGTCCGCAGGTGGATCACATGGATGTGGAAATAAATGATAGATGGCGATAAAACCGTCGGTATAGTATTCGTAACTTAAGTCACATCTTTTGCAAAGAAACAAAATAGATGACTTCCGTTATGAATTTTTAGCTAAGGAAACTGTCTTGCAGTACGTTGGGTGGTTCTGGATACCTGTATACTGCATGTTAGTTTGGAAGAGCCAAGACTCTGACAGATTTAGTGATACCGGAAAGATTTCCTATTCTGACATGGCTGTATGCATGTGTATTAGCTAGTGTAAGATTCCCATTGGTCTCCGAGGCATTGTTTTCCTTGGTCGTACACCAAAATTGGCATTTGGTTTTCCATTTTCTTGTCACACCTCATCTCAAATGTGACGATTTAATCGCACAATTTGGTGCGCAGAAAGCTTTCCATTTTAATTCACCTGTTGTCTGAAATACCTCCATTAGTCGGTGTGGGGTTCAGTGGGAATTATTCCAGGTGGTTGACTGGTCGGTTGGTCAATCCACCGAAAATGCGGTATGTACATCCTGAAATGAAACGGTAAAACCTACCCACCATCACCCCAACGGCATGTGCGGCATAGGTATAAAGGCATTCGGGACAGTCGCAGCATCCTAGGTGTGTGTGTGTGTATGTGTGCGAAGGCCAGCCCTTTTGAAAGATTGACAAAGGCCATGTTCGGTTGTGCCGGAATTCAAAATTAACCACTAGTGAATTGAATAATTTAACATCATCGTGGAATCGTTCTCGCCAGATAAGTTGAAGGACCGCGAAGGCAAGAAGGTTATCCGATGTACCAGCTCTTCTTTTTCCTCAAAATAAAGGCGATTACGGGGATGAGTCGATAGCCGTTGGCATTTGTCAACCCCCTATCGTGTCTGCAGCCGATAGATTGATGTCATTAGTGCAAGCATTCCACAACCCCACAAAGCGGAATGTGCTCCCACCTCAAAGCATTGGATGAGGTTGGCGCTCTCTTATTTGATGTAAGAGTTGAGGGTGACAGGTTTCATTTCCGAATTGCGCACATTCTACTCTTAGCTTTCGTCTCCGATATCGGTGTAGTGTACACCACTCAGTAAATTGTCTTCGATGATGTATAAACAAATGAGGAGGTATCGGATAGAATAATGTGGTGGTTTATGTGCCGTGAATTTTCAGTATAAGATATTAAATCGAAAGGCGAATGGACTGATGATAGGGTATGAGTAAAATGTACCAGCACCAGTAAGAATCCAGATGCCTTCTTTACTAGAATTAATAGGGTCGATCCTAAGGGAGCAGTGACACGCAGAAAACCCGTAGGTGTTGAAGCTTTTGAAACGACGAATAGCATTCCGGAATTAATCTAGGCCTTGTATGAATGAGGCCATTTCTGAATCGTGTAAATGCCTGAGGGTTAGACGGGAAGATTTTAAGTGTTAAAATACGTACAAGAAATCTCAAAATCTTGTTTTCAAAGTGAATTGCAATAACATCCATATGGTGATGCAGTTTTATGGAGGTTCGAGTAACTAAGGGCGCATTTTACACTTTTCTATCCTCTTCTTGCCACTTTCAAAATACTGAGCGAAGTTGATCTCTAGTTGGTGGCATACATCATGCGCTCTGTCAAGTGGCATTGATAGCACACTGACAACCCAAGAACAGCAGTACAGGAAGTAATTCACGAATAGAAGGGAGATATGAGGGAAGCACTTCCTTTTCCCTGAAGAAGGAAAAGGTATTTTAGCTGATGTAATGCCAATCGCTCATCTCATACATTAATTCGTTGATTGCGCTGCTTCATGGGATGTTTTTGAAAATCGACTGAGTTTTTAACTCTTCGTCCATTCGATTAATGGGTATTTCCATGAATGTGTGTATTTATAACTTAAGACCCGTATTCCTCCACATTGACGGGCTAGAAGTGAAGGCATTGAAGCTGTCAACACTCACTTGTATGAGAAAGTGATGTGCTTCGATCAGCAAGCATTAACGAAAAGTGACACTGCCTCTGCCATTTCCATTATTGCTTCCGAAAAAAAATGGCCTGTCAGTTCGTGACTAAACAACCATTCTGTCACGCTCTCTGAAGCATCTATCATTTTTTCTCCGATGTGTATTGAAGTGCTTCTTTTCTTCCTGCATTAAGAAAGTGAAAATTTGGGAAGTAGCGAAATTGCGGTACAAGGGAAAGAGGAGAAACAAACGCCCCTCAAAGGGAACCCATGTCTACTATTAACATCTATAATTACGCTTGTCGTTATCACTCTCAACTTCATTTTGTTTTTGCAATGCCTCATTGCACAAGAGGGAGTAGCTCTAGTGAACCGTTTCTTCAAACA
The DNA here is from genome assembly GCA_036345935.2 of Taenia hydatigena. Lineage (NCBI taxonomy): Eukaryota > Metazoa > Platyhelminthes > Cestoda > Cyclophyllidea > Taeniidae > Taenia > Taenia hydatigena. Next base: position 832,387 of record JADWOT020000001.1, on the reverse strand, counting down.
AATTCACAGAATCACATTTTTTTGTTCACCGCGTTTTTCTCCTACTTTTATTCTTGGATTGGGCTCTTATGCAACTTTCATTTTATGCGCATTGGCTCGAAACCTGCCACCCAACTTGGATAACTAAGGGAGGCAAGGGCTTCAATACGGATGCCTTGGTTGTCAACCCGTGTGTGCAAGTCGACGACGTGACGTGGGTGCGCGTGGATACTGGTTGACCGTCTGCAGCATGGAATAGTCTTGGCCTCATAAGGCTTGTCAACACATTCAAAGTCTATGTATGAGTGATTTTGGCCCAGAGTTCCGAAATTTTCTACGATGTTTGGGGAATAGGTACAAGAAAAGCCGATTTCTAAGACATTGGGACAGAAACTTTTTCTGGGGTAGCAGACGGACCCGATAATTGTGTAAGTATAGAATAAGTTGAAATCAGCAGTCTGACCTGCTGGGCCACACGTGAGTGAATAATCTACGACTGAAAATTTATATCTGCGTCTGGAAGATGCATCAAGACATTCGACTTTCATGAAGGCTTACGATTTAGGCGCCTTCAAGTAACACTTATATTGATAAAGGATAGCTATCTTTCAATGTAGATTTAAATAACCGAAATAGCTCTTCTTAACCTCCATTACTCGCGTCTTGTCATGGCGACCATATATCAGATGGCATGAGGCGCCTGCTTGTAGTCCGCAGAATCTCAGCGTTCTACCAAACACTTGGTAGGGTTCAGATAACGAAGTTGCCCAGCCAATCTAGCTTTTACTTACTCCTCTCTTTTGCCCATTGTAGGCCGCTGAGTCGCTCTTAAATGGCGGTGAAGGTAGCAGTGTTATGGGAGGGGACGTGTTGAGTCTTTTTGACCACAATCAGTCCATCTCCGGTGCTCCGACAGTCCACTCCGCTTCTTCTTCCTCCTCTCTTGGTCTTCTCCCCATCAACTGTGATGCGGTCTCCGGTAGGTTATTTCTTCTCTCCATCCACTCCAAATTCATTCATCTCTTAAAACTGGATTCATTTGCGGATCATGCGTCCATATCATAAAAGTTTATTCTTGATGTCTTAATTACGAAGGTCTCTGCTAATTAAGTAACAGATTTGAACATTCTATTGCCATCTGATCTCCTAAACACAGTGTCGCTGAAGCTTTAAACGCCGAGATGAGTGTCTATTTATGACAGTTTGATGGTTTTATTGTCGATTAAATTTTCGATCAGCCATTTGGCGCTTGCAATTACTGAGGGCTTATGCAATTTTAGTGGGCATTTTGTCGACCGTTGGCTGTGACAGAATTCTCTTTTCTCTTGATATAAAGTCCAAAATGTCATCCCTTTTAACGACGCAGTAGATCTGAGAGGCGCTTAAGCTGCCTGGCCTCTAGATCGTAGCCGTACGCTCCATGTACTTATGTGAAAATTTCAGCGAAGGTTAACACATGTCAGCATTTTTGCCACGGTAAACTGACTTCTTGGTGGTACCTGCTGACTCACTCTGAATACGTGTGCGTACCCCACCTTTGTTTTCCCGAGTTTTTTGCCTCCCCTTGTTCCTTCGCTGGGGCTTAGCAGCGCCTCCTTCATAAATTGCGAATTACGCACCTCTCAAACCGCTAGTATGAAATGTTGTTTGTATGCCGATTGTATCCGAGTCTTCTCATTCTCCCTCAATGCCGTCTCTGGTCTCTTTGCATTGACTTCATATGCCTTTTGACATCTCCAGGGCGAACGTTTGTTTGGCGTGTGCGATGAGCTATCCCTGAAGGCCTTCAACTTCCGCGAAGAATACGGCGGATTTCGATGGCGCTTTAGAGGAGCCTTGCTACTCAAAAGGCATCTGCTGTAGATGACCAAAGCTATGGAACTTCAAAAAGAGAGGCCGCTAAAGTCACTTTGAATTGTGGGGGCTATTTAAATCTCCAGTTCTGGACCGTAGTCGGTAATGGCATAGGAAATTGCCTATAATCTGCTTTCAAAAGCACTGAAAACTTACTTAAACTCAAATGGATGCAACACCTTATTACGAAAATCAAATGGATTTTCGAGCGGATTTAATGTAGTGGCGGAAGCTGAGGAAGGATTGAAACAATGATGGAGCTGTTGAAGAGAAAGTTTCCTTACAGTCCTTCATGAGTCGGCCCCGCGAATAGTGAATAGGCTCCACATCCTCTATATGGTTACGATAAAGCCTCTTGGCTATCTGCCTACAGGGTAAACAAAAGACCACAAAGCTGTAAGATTACTCCCAATTTTCTCATATGATTTTCAATAGATGCTATTGAAGTTTTAAGGAACCCTAGTGAAGGTTACCCAAAGTGGTTGCCAAATGTCTGCTTTTACTTAAACTAGCCTCCCTTCTTTTCCTTTTTAAAGCTCTCGGATCTGCGGCGGACTCAGCCTCACCGAACGCTATGGGCGAGGTGAACACGGACGGTGGTTCACTTCAGGCCGCTATGTTAAACAACAATGCGGAGGACGATGACGAAGAAGAGGAAGACGGTGGAACCACAGAGGGTTGCCTCACCGAAGATGACGAAAATGACGAAACTCTGGAAGCCGGTTTACAGTCTGGGAAGTGTTCTGCTGCTGCAGCTGCTGCTACGTCTGCAGCTGCTACGATGGGTAGGTCGAGATTACGACAAGGAGCAAGGCAAAAACAATTTTTTTCCAACGAATTTCATACAGTCGCATTGGTTTGTTAGTTGGGTATATCAGCCTGCCAAATAAACGGTAGTTTGCTACCTCCTGAAGTAGTAAAGGCAATCGAAATCCAGTTTTAGGCCTATTATTGATGAACATACAGACAAAGAAACAAGTATTTTAGTCATTCCGTCTAGACGCCTGTTGTGGGGTCTATATGCGTCCAACATTTCATCATTAATCAGATGAGGTCATAAAGCTTCCTTCGAGAGATTGCTTATCGAAAAGTGAGTCACGAATATACCTTGAATCATTCAGTAACGTGCGGAAGAGGTGTACAAACAGATGGGAGGGTAGGGCGAAGAAGGTAATTGCACATGGAGGGAATTTCAAAACGTAGCTAGCTAATTAACCGACGAATTTTGAATTCATTATTCTACTTCCACCTCTTTGCGAATGAGTGTTTCATTTTCCAAATAATTGAACTAGTCGTCGTTGGCTTTTTTCCCTTCTCAAACTAGTCCATTTTCTTGAAATTGAACCGAGGCGTCTGCTGTATCCACCACCGGTTCAAGGTTCATCTCTACCTCATATCGGTCGGTAGATCTGTGTAAAAAACGGCTTTAATGGGTGCAGCAAATACTAATGACGGACGGAACCTCCAAATTAATACGTTCCGTAATCTTCGAGGCAATGCGATTTTTAAGTCGTGAGTAGGTCAGTATGGCTGCCTTTGCTATTCACGAGGTTTCAAACCACCTCTCTGACCATCAGCTGATGACCCCTCACTCAGACCTGTCTTTTCTGACCCGGTGGCGAAAAGCACACGTACCCACAAACTTGTCCGTGACCTTGGAATGACCCCATCTAAATGTAGCCTGCTGAGTGGCGCGGCGGCCGCTATAGTTAGGATAGCGATGGTGGTGGTGTATCAGCTTTTTTAATAAATTCACGATAAGGTTTTCGCCACATTTCCTCTCTTTCCAATTTTATCCAACCTCTGCCTTCTATTAATATGCAATGGAGCAGAGGGTGTCATTGGCCGGTTCCCAGTACCCCACATCCTCGGGCATGCAATGTTACACTGATGCTATTTGAGGTTGGAGAAGAAAACCCTATCAGTTACGTCGCTGTTGAATCATTACTTCTCATCACTGATAGGGAGGCATGACCACGTTTTCTCCTCGAGTTTCCACTTTCCACCGTTATGCATTCAAATTCAGTTTCCCAAGTGAGTGGTTATCTTATTTTATCAGAAAAAGCCAAAAAATGGCAATGACAGCATAGTCTTCTGAGTTCTTTACTTGGAAACAAATTGGGATACATGCGAGAGCCAGGTACGCCTACACTGAGAGGGGAACGCGCATTAGCGTGGGGTTTAGTTCGTGCGTACGCGGGATCGCGCTGAGTCAGCCAGACGGTTTGTTGCTCGGTTGGTGACTGCTGTAACAGCAGTGGGTGAGTGAATTAAGCTGGAATGCGCTAGGTGAATACAGGAAAAGCACGTACATGTAAAAAAAGCTACAGAAAAGGAAAGGGAGCTGGGGTAACGCCTTCGTAATGTTGCCAAATTCTTGCTTGTTTTTCTCCTTTCATCCCGCTTACACAAGAAAAGAAGCTTTCCATCAGCTTGCGAAGCGGTGGAGCGCCATATTGAATCTATGTTTGCAAGTTCTTCACGTCTCACTCCTTGTGTTTTGAAACTGTAATTGGAGTGTGATTCGAGGTAACCCAGCCCCTGAGAACACTTTAAATTCGTCACCAAAGTCAATCATACTGAAGCGGCATCACATACAGATCTTTGGCATCCAGAATGGAAATTTGTCCAGATGAAAAATGGAAAAAATGTCACGTCCCTCTAGCACGCGTATATGCTGACTACACACAGCATTCCTCGATCAGTCAGAGACGATTGCGGTTCCCGGTATTTTTTTGCACTTTTCAACTTAATTAATTGGTAAGTGGAAAAGTGCACGAAGGTTTCTATGGCTTCCAATCCGTCGGTCTGTTAACATGGGATCGCGGAGCACTTTCACGTTGCGTAAATTTAATTGAGAGATGTGTTGAGAGGTACAAAATCTGATTATTTTAGCAGCATCGGAAAGTCTCGTCTGAATGAATCCTCTGTTTACTATGCGGACAGCAATTGCTTTTGATCCAATCAGACTCGATTTGGACATTTACGTCAAGACTACTTTAAAAGCATAAAAAAGTGGTTACTGTTTCCTGTTACCAATGTCCTATCTGGTATCGCCAGTTCGGCCAATTTACCTTTATCAATCAAAGGAGGGTAGCTCATGACATGCGTCCATTGGGTCAAGTTTGATATGACCTGAGGGAAAATCAGGGTCCAGCTATCTTGTCGAGTTCGAACTAAGTCCCATTTGCAAAGCAAATATCATTCTTCTTTTCAGTTGATTTGCTGCATCGCAGCAGCAATTTCATCACCAATTCGGCCGCACTGCAGCCTTGTCTTGAGAGTGACTCAGCTTATGACAGTGTGTAGTGAAAAGCCAGTAGTGTTGAGATGATGAAGCAGCGTCTGACTCCTTGCTTTCATAAATATTTTGCCTCTTAAAAGTGCACCTCTCATCTGCATCGAGGTTACCTCGCATCCTTTCCTCTCGATCCGCATTACTTATCCAATTTGCGATAACCTCCAGAAAAGCTCAATTTTCGATGTGAATTGGAGGATCTCCCATGGCCACAAAACATCTTTATGATTAACCTAAAAAAGTTTTCAAGTGAATCGAAGTTAGTTCCTATGTGAGTGCTTGATATTGGGACAATCACTAACTAGGTCGTATTGTAACTTTACTATTCTCTTTCTTTGATCAGGCGAACTCTGACAATTTGATTACTTTCAGGTAAGCAACTTAGCCCGTTAGCCTTCTTCGCCCAAGTCTCTGTTGTTGCAGTGGCATCCATAGTGTCTAAGTCGTTGGATTTGACAAAACAGATTGAAGTCAGTGTTTTGGATCCCATCCACCTCTTTTCGCATTAGACTGTAATCGACAGATCTGAACTCTTGAAGCTACGTAAGGATGAGTTATCTCCCTCCTAGATTTCCATTCAGTTACTCTTGGCGGCGAAATTTGGCCCCGGGTTGATTTCGCACAATTAGTTCAATTTGCCCAACCATTTTGCTAAGGTTTCTTTATAAAGAATTTGTCATCATAATTTTTATCGCTTTTCATAACGGTTCGAAGGCGATTTCATCCCCGAAGCTCATTTAATTCTTGTGGTCAAGGTCGTCAAGTTATCGAAGTTACTTTGACGATCTGTTAAAGTATTTTCTCGGTATTTATAAGATGTTAGCCTAAAATCTTGTTGCCAGTTTGTGGGCTGACACTGCTATCCTTTACTTTGGGCGCAACTTAGACTTCTTGCATGGCGTATGGGCCATTTTCTTAACCAACATAGAATCTCCCACTCCAATTATCAGCTAACGTAGTCTTTGTGTTTCAAATGGGGAAATTCCATTCGAGAATACCGTGATCCATCTACGGTCTTCCTTTGGTCCCAAATTGTATGTTTGAAGTAAGGAAATTAGGCCATTCTCATGGTAACAACCCAAGACCATATTTATTTTTGGGTTTATTGCCAGACATATGGACCCTCCGCTTCCCAAATTTTGTGAGTTATGTACTTCTCAACCAAAAAATATTCAAAACAACCTGTTTTGCCCTTTTTTAGAAAAATCGGTACTTTACCCCAATCAAGCCCTGCCTCCCCCGGTGTACACGAATATTAGCAAACTACAGGCAGCGGCACAGAGAGGCGTTGGAGGCGCTCCCAAGGATTCCGCCCCCGCCACCTCCGAAGATTCGCGACGAGCCGAGACTCCTCCTCTTGTCGGTCCCACTCACTCCCTATACGACAATCAATCAGGTGAGTCTTGTTCCCCTTCGGGAAGACGAAGCGTGGAATTCGACTGGGGTGTCAACTTTGGTGCTGTTGCTTTCAAATTAAAGCGCTCAATGGAAGTTGTAGTCAATTACTTCCCTATATGACCCTTTTTTGCAAATTGAACCTCAAATTAAAGTGGGATGCTTTATTTCATCTAACCAGTCAGTCAGAAATTGGTTCAATTCCGCGATGAATTGTTTAGTGATATAACTGCCACAAGCCACTCTCTTTCATTTTGATGCGTTCATTTGCTGACATTTGAGAGTTATGATCCCATTATGCTGGGGTTAATTTGAAGAGATGTCTTTTACTGTCTTTCAGCCTGGTTCCAACTTTTTTCCTGTTCACTAAGTTGAATCAACCACCTTCTATCTTCCTCTTCTCCTTTCGCTGTTAGTTTTTACACCTTCTTGAATTATTTTTGATCCAGTCTGTTGGATACTTATGAAGTACCGGAACAAGGTTCAAAAATGAAGGCAAATGTGTTCCATTCAATCAGATGAATCAAAAGGGATAGCAACAAAAACGAAAGTTACTTGTAAAACAGTGATAAAAGGGCTTGAAAGTAAGAAAGTTGTGAGGGGCAGCTCGGTCACTTTGCCAGTCAACATTCACTTGACTATTCGTACCTCACATTAATAGTACCGCTTAATTGTCAAATCCACAGTGTTTGTCAAAACTTTTCCTCACTGACAACTGCCACATTTGCCCATATTTTTCATTCAACTGGCTGTGAGAAACGCCTTCTCGGGTCGATTAGCCCTCTACTGCGTTTTCTCAACATTAGGACACTCCTCGAGATGTGTGGCAGTCAGTTTTTGCTGCATTGCCTCACTGATTAATTGCTGCGGTCTTTGTCCTATTCGGGTTATAATTAAGCAGTCTTTTGGGTCCGAAGTGGTCGCTTCACACTCACATGTTTTATATATTTCGTGTTTTGTGACTATGAGTAGTTCTGTTGGCCTCAACGAGATTTATCCATGCACAATACTGAGAGAGTGGAAGTCGCGCTCTTACTGTTTGATGATTCTTACCTCTCTTCTGATTGGCAGCTTGCGAAAGTGAGCGAAATCCGCTTTTTTCTCCCTTTCTCCTTTAATGAGCGCTTTTAAGCTAGAGATTTATTTCCATTATTTTTGCCGGTGGAGACACACTTGCCATCGTTCCCTATTGTTGATATTCTCGTCTTTGAAAGCCTTCCCATTGTGAATCCATGACCAAATATTTGCTACCCGGCTTTCAGAAATATTCCATTCTCATTTTGTGTCACTGCTGCTACTTTAGCATGAATGTTTTTGCATGTGTGTACGCGAGTCGTCTCTAGCCGGCCAACCACCTCCATATCTTCTTCCCTCTGTCTTTTTTGAGGTATGTTAGAAACTGTTTACGCGCATTAGCTTGGGCTCTGACGTCTTTATTTGTCGACGCGTATGAGTAAGCCGGAGTTACGGCTTGTACGTACGTGACTTCCGGCTGACTGCCCGAGACAAAGCAATTCTATTCTCGCTTATTTGTAGCATTTGATTGGCCTTGACCTTTTGGTGCCTAATGGGCCACCTAAAGTCTGTCTGCACGCGATATTGGCTAATTTGGAGGAATTAAACGAGAGCGCTAGTCCCTAAACGCCCTAGAATGTTGGAGAAATGGACAGAAAAAGGAAAATGCCAGTGAACCTAAACGGGGACGTTGTTCGGATTCCCAGGAAGGTAACCTATATTTTCTTCGTTGACAAAGATTAAAATACGCGGTTCTGCTGTAGAGAGTCTTCCGATCCGATGCGGTACTTCTCATTTCTTGTCTACTTCAACACAATGCCATTTGACCAAGGTGTAGCATTAATTGCTTCACGTCCAGACTTTTTTGATGGTCGATTACTTTTGATAGAATGCGGGTCTTCATGCATATCCAAACACATGCAGTGATCCCCAAAAATACCTTTTCAACATGGCTTGCTTGCATAATATTTGGTTACTCCTGTGGAAATCCGCGTGGCTTATGAATGTTGTTAAGTTTGACCGTTTGAACATCGTTCCGGTCTAACCTCTGATTGCCGTCGTCACGGTCGCCGCAGAAGTCCAATCACTGGCAGAACTGGGGAATGACTCTCAGATAAAGGCTTGGGGCTATGTTGTTGGGCCACCTTATATCCTTTAAGTGAATGTGCGGTTGAGCGGCTCTGTCAAGTCTCCTGCTACTCGGCTTCCATAGTGATGAAATGGAGCCCAAAATATTTTTTTTTCTCAGAAGTGCCTTTGATTCTATATTACAGATGTTGGACATTCACCCATATAATTTTTATCTTCACGGATGTCCATTCAGATAGTGTTTGTGGACGCGTTTTGTTGAATGGAGTGCGTTTTTCGCAGCTCATTCAGTTATCTGATGTCTGCAGGACAAAGTTTGCTACTTCTTACCGTGGTAATGTCCGTGTAGGCTTGAATGCAGTCTCCCTCTTTTAACGGCATTTCGTCAATGTATTTCCGTAGCAGTCCGTTCACCATTGTCAATCAAATAAGGAAAAGGCATGAATCCATCCAGTCCCACCACATGGGCTCCTATATCCCACCTAAAGCCTTTGGAACGAATGACCTTACAACTTTACTGTGCACTTCCAATAAGGACAATATGCTAGGTCGCTTCATTGGTCACTCGTGAAATTCTTCCCTTGGCTCCTCTCCTCTGAACGGGAAGGAGTAATGCAAATCCTTTCAGTAATTTGGCAAAAGAAAGCATAAAATTGTAGGTGCGAACACTAAATTTTGGCGTCTGTTCACTTGTACTGCGCGCACCGGCTGTGTTTATGCCTCAGTCGGCTGTGAGAGAAATCGGGACTTTACTCACTGCCACTAAAATCCGGTTGTAACTGGGACGTTTTGTGGCCATTACTTGGTCTACTGCTCTTGCAAAACAATGCATCTCATTTTTCTTCATTAAATGATCGCTGTCAGTGGTGCATTCACTGTCTCAACGCCTGAAGATGAGGTAAAGCCAGAGGGCGCATTGACAGCCAGATTTTGGGTGCAGCAAGCCTCAGAGGGGAGCAGGATAAGCTCTCTGATGGAGTAATAATACATAAAATATTCCTAATTTAGCCGGTTGTCGACATTCCAAATGGCCTGTACCAGCCAGCTGCAAACGTGAATAACGACGCCACAAGAAATTTATATCGCACGGTGAAGACATAATATTTTAATGGTAGAGAAAAGCACTTTGCTATTCCAAACTATGGTCATTTATCATGTCTTCTGTTATGCCAACTACGCCTCCTACTAAGGAGGCTAAAAGCCATGTCTCACAGTGAACGCGTGTGCACACGGATCTCATGTCTCGGAAGAAGGTTTCGTCATCGGCTAACTTGGTCTGAATGTTTTCATACCTATCCTGTCCCCTTTTTCCAACCACAAGATTTGCCAGGTTTTGCGCATTAATTGTCATTCCTCTTAACTGATTCATCGGTTGCTAACCGTCTATCTGTTCAAGATCGGGCCATTTTTCCACCTACTCCAGCTCACGGCTCCAATGTTGCAGCCATTTGCGCCTTGTAAGTGTCGATAGCATCGCTGAAAACCTTTAGAGATAATATTTTAGTCAAATTCGAAAGAAGGACGCTTGTTTGAGCTTTTTTTGATAAAGTTTTGAATGGCGAATTGAGATTTTTAAGGGTTGGATTGTGGATTTAAAAAATTCCACATCATCCTTCTCGAACTTCCCTCGTAGCCACAAGCAGATGAAATTTGATCCCAGATCGGCGTCTGAAAGCTTTTTTGCGCGCCAAATGCTACACAAACAATCATATGCAAACATCGGAGCTGGATAAATCGGTACACGACCCGGTGGTGCCAGCAACAGTAACGAAGTGCCCAGCTCACTTACCGCCTCTACCAGCAAACTGGTCTATCAGGATACGTTCACATCACTCTGTCGGCGGAATGTTACGTTTATGTTGCCACGGGCGGATTCACATTCTTCCTCACTCTCCTGTGCTGGGCTTTTAACCGTCATAAATTATGCTTCTCACTACGTCACATATTAATTCCCCATTGCTTCCACACCGGCTTAGTCACTGCATTGGTGACGCTGGTACTTCCGCTTCTATTGTGGCATCTACCGAAATAGTCGCCTTGGGCAAAATAGTTGCCTTTATCTCTTTTTCTTGAGAGAATCTGGTTTTAATGGCTTATTTAATTCAGACGCCACTGCCAATCCATCTGTTCAGTAGGGTGTTTGGGTCAAGTAGGAACTTTTGGTTTATGCGTTACCTTAGCGGACTTCAAGGAGTGGTAAGTGAATTTTTCTTTCGCATAGTCCCATGACCCACTTGCATATTTATCAAGCCATTAAACTGATATCCGGAAGAGGGCTTCAAAATTACCCCATGGCAATTCGGTCCATTTTGACCGTGGTACTAAAAGCTTGACCCCCAGAGGCACTCTTTTAGTAATTCAAGCAGATGCACTTCTTTCGAAATGAGGTGTCCGTATCTGCAGGTTTTGATATCTTTGTTGCTGTGACGCGCTGTTCCGCACACGTGCTCACGTACTAGCGCCATTTCCTGCCAACTTGATCAGCAGTGCACAGGTCTGGTTGGGTCGTAGAATGTGCGCCACTTCCTAGCGGTGGTGATAAGACATTTGCCACTAATTGATGCATTTTGTATCACTTTCAAGCTCCCGAAATCTTGTATTCAACTTCGCTACCGCTTATTTGCGCTCACGACAGCTGGTCACTATCCACTGTCGTGGTCTCACTTCAGGTCTCCCACATGATAGGGCAATTTTACACAAACTCCCCAAACCAAGTTGGAGCGTGGGCGCCCAAGGCTAGTCTCAACTTCAGCCGTCGAAAATTCCATTCGAAGTTCTCTTTCTCCTTCTACACATTAACTCATCTCATAACTAGCCATTATGCTTTTTGATTTCGTTGTATCACGATGATAACGCTAACATTTAAGACGAAATGTCATGGAGGTATCGACACTCAAACAGTCAACCGAAAGGAGGGATAAATGTTTCATCGCGTGACAGATTCACTACTCAGGCTCCTTCACTGAGGTCACTTGGCTCTCATAACTTGCAAAGGATAAACCGCTTTGAAATAACTTGAACTTTCCTAAATCTTCTAACCCACTTGCAACCAACGCTTTGATGAAAATGCAGGGCTTGTAAACCGGTGGAAAGTGGGTTTAAAATCCTCTTAATGCTGACGATGATCGCTAAATAAGTATCGAAATGAGTCGCGTCGAGGTCGCAAATTCATCCCTCTCCCCATCGGCATATGCGTTTACATGCCCAAACGCGGTTACGGGCTAATGGACAGTGACACTCAGGGGGAAGGGGTGGAGTTGTTAATTTAAGCACTCCAAAACCCTTAGTCACGCATGTAACACTGTGTGTGTGTGTGTGTGTGTGTGTGTGTGTGTGTGTGTGTGTGTAAGCTTGTTAACTGAAGTTTTTATCACGCCTCACAGACTCAATTTAAAATTCTCTACTGGAGGCATTAGACTGGGGTTAATCCTTTGTACACGTTGGAAGGAAAGTAAAATCCTTTACTTGTTACTATTAGATCGGCCCTTTCAGTCATCTGCGTGCCGACATCTGCTTTTGGTAACCCTGCTACTGATTGTCAATCTCTTGTGCACGTTGAAAAAAAAAGGTTAAATTCTGTCCATCTTAGAGCAGCCTTATTTGCAGTAAACATGTCGGACATGTGGATGTGGTAGCCAATGTGTTAGTTATTTAATACCTTTAGAACGGCCAGTAATTTCACAGAAGGTTACTCTTACTTTGGTGCAGGACATTTTGCAGCATTCTTTGTTTACGAGCATTCTCACATAAGGCAATGGAGATCGGATACCTGCATCTTCCCTCAACCCAATCATTAAATGAACACGTTTTGTAGAGGCTACTTACTATCCCAATAAGTAGCATAGGTGGGGAAATTAAGGAAGGAATGAAGCTCACATCAACGCAGCCGAATATTGGGTTAGAGGCAAATTATTATGCCTGCATGCGATTGACTGTTAGTTTATACATTCGTGGACCGATCCCTTCATCACTAACTGAATCACTTCTGAGACACCATTTTTGGCGGAAATTGTTCCAGTAACACACATCTTTTTATAAAAGGTGAATCAGTTTAGCTTCAACAAGTTAAGCTTATGATTCTTGCATTGTTTGTTTCGGATGTGACCTATAGGATACTGTTTTGAATTAACCACATTAATGACTGATGGGGAATGAAATTTGGTCGAACTGGATATCTTGAGTGGTATATTCGTCTATCACATTCGCGGTCACACAGGACGGTGTCTATTTTTTGGGGTTTTCAGTCGTTATCCACTTGACTTGCTAGCGCGAAAACTCTAATTCCTCTTCTGAGCATTTTTAAATGTGGAGGAATCGCTTTTACCCGATAAATTCCGAATGGATTTTACCACACTTCTCTACGTAGCCGTAAAAGGCGTTTAGCGCTAGAATTGTTACTCTCGGTCATCATTGGAGTTGCTTTTGACAGGTGGCACTTTCATTCCTTCGCTATTGTCATAGATGCTGGACTAATTTACGGAAAGGCGGTCCGATTTGCGATATGTTTACAGTGTAGCATTTTATTTGAAGAGTAAACCGGATGGACTCTCCCTTCTTACCATCGGCTTTGGAGAGTGATGTGCAGTCGGCATCATAGTCACTGCCTGGGTAAAGCGCCTGTGACCTTTCCTCCTTTCTTGATTCAGACATGAATAGTCACTTCAAGTGATTAATGTGAATCAGGAACGTGGTGGCAGTCTTAGCTTCCCCTTAATATAGGCTTTGCTCCGATTCCATAAACAATTCCTTTGATCGCTGTTGAACAAATGGAATGTGTACTTCATCCTGGATCATAGATTGTCACTCAAGAGCAAGATTCAATTCATCTACAGTTTGGGTCTCAAGACGGCGCTCTGATGCTTCACAAGTTGTTAAAACGGTAGTAAGAATTGTCGAATTTTTCGCCAATAAGATGATGGGGTAGAAATGCGAGTTCACAGATGGCGCGGTGTTAGCTAAACTGTGTTTGTGTTCCTCGCTTCCTCGCCTTCTCCCTGTCTGCGATAGCACTACTGTTGTCACCTGTCCAGCAATTGCTTTACCACAATCCATTTCGATTCACCCGTCTACTGCTGTAGTATTCACTGTGGCAGTGGCAAAAACGGTACTGATCGACCCGCCTACCGACTGAATCATCTCCGTCCCACGCGCACACGCAGTTCTTCGCTTTTGCGTTTTTTTCTTCCACAAACGCATGTCGACCAATGCTCTCTTCCACTGCATTTCTCTGGAGAAATTCAGGTAGAGAATAGGTAATAGGTTTCACCATTGATCAATTAACACTAGTACGCCGAATTCGTCTACTGCTCTATCTGTAGTCAGCTACTGCGTTGTACTTCCCAAGGCCGTGCGAATGGATTCAGTCCAAGATCATGTGCATCTCTTCTCCACCGGCTCAAATCGAACACGCCATCCTGAGTTTGTCTGACCGGTAGTCAGGCGTTTTTTGGGGGGATTTAGGAGTTTATGCATCGGTATTTCTTTCTGAAGCCATTCCTTCTCAGTTAAGGCCAGAGAGTTTGAGTATTGGAAGAGCTTCCAACGTGGGCATTGCAGAGCTTTAGTTTAAACTGACCTGATTGTTTCACAGTCCTTTTAAATGTTCTTCACTGCACCCATCTACTTGGTTAAACGACAAGTTCAAGCCCTTCCTGTTTCGCTGTGACTGACTTACAATAACGTATTCTTTGAGGCGCTTCCAACTCCTGCTGAGATTGCTTAGAGCCCTAGACGACGTTTCTGTCCCAACTTTCTAGAACCCCTCAGAACTCCCACTCTCGTTCATTTTCCCTCACTGGTCTATAAAATTGATGGAAATGGGCGATAATGGGACTGGTACACTCGGACGGCAAATATATACACACGCGCCACATTTCAAGCTGCCACGGATCAGGAACAAACACATCTGCTTCAAAGCCCTAATTCTTTGATTATTCTGGTTGGGACTTTGATAAGATAGAGGCTCGCGTGCTTATATATTACCCCATAACACTTTAACTCATCATTTCCTTAAATTATTTGTGAATCAAGATGTTATGTAGCCCCATCGTACCTATGAAAGTGGCTGAATTTTGCGAGCGCATGATTCTACTAACCTACTTCGCAGGCGCTACGATTCGGGATCTCGAGTGTGTTGATGCTCTTATGTGATTCTTGTGAATTTAGGCTCTACAGAAGACCGGTGCCTAAACCTCCATTTGCTTTAAGATATTGAATTCCATCAAATCTTTTATTGTGGTCGAGTTTCACAAGTGGATTTCATAGTCATTCCACCGATGACTAAGACCGGACATCCAGTTTCTGTGCGCATCTGTGTGCGCCTGGGTGTGTGTGCGTGTGGCTTGAAGCAGGTCGTAACTTGATCAGACTGGCCTCAATTTCAGCACAAGCAGAGGCTTCCCTTCTTTTGGGTCAAGCAATCAGGATGACTTTTTTCGAGGTCTTCTTGCACAATGTCTGTGATGGATTTTAACGTATGCTCATTGGTCTATTGTAAGGGAGACAGAGACATCTACTTTTTTCATGTTCGGTAGCATGTGGAACTTGGTGAATCTTAAGATGGGATGGCAGAAATTTGACCACTTTTAGGAGAATTATCTTCTGAACTGCTCTATTAAGCAGCATATTTTAAAGGGTAAATAGCTGCTCCATTCTATTCATTCACTGTGGTTTTTATCACGCAAAAATGCCATTAATTACATCAAGCAAAATGCTGATTGGTCACATCCATCTAATCGCATTCTTCTCCCTCTCTTTCTCCATTTTGCAGAAGGTCGCAAGTTTTCACAACCCACAGCGACCATCTCCAAGGGCGGCATGGCGTCCTTGCTGCGCAGCCTATCGATTAGCGGTCGACCGGGTCTTGTGCCACCAGGACCTCTAGCACCACCACCTCCTGGTCAGTCGGGTCTGGGAGACTGTGAGGGGGCCGGGGAGGGGTTGAGTCTTAGCCCTCCACACACTTCCTGCATGACGCCTGTCATCGCTGACCAGGCGGCGCCACACTCACCACCACCGCCCTCTGCTCCCAACTCACCATCTGCTGCTTATGCTGAAGGTAACCGAAATGCATGGAAAAGAACTTTGTAGCTTAATCTTGATAGTTCTTTAAAGGCATAATATGATGTTATGACGTTGCTATTTAAAATGTACCCAGCTGTTGCACGATCGGTTGTATGTCCAGTGCTAGTGACCCGTCCCGTGGTTTTTGACTGGGTTCATCATCTCATGCCTGGTCAGTGCACATTTGACATTTTAGCGTCAGTATTTAATGTAATGCCTCTAGTTTGCTTTCTTTCACTTCGGCGACATCTGGAATAAATGCCATCTTCACATGGCTGGTAGCATCAATGGAATGTAAAAAGTAGAAATGCGGCAAAAATATAATAATAAAAACGTAAAATGGAATCACTGACAAAGAGCTGCGAAAAAATCAAAAAACTTTGGGTGAACAGTAGGTCTCATAGCGATCAGCCAAATTGTCCATATTTTCAAGCCATTTACTGGTTTCTTTTTATCTGCCTTTATTTCATCACTTCTCTGCTCACCCCCACTTTAGCGCGATCTCGCATCGACGCCATCTTTTCAAACGTCGAAAATGTCTCACTGCGACGCGGACTGAGAGGGTATCGAGCCGAGTCGCCACCACCGACAGTAGAATCGCTTTCCGTTGTGGAGGGGATAGATTCTGGAGGCGGTATCAGTGGAGGTGCGGGAAACACCTCCACTTTCCGCCGAAAAAGACCACAACGGCAAGGTCAGTCGCAGCAGCGTACGGCAGGTATCAACCTGATGCGTGGATCCATGTTCCAGCTGAACACGACGTCGACATCTGCTGCAACAGGAGCGGCAACATCGATGGATATGGATATGCGCTATGGGTACGACTCCAAGCAGACGCCTATGACCCCGGGTCCTGGAAGGCGAGCCCCGGTGGGTTTACTTCTACCACTCTGCACTGTATGTGTTTGAAGTGGCTTCATCCACCTGCGGTGGTAGACAAGTTTTGATGTTTGGCTAGCCATTCGATTGATCAACGAGGTGTGAGAAGGAGCTGCGATGCTCTAACACCCACGGTCATCTTCCATCAATGAATACATGGCTATTTCGGGCTGCCTTGAGGTTTGTATGTGCGATAAACGTTTGTCCATCTCTATGCCATAACAAATTGGACTGATTGCGTTGTTATATTGTTTGGGGAAACTATTCTACAGAACCATCAGTCGCTTGGTGTAAGTAACCCTGAGATTCAAGGTTCGCAGGTTCATGAACTTTGTCAGAATTTACTTTAGGTAGGCAGTGGTTCCCCTCGAATTCGGGGTATGCCTTATGGACAACCGACTGCATTAAAGATAGGAAGGAATCTAGGCTTTTGAAATTCATGGATCAGATGACTTTATCCCCCACAACTGGTGCTGATGATGGTGCCAACTTTCCTGCCTTCTAGCTGCGCACTCAGCTCTCCACTTCAAACGATTTGGGTCAGGTCATCCGGCCACCGCGTCGCTCCAGCAGTGTTTGTCGGGAATTGCCAGGCCTATGTCAACAGCAACAGTTTCACCCACAGTCTCAACAGCAGCAGAATTTCTTCCCACAGACTGGCCACCTTCCACAGATGGAGCAACAGCAGCCACTCAACAGTAACAGCCACTATGCTGCGCCCCGGGGTGTGCAACAACATCCGCAACGTGTCTACGCTGATCCTCGCTCCTTCCAACAGCAACAACAACAGCAATCACAACAGCAGAATGGTACACCAATCACCGCTGTCAATGCAGCCACCACCGCCGCCGCTGCTCAGCTGGCTGTTGAAGCCGTGGCTGCTCGCAGGCATCAGCAGTATGCCTCATCATCTGGTGAGTTCATGCTACTGATTTACTATTTCAGCGTCAATGACTTGAGATTCCCGCTTAGGTTTGGTTAAGTCGAAAGATTTAATCTTTCTTAACTCCTCTTTTCTATAAAGGTCTCCGTAATCCAGTGGCTCAGAGAACAATATCCCCGACGCAGAACGGTCTCACACAAAGCCGTTTGCCGCAACGGCAGTCTGTAGCCAATAGCAATAACACCGGTGTTAGTGCGCGAACTAAGACTCCGCGTGCTTTTTACGGCCAACAGCAGCAGCAACAATTGCTGCAGACGGGTATTCCGTCGATGACTGGAGCGTCGTTCTACGGTTATTCGGGGCATCAGTATGCCCACCATCAGCAACACCACAACCAACAGAATCCCAACTACCCTCTTCAGCATCAGCAACAACAACAACAACAATCACAGCATCAGATACATCAAGACTATCCACCTCCTCCTGCTGCTTTTGACGATGTTGAGAGCACAAGTGAGCCTCCTCTGCTGCATATTTTTGATAACTTCCTACTGATACACTGGGATCTGGGTTTCGCATTTTAATTCGTGATACGAAATCCCATAAACGGGGAGGATTAGGTGCTGTTTAGTTATGTATTCTCTCCGTGTCATTTCGTCTCATTTGAAGTCGCGAAACCTGTTATTGTTTCATCACAATCGTCCACTCACATTCAATTTCGGCGCATTTGAAGAAAATACCTATTCATGTGGAAGGGCATGAACTCACCGGATTAACGTCCAAATGTCAAACGTGGCGTGGTATATTAAGAATTCGATGTCCTATCCACTTAATGGCTCAGATACGATGTGCGTATTTTGAAAACATCATTTTCTCATGTTTTTCCAAAAGGCGGCGATAAACCGAGGATTCTCTCTTCATTTCGGTAAGATGCGACACGGTTAGGCTGATATGTCTACTTAATTGTGCTTTGACGTGTATTTATTCTCATTGCTTTTTCTGATCGGCTAACATCCACAGCACCTAGTTGACGAGCAATTCCGCTCTGCTCTGTGGTAGCAGTTTTTTTACGGATTTCTCGTTTTTTTCCCCTTCGCCTACTTTATGGGCTGTTAATACAATCTTACTACCCTCCTGAATGGCGAATTTCAAGGTCGCAAAAACTCTAAGGTATATTTGTAAATTTGCAGTTAGACACGTGTGGGAATCTGACTGGTTGATTTCGGTGTTGCAGGTAACTAACACACTGTTGACGTGTTTCGTTGTTTGGGCACTGTTGGAATCAACCATACTTGGTTCAAAATTAACTATTTTTTTAAATTACATTTTAGGTTTTATTGAGCCCCCTCCTCCTCCGCCGCCACCGCCACCGCCACCACCACAATAGTAAGATCGAATTTAAAGACACCAAAAGACATCAAATTGTTTGTTTGCTTGTTTGACGGTCCAACTGTATGTACGTCTGTGTGCGAGCCATCAACTCATTCTCCCACCTCGGCATCAAAATAGGATAATTAATTGTCTCTTCTCCCTTTTCTCCTGTGAGCTTTGTGCGCGGATCTCCCACACCCGCCTCTCTTTTTGAATTATCAGTCACTTCTCCTTCTCCCCTTCCTCTTCATTCCCACTTAGGTGATATCTTGTGTCGGTTCACGTCTGCATGCGAAAATCGCCCGAGCCCTGTTTTTACTCCAAAGGATTGCTCTTAAATGGTTATTTCTGTCCTTCTTCCTCCGATTTGGCAGGAACTCCTGCTGGTTTGGAGATTTAATTAGCCGGCTACTTCTTGGACTTAGTTGCTGATGGAGGAGTTAATCCAGGTGTGGCGTTGCCTATACACCCGACAAATCAATTCCCTCGACCGAGAACGATAGTGATGATAACCGTGTTTGCGTCAAAGGGGTTTTTTGAGTAAAGTGGGCTTAGGACGATTTTCTTGGTGTGATGGTGATAGCACATTTTTGGTTTCGGTGACACTTGAAATGGTCAAAGGAGGTGTTGGGGGTCAGTGTCACGACAGGTCAACATCTATAATAAAGGATTCTGTTCGAGTCAGACCATGACGTTATAGGATTACGATAAAAGGCACACCAAACGCAGTGGTGGGTGGCGGCTCCACCTGCCCCTATCGGTGGTTCCTGACGCACATCCACGGCGATTGTAGCACCCAATTGATAACCTCTCACAGAGTCATACAAGCGACAAATCTTCCCCGTAAGAACGGCGCTCACAGCGCATTTATTCAAGGGCATCTGCGATTCCAAGTATTTAAACCTTAGCTTAAGGATTGGGACCTATTGGGGGTTTGGAGAACATGCGTGCGCGGACCTGCGTTACGTTGGTCAGGTACTTAAGTTGGACACGAATCAGAGCATGGACACGTCTAACATTTGGGCTTACCTTTCTTCTGTAGCTGTAGCTGGGTGTCTGGGACGCTCCTCAGCCCTCATGGGAGGCAACTCGAAAGTAGACTACTCCCTCTACTTAATTTTAGTAATGTTACTGTTTCTTTTCGTAAACATCTTGAACCAGGAAATTTAGAGCGTCTCGAGACTTCTTTGAAGACGAGAGAAGGCATAATCCTAGGGCGGGATATATATTTTCGACGCATAGAACAAGGTGGATGACCCGGAGGTCAGACTACTCAATAACGGTACAGTGGTGGGGACACAAAGTGGTCCCTTCCTTGACATGGAGGGCTAAACAGGAATCCGACGCACTACATTTCTTGCTATATTTAATTTGCTCATTGCAATTCCACTGATCTAGGTTACCATCGGATCACTTGAATTCCAAATTTTTGGGATTTCTTCTCACGGCTTACCGTCCTCATAAAATAATTGTCCGCCTTCTATAAGTGCCATTATAAGATGCAGGTATGAGAAGACCGTGAAGTGGCGAGCAACAGCCTTCGCCACTATAAAAGTGTTGTCTGCCAACACACTGCTTTTCCTTCGAAGAGGAGCACGGGGTTGCTGCGTTATATTAGGGGCAGCCGTCAGTACACGTCATTTACCGCGGCTCAGCTTGTTGACCCTGTTGCCCGAGAGATCGCCGTCACTAAGACCACGCCTCAGAAACTCCCAATCCAAAACCTGGTAAACAAATGTCGACCGAAGCAGTGACTTAGCTCGGTGATGGTGACATGAACTTGTCGGAATGCTTAACATTCGAAAATGTCCAAGTAATCCCCAGAATTAATACATTCTAGGGTAATTAACAAGTAGTTCTTTTCTCTGGAACATCGACGATATAAGTGCGGTAGTTTGATACCATCAAACTGTGCATTTATAGCCTCGCGAGCCCCTCACTCGCTGCATTTTGCACTTCTGAAGTTTTTAGACGCCTTCACATGAACTCTATCGGGTGAAGGATGCCCAGATCAGACGATTTAATAGTGCTGAAATGGGGGACAATTGAAAAGGGATGAGTGGATACAACGAAGGTTGAGTGTTATTAGGCACCTTTATTTTGTTAAACGAAACAGTAAGTAGATAGCGCATTAAAAGGGGGTTGTGTGACAGCACTGTCTACGTCAGACAAAAAGACCTACTCCCTCAGAACCGGTTTTAAGTTACCCTCCCACATTTCCTTTAAAAGGTGCATTAGGAAAAACATGAGCATTACGCCTTCTATCACTGAATGCTGCGCAACACCATGCGGTGCAGAGGGAAATAAGCCGCCGGCATGGCCCAGCGGCTAGCCTACGCAGCTAGGGCAAGATAGCCACCCCTGTGACCCTGACCAAAATCCGGTAGTTCAAACAAACAAGGTACTACAATCTTAGCTTCCTAGTCCTCACGCATGTTAAAAATGAGTCGGATTTCATAAGGTGAGTGTAGTACTTTGTTTGTTAGAACTGCCGGTTTCTGTCAAGGTCACGGAGGTGGCCGTACTGCCCCAGCTGCGTAAGCTGGCCTCCGGGCCATGCCAGAAGCCTATTTCCCTCTGTCCGGTGAATATATGTATTCTACTCTGCCACTTTGCCTTCTTTTGCCTTGAGGGAGCCTCGGGACGCTACAGTGAGGGTTGCTATAACCGTAAGGAATGCTCTGCATGTCATAATAGTTAAATGCTACCCACTACATCTTATTCGAGCAATGTCTTATGCGCATTGCTTGTAAGTGGAACAAACTGCTAGAGAGTTGGGACTTGCTAAGTTCAGCGAGAGATAACATACCTAATCAAGAGCATAACGATGTTTCTTAAAAAGCAACATGCAGGAAAGGAGGAAAAAGCCTAAAAACAAAAACCTTGTAGGAAAGTTCAACTTATTAAATTTCTGCACTCACTGCTTAAAATTCTTTAAATAATAACGAAAAAGACGCTATTGTTTTAATAATTAGCCGCGATTGCGTCCCTTTGAATGGCTCTGCTGCAGCCAATGAGAGGAACGTGCGATGTCTGCGAACAGCATTGGAGCTCAGTTACGCCGTTTTGTTGCTATTTGCCAATCCGAGGCAGATCCGAGTACACGACTTGCTCACCCCCTGAATAGGTCGCCCATAGAATGGTCACATCTGTCCGACTTACTCTGTTCTCTCCTTCAATGCTGTCCACCTGCTCGTGCCGCTATTCTAAGTTTCATACATCCCATTGTAGTGGCTCACTTACAGGCGATTTCAACGCATCAGCAGTCGCAGATGGTTGAGGGTGTCTCACCCCAAAAACGCCGTTGGCAACCTCCTTTAGCGCTACCATCTGAGGCCTTCATCATTGCGGTTCTCGCAGAGGTATGTGTCCATCCACTTTAATTATCAAATTATTCGATTTGTATATAAGATTTGGATTTGCTTCGCATCCTGCTTAGGCTCTTGAGGTGTGCAAACGGGAGGTCAGTGTGCTGCGCGACCAGAGCCAGTCTTCATTTGCGGCGGAGGTCTGCGCCTTCGCTCTGGATATTCTCACTCCCATCGCACCACCACCACATCGGGACGTCTCTCTCGCATGGCGTTACAGATGGAATCGAACGCTGGTCCGACAGCATGCACACATGAATCCTCGTAGCAGTCGTCAGAAGAACAATAGTAACAACAATAGCAACAGCAAGCGGCCACATTCAGACGTAGAAAGTACCGCAGAGGATGTGTCCGAGTTAGATGAAACTAATGATAGTGGTAGTGAAAGTAGCAGGAGCGAAAATGACTCTGATGGTGTAATAAATGAAGTAGCCTCTGGTGACGACGTAGAAATCGAGCGCACTGGAGCTGCATCGGTGGAAGGTGCGGAGGCGGAGGACCTTTTGCCTGATCTACGTCCAATTGGATTCAACCTGCGCCTCCTTGGTCCACTATGGATGTCCTCGGCGGTGGTAAAACAGCTTTTGCGCATCATCTTCGCCTGCCTTGTTGGTCGACTCTCTAGTCGCGCGTGTGTGGAGCGTCTAGTGGCGGCTGCCTTGCCCCACGAATTTCGTGGGCGGTGGCGAAGAGGAACGGCACCTCCGCTGCACCCTGTAAACCATAAAATGGACTTTACTGCCTGTCAACCGCACTGGTGCACAAATTGGCTACTGCGCCAGATTACTGACGCTGGACTGTCTTCGGTCGTTGATCCTCTCTGTCGCCGATTGCTGGAGGTATGCCTACGTGGACCACCGTTGGGACAACTACCCTACAGTGTGGAGTATCATCGAATCTGGGCACTATCAGGGCTATCCAATCTTGTTTTCTGTTGTGTGTTCTTCGCTCCTCTGGTGCGACTCTCACTGAGTGGGTGGTTGGAGAAGAAGCTTGCAGAATTGCGGGGTACTCAGCCTCCTCTGCTCATCCACGTATTGGCGCCGCTGATTATCCTTGCTCCACGTGGTCCTTCTACTTTTTCTGATGTTTCACTGGCCCATTCTACGCTTGCTCGATTGAGACACCTGCCCACTCAACCTCCTCCAAGCAACAGTAAGTAGTAGCGGTGCGATGGGACAACTCATTATCTAATCCTCTTCTTCTGCTTTAGTGCCTCGTTGGGGTTCGTCACCTCATCCTCCATCCCAGCCTCCACCACCTCCACCGTCCCCACAGACCTTCAATGCAGCACCAAGTGCACTTGTCGTGGCCAGTGGCTTCCTGCCACACGAATTCCACCTCCTCCCACCCCACTCTGAACAGGTGCGGTGTTTGGTGGCGGCATGCACTGAATTACGCTCCACTGTCCTCTCCACACTTCGTGCTTTCGTCGAGAAGATGACAAAGGAAGCAGATGCGCTCACTCTAGAGTCGTCTGTGGAGGGTCTTTTCAGGGTGCTTCCGAGTCAGGAGGTAGAAATGCTTAAAGAACTCCTCGTCGATAGCATCTGTCTCGCCTCAGGTGAGTAAATACACGATGACTTCGCATCATCCCTCACTCTTTGGAGTGTTGGAAGTGGTAAGCACCCTTTAATTCCATCGATAGAAGAATGTTGTGATTATCAGTTTCATGAAGCGCAGGAATGGCGTTTAAGTAAGACTAAGATTTGCGCTGCTGCCGTTGAACTAATTACATGCGGTACAAGGCACAGACAATTTCGGCCTGATCCATTGGTGCATCAACGCACTCCTCTCACTGGTTAATGGGTAGTCCCTTCGCCTCGTCACCGACTGGTAACTAACTAACTCCTCAAGATTGCATATGTTCGTACACGATGAGCCTATTTGCTTTTTTCTTGGAGTTTCGTCTCCTTTGCAATTCTATGACAGGGTTTACTTTGATTGGGTACCTGGAGTCAGGCCCTCTATACACGCATCACCATTGTTGTCTGTCATCGTGACTGACGGTTTGGACGCCCATCAGTGCGTCTATTATCGTCGTCGTATCAACTCTAATTCTGTAAATCTGTATACGCAAATGTCATGGCTTTTTCGGATGGATATTAGTATTAGTAAACATCCTGAAATAGTTTGACAATAATAGTAATTTCCAATTAGTTCCCTCTTACCTTTGATACCTTATAATAACTGCGTCATTTTGTGCATAATTAACTCGAAATATTAATGGTGAGACAGGTGATTACATCAAATTGCTATTGCAGAAGAGTGCGGTTGCAAATGCCTTGAACTTCTTCTACGTCTGGAGTCGTCTACCTCATTGTCTTCTGCAGTCGTATCCACCAGTCAAACTCTTCTTCGTCTCCTCTGCCTTCGAGCTCACGAAGCTGCAGTGTGAGTGTGTGGTTTTCGCCTCGTTATATTTCCGCCCTTCTTCATTGATGATTCGATTGTCTTCTCTCGCCCTCAAGTTGCAGGTGTATGTTGGACAGTGAAATCCCCCGCTTTTTTCTCGGTCGGACACTCATCGAACACAGCGACAGGTTCGACTTCCAACTTCCTTCCTCCATCACTGGCTGCGATGGAGGCGGTACGGGTGGTGTACTTATGCAACACCTTGTAAAGAGAGGCTCTTACTACGCTGGCCTTATGCTCATCCTCCACTCCTGCTACACCCGCAATAGTCACCTGGCACGGACCCTCTTTAGTCAGTTTGTTGTCTACGGTAGAAATAAGTTATATACCTAAATCGTTATAAGTAGAAATTCTTTCATGTGCACTTTTAGGGAACGTGATCCTCTGGAATGCGGGTGAGGGCCCCCACAATCCTAACAAGGCGCGCTGTCCCCTTCTATTGTTCTTTCCTCTCCTCTCCGAATGGATTTCCGTCAATCTAGGACCCGTTTCTGCTCCACAGGAGCTGCTGTGTCACTGTCTACGGGACGTTTTGGACACCATTGCCATTGCGACGTGGGAAGAACAACAAAAAGCACTGGTTAATCTCCTTTGGCTTGTTCGACGTGAGCATCGAGATGGTAGTGACATGAGACCGCAGCTAGAACCTGCAATAATTGCTCTCCTACCACGTTTCGTTGCGTTTCTCCCTGGACTTGTTGAAGAGACCGAACTAAAGGTATGGCTGATATACTGTGGAGTTGCATTTTTTTAACACGATAATTGTTTATTTCTACAGAGTCTGGAGGTGGCACTACATCTTCTTGAGTCAGTTGAGAAGTCTTCCCTATTCCGTTTATCTGTCGTTGATAGCATATGTGTCGGTCGACGACTGGTTTACCTCCTAGTCTCCCTCATGGAAAGGCTGGATCGAGCGAATACGGAACTTCAAGATTTGATTATCCGGCTCTTTCGGCGAGTGAAGGATTTGTTGGAGAAGTTGGCAGATTTGGATGAATTGGTCCGAGACTCCGCGTTGGTTAGCATTACCCAGGCGGCCTGCAATCAATTTTCGGTAAGTGATGCATTGATGGAGATACGACTTATTGAAATTCTCTGTTTTTAGACAACGAAGACGTCACCGCTCTTTGAATTGGCCCCTGTCTCCATCCTTCCAAACGCTGATAGACCGTCAGGCCTTCTTTTAGCCAATCCACCCCCTTCTCCTCCTCCTGACCCCACCTTCAAAACAACGGCCATTAAGGGTCAGCTAATCCGTCGCAATCCGTTGAACTCAAAGGCTCATCAAGGCAGTGAATCCTCAGTTTGGAAGCCTTCCACCTGCTTCTGGATCCAGCTAGTACGGCGATTAATCTCGTCATCGACTTCAACGTCTGGTATCAACGTCGACCATCTGCACTACTTTGGGAGGGCACTGGAAGATACGCTCCTGCCACATGGACTACAGCTTCCGCAGACAAACGTTCAGACCTGCACACTGAACCCTCCAGCCTTTCAACAGCCATGTGGCCTAGGCCTGGAACGCATCCTTGCTCTTTTACGAGCCTTTCTGCCTGATTGGAAACTCTCATCGCTTTCCAACAGCGAACGGGTTTTGTGGGGCTTCTTAGAACTACTGTTGCAGCCTCCCCCATCGACCTCGTCGAACACGAAAGGTTAGGGAAACCCATCCATGCCGTATTCCCGGCTTACTCATACGGGTCAAAAATACTTCCGTAATCAAGCCCTCACCTTTCTCTGTTATTCTAGTTGGGAACTATACAGCATTAAAGCCCACACGTAAATATCAGCTTGTGACAGATGAATGCATTAGCATTCGATCCTCACCAAATTTACTGTTGCAATCATGCCTTTCATTGACTAGTTTCATAGAAAACTCAACAACCCGACATTTTCGGCGGCATTATCTCGCTTTCGTTCCCACCTTGTAGAAAACCCTATGGATGATGCTACAAAGAGGCTTCCTCTGCCGGCAATGCGACTGCTGTTGGGTCTCCTTTCGGGGCTGGAAGTCACGTGGGCCTCCGTCCTCGCCCCCCGCATTCCTCTCTCCACCTTCACCGACGATGCCGAAGTTGAAGCAGTTCTCGGCGTCTTTCCTCTTCCCGGCATTCCTACTATCGCACGGCAACGCGCTCGAAAAGTAGGTGACGCTTACTGAAGTCTCAACATCAGTATTTTGTAACGTTTAGCGATCCCTAGTGATGCACTTTCGTAGTAGTACAACGCCTTAATAGAAAATGTTCGATTAATTAATGTACAAGTCTCTCGAAATGTGCTAATGCAACGAAAGCTCAAGTAATGGTAGTGTCTACTGAAATGTCAGAGCTAGGTGAGTCCTGGCTATTTATTTGCGGGGTGATAGGAGCAGTCTTACCTATTATCTGGGTCTCTAGAAATGCAACATTGGTTTAAGGTTTGAAGTGGCACATCGAAATTCATGCCGCAGCAGTATCAGCAAATGATTCCCCTTCAGCTGGCAGTGGAACACTTCCATCGACGCGTGGACACCTCGAGTCGGCTTTACAACGCCACAGAACTTCTCCTCACCCGTCTTGCCCAGTTCCCCGTCACGCCGAAACTCACTAACTCTCCTACCTCTCCTCCGTCTCCACTCCCACCACCTCCGCTGGAGGCTCTTCTAAGTCTCCTGACGCCCCGAGAGATGGCGTTCTGCCTGTCGGAGACACGTCGCGGCGTCCGCCTCCGCGCCTATTTGGCGTGGCGAGGCGGTGGAGGTATCGGGGGTATTGGTGACGGCGTATTTGCGTTGAGTGCGGGGATGATGCGCGCCCTGGCTCAGTCTCATCTGGTGGAGGATGGACTAGCCAATCTTGTTCCACGCCTCCTCCTACAATTCACACTATCCTCCTCGTCCGCATCATCTTCCTCGTCCCCATACGGGAACTCTGCAAACGGCAGGCGTCTCCTTTCTATCCTTAATCGCAAAGGAGGCGAGGTGGGGGATGAGGAGGACGAGGAAGAGGGTTCCACAGAAATTGAAGAGGACGAAGAGGATGAGGGAGGGCGTATACGAGAAATCGATGTTGATGGGGAGGTGATGGTGGTCCTTGATGATTGAGGAGGGGATGATTTTTTGCTTTGCTAATAGTTATTTAAGAAAAGTGATGTCACTGCTGATGTTCATCCACCTGTGAAACTGTTATATAACACATCGGCTTGTTCCTGGTGTTTAGGCAGGGGACGCAGCCGCCAGTGACAATTCCGGTTGAAATGGCCCACAACCTCGTCAGTCATTTGATGTGAGCATTGAGTTAACGTACAGACCTTTGAGAACAATAAATAGGCTCATCGTGTACGAACATATGCAATCTTGAGGAGTTAGTTAGTTACCAGTCGGTGACGAGGCGAAGGGACTACCCATTAACCAGTGAGAGGAGTGCGTTGATGCACCAATGGATCAGGCCGAAATTGTCTGTGCCTTGTACCGCATGTAATTAGTTCAACGGCAGCAGCGCAAATCTTAGTCTTACTTAAACGCCATTCCTGCGCTTCATGAAACTGATAATCACAACATTCTTCTATCGATGGAATTAAAGGGTGCTTACCACTTCCAACACTCCAAAGAGTGAGGGATGATGCAAAGTCATCGTGTAT
Source organism: Taenia hydatigena (assembly GCA_036345935.2). Classification (NCBI taxonomy): domain Eukaryota; kingdom Metazoa; phylum Platyhelminthes; class Cestoda; order Cyclophyllidea; family Taeniidae; genus Taenia; species Taenia hydatigena. The sequence goes on along the minus strand of JADWOT020000001.1, from coordinate 804,162 downwards.
TTACTCACCTGAGGCGAGACAGATGCTATCGACGAGGAGTTCTTTAAGCATTTCTACCTCCTGACTCGGAAGCACCCTGAAAAGACCCTCCACAGACGACTCTAGAGTGAGCGCATCTGCTTCCTTTGTCATCTTCTCGACGAAAGCACGAAGTGTGGAGAGGACAGTGGAGCGTAATTCAGTGCATGCCGCCACCAAACACCGCACCTGTTCAGAGTGGGGTGGGAGGAGGTGGAATTCGTGTGGCAGGAAGCCACTGGCCACGACAAGTGCACTTGGTGCTGCATTGAAGGTCTGTGGGGGCGGCGGAGGTGGTGAAGGCTGGGATGGAGATGATGGTAGACGCCACCTACAGAAAAATTGCAGACTGATAGGTTGCCTCATTGTTACTTCGGGAAACAATGGATCTAGATGGTGTGGTATGGGTTTACACAAGCCAAAAGTGGCAAGAAGGACTGAAATATAAAAATTAACTACCCAAGTTTAATTAGCTTAATGGCTTTGCAAATAGTACTTGCAGTGGAGCATCATCACTAATAGGCTTTTCAAGTACAAAGCTATTAAGTATCGGCACAATGTGGATGACTGGTTTGCGCATCCAACCCTGTGGACGTTTTTGATGGGATGTCAGCGCATTAATTCCTATTTTTAAAGCACCAATTACGTTGTATTGATGGGTGACCACGGGGAGGGTCAAGGGTGGCCCTTGATAGATGTGCGGACGAAAGGGAGGTGGTGAGGCGGTGAGTCGTGTAGTAGATTGGTATCTTTTAAATGCCTCTTTTATCTGCGCAGACGATTTGTGTATCTGCGCAGTTTTATCGAATACTGTCTCACAAGGCTGTATTAATTATTTAAGTTTTGCAATTATGAGAACTTGACCTGTGTTTTAAAATACTTTATCTTGAAATTTCTCTACTGTATTGAGTTGGGCCCTCTCTGAAGACGAGAGGAGGCGTAATACTCGAACAAGAATATGTACTTCGACTTGGTATCACCAGCTTAGCTTGGAGGACACTTCCTTTGGCAGCGCTACACCGATGGAGCACGCATGTGGTCTCTTTACCAAAACTGAGAGTTAAACACGCAACGAGTGCATTGCATAGCCTTTCAAACCTCCGTGTCACCTATGACAATGTAGTTGATGGTGCAAGAAAAACACGAGCCACATCGAATTTAGAATGGAGATCTATCCTGCAAGGGACGAAGGGATACGCTGGCCATTATGCGTCTCCATCGCTAGTTGTAGGAATAGTGGTTAAAAAAGCAAGATTATGTAACCAAGGTCGAAATTTGACGTCCTTTTGTCGGGAATTGGGCTTCATGTTTTTATCACCTCAGAGTCGCCTAGCCAGGTGGAGACATCGAACGACAAATAGCAACTAGCCCCGTAATTAACGTTCGCAGATGATTCACTGGTGGTGTCGATTCAGTTGTTAATAGCTTGCGTGCAGAAGGCGGTAGTGGGATAGATATTGAAGGCAGGCGTCACTTTCAGCCCTTCTGCTAGGATTCACCACCGGTTCTCTCATTTTACAGCACCTTCACTTCTCCCGCTCCTCAATGGCTTATCAGCCAGGGGAAGAAATCAGGGTAGATGTCCTTCAAGACCCGGTCCACCCTCTGCCGCCACAAATATAGCGCGCCAAGACTTCCCTGAAGACGGGAGGACAGTAGAAATGGTAGAAGGACTTGGTGCTACTGGCACAGTCCGGAGGCTAGACTGCCCAGCGGTAATTTGTCCTGTGGCACTTCTACCTTCTCGTGGCATTTAGTGAGCTTTCAAAAAACCAAATATTTGACCAAATCAAGACTATCGTACATCTGGGTGTCGCTGTGATCCTTCTGCATCCACTTTTCGATCATCTTTTCCCAATTCAGCGTCACTTAAATTTCATTTTTCCTCTGACCCTTTCTAAGTATGCAAATAAGATATGGCAAATACTTCATAGACTTAAACAAAGTTAGTCATTCCATTTTTTTCCTTTGCCAATCGCAAGTGGCTAACTTTTAGAATTTGCACATTCATCAGAACATTTCTCTTTCATCAAGGCAGCAAATTACATCCACTTCAGAAGTTTGAAGCAATCAGCGCCTAAATTAGCCCATTATTTATTCAAAAGGTGGTCTCATATAATGGCTAACTTTATTAGCACCTGCATAGATTAAAAACTAGACGATTTTATTTAAAAACTGCCTGGGATGTCTTGAGTGCCTTCGTCTCAGTTCTCCTGCTCTTGGTAGGGGTAGACGGGTTGGATGGAAACATGCCTCATTGGGTAGAGCAGTATCGCGGTTCCAGCGTGTTGGAGTGCGCTTCCTCTTCGGGGTCCAATGTCGTCCGGTCTGTTCCGAGGTACGTGCGATTATGACATCAGTATGTTGAAGGGCTGGCGGACTGTGGACATAGGTTTTACGCCAATTGCTGCCCAACTTCTTCTTCGATAGTCCTGCTAGTCCAGCCGTCGTGAGTTTCTCGTGATCTGCAGCCGTCCGTGAGGCGAATGCGACCTTCCACGTTAGAAATATGTCCTGATGTCTATAGGCAGCAATTCCTTTGCCAATAGAGGATCTATTTGGAAAGAGATGCCAAATCTGGAAGATTTTTCTCTTAAAGTCTAAATTATATGGCAATTTAAGCATCTAAATTTAACTTAACATGGAAAAGTGGGCACCGTGTGCTTTGGTAACAAGAATCACTTTGGAGGCGCTTCTTGTTCGCTGAAGTACACTTTTACACCTTTGCTAACACTTGTGGAGAAATTACAATCAACGTCCATGTCATAATGATTAACATTGCTTTCATAAATCTTTGGAACCTGAATTTTGATGAATTCTTACTAAACTATTTGAGTGCTGCTACGTAGCGTCCCCAGCTCACTCCTGAAGAGGTGGAAGGACACACCCGTGTGGAAGAGTGGTTTATTACCAAAGTACTGAAGGATGAAAAAACTGTACGCATGTTTGAGACACCGCCCAAACGAAGGTGAACACCGAAGAGCTCACGAAATCGTCAAATATAGCTTCTCTCGTGTATTCACTGGCGTTTGGTTTGCCCTCATGCACGGAAAATACACAGGGGTATTTGTGCCGTGATAAAGGAATCTCTTGGGAACTGCTGATGCAGTTAATAATTTATTACACTGGATTCGGGCCAAAATGGGTTCACTTCGGCTTCAGCAGACTGGGAAACATCGTTCTGCATCGTGAATTCTGATCTGCTTCTTAACTTAGGGTCCATAAATCCAGGTGGAATCGAATGTTGGAATGAAGTCTAGTCAATAAGAACACTCTCATCTATTCATTCACCCATCTACAAGTCATCTACCTATTCAGGTTATATCCATACTTTACGTGGATATTAATTCATTACTTATCCTCTCATCCATTTCACTTGAATCCACCTAGCTACCCTCCCATCCAACCATCTATTCCGTATCAATCCATTCACGCATCCACCCGTTCAACCCTCATGGATCCATCAATCCACCCACTCATCCTGTGTGCAACATTTGCAAATGTTTCTCAAGTCCTGCAATGGCATGTATTTGCAAGTTTATTTGCTGTTTATGATGCATCAATTTCAGACTCTCATTCAACGCGCTTCCATATTGAATCACCTTTGTGGCGCATGACCGGCTTTGGGGATTGTAGTCGTCTACTGGAAAGGAGTATTCCCAAATCATTGACTCGCTGACGGTTGCTTTAATAGTTTACGACACTCTCACCTCTTTAAACCTTTCACTTGACACTTGAAGCATAGTCATGGCGGAAATTCAATTTCAAACCTTCTTTATCTCAAAGATGCTACATTGATGAACTTTGATTCGGTGGAAGATGATAATCGACTCTTGGATTAAATGATGAATGAGCTTTAACACATTTCAAACAAGCACTGTCTTCTTAAACGCAAAAGTTGGTAATTTATTAAACAAAGCGACTCAGCAGCCAGATCACTTAGAAATAGATGACTTCTTGCGCAAACGGTGCTTGCTTATCTAAAAAGAAATGCCAAAATAACTGGTAGACCAGTCCAGTAGGAACACTTTTAGTTGTTCAAAGCATGAGCAATGAGTAAAGCCCGATATTGCTGATTGTATTCTACTGGCAGCACGCCCTTATTAACTTCCAGAACAATTCCTTTTGTCGACTGACGACCACTTGTTTTCTCTTCCATTTTTTCTTCGCTTGCCAGCTTTGATTAGAAATAAAAAGTGGCGTCAACAAGCCGCTTCGTGTTGGAATGTTTATTCGTTGCGAGAAATCGTATCACCCAAATGCATTAGAGCCTCTCTCGGAGGGATGTCAACCACTGTATGCGTGTACGTATCTAAGACCAGATTAGCTAACCTGGTCGCAAATCAAAAAAAGTGGAAAAATGCATTTAATTCTAACAGAAAGGTCAGTTTGCATCTACTGAAGGGTCTTGGGACCTTCTTGTTGACAAAGAAAGCCAAAATACTAGGGCTTAGTGCTACTGGCATGGCCCGGACCCAGCCATTTGGGTAGCGGTGCGACGGCGGAGCACCTAAGTGGCCTTTTACCAAAACCGAGAGTTAAACAAACAATATGTTGCACAGTTACCTCTCCTCTTGAGCGTCTTCCCCGGCGACTCCCTAGGTCAATCTGTTTTATCAGGGTATCGCATCGCAATCGGTACTGCAAGAAAAATACTCACTAACCAGCCGTGCAAGCCATCGAATTTGCATTGAACGCGGGTGTTGCTCGACTGCGACGTCAACCATTCCTTTTGGCACTTTTACTGGAAATAAGGTTTCGGCCTGTACTGGAACTGTTTTTTAGACAGACGAATGTGCTGGTCGTCATGCGCGCCCATCGTCGGCCTAAGGGGCTTCAAAGGACGTAATTTAACTCTTGCCATATCGGGCTCACTTCGTCGCCGCCCAGCTGGTTGGGTGGCGATGGAGGCATCGCGTGTGCACATAATTGATCACATCGTACAAGCAGCTTAGACAGTCTCGCACCCGACTTTACCAGATGATTCATGGAAAGTTCCGTTTCGGTTGTTAATAGCTTGTCTATAGGACACGAGACTGGGGTATTTTTCTCAAGAGTAGACGTCATTTTCAGTCCCTCTAACGTGCGCACTTCCTCTACCTTGGCATGGTTTATCATTCAGCAGTAGAAATTAGGTTAGCTACCCCTTAAGACCAGGTCCGCTTCCATGTGTTCCAAATGTGGCGTTTCAAGACGAACGGAGAGAGCACTTGAGCAGAATGTGCACTGTCGACGTAAAATGGGCTTGGAGCAACCAGCAGGGCTTGCAGACAAGCCCACCCAACGAAGTAAAGTGATGGAGTACTCAAGTGGTTCCTTTGCAAAAACCGAAACATTAACAACTAGCATATTACGCTCCAGCCACTTCGTCCACGACACGATTTAATGCAACTGATTCTTAACAAAATGACAAGGGGCATATTGCTATAGTTGTGACACATAAGCCTAGGTAAGAAAACCAGATTGCCAAGTGAACTTGCTCCATTTATGCAGTCAGCTACTCCTTAAAAATCGCATTATCACAGCTTAGTGATGCACATGATGCCTAATGCAACCATTATCGCAGAAAAATGCATCATTCTGAATAATCAAAGTTCGTATCCGGCATTAGCAAACGTACCAAATTTTTCTTTATTTTTGAGTGTTTCGGTGTGAATATATTCAAGGGCACTGTTTTTACCTTTTCCATTCCCCTCGTAGTCCATGGTTCAGCAATTTTTGGACATCATTAGCAAATAAAATCTGCCTTTTTAAGAAAGCGTGCCTCTTTAATTCCTCTAATTGGTTTTAAATTATTTTGGGCATGAAAAGTTCATTTTACGGACCACCTTTTAAATTTGTAGCTTGTTCCTAATTTTATATGCACCTTTCAATGGTTTCCTATGCAATCTCGGTACCAGAGGACCAGAAGGGAGTGTATATTTGCAACCGCAGCATGCAATGAAATTGACTTGGAAAGAAAATAGCAAACAACCGTTACTTGTTTGTCAACCAAACACGAGCAGATTAACAACTCCGCCCAGGACAGTAGACGCTTAATTCGATTCGTCTGTGGACCAATGAACGCGTGATTTGCGAGCGTGGAGTGATTGGCCAGCCGAGTTGGGGAGGCAGGAACCGCAGTTTTCATTGGCTGCAAGATTTCCTGGCCAGCAGCGCACTGCTTCGGTGGTTTTAAGTAATTTTACCTTCCATGCTGGCCGGTTAGTAGCTGATTTCTAGCCTACACTACACACATTTTTTTCTATTTATAACATATTGAAATAACAGCGAAACTGTAGCACTCCTTCATGAAAAGATTTAATTTTTATTTATATCCAGTGGGACGTGAATGGCTTCCACTTCGAAACCAATTCTGTGATGGTGAGTTCACCACCACTGTCAGTTTTGGTACCTCCAGGATGGCTCTCATTGATTTTGAAATAATTTTTTAGGAAATTCAGAAATATTCCTCAGTTCGGTTGTTATTGTGCACTTAAAATGGCTTTTTTGACAATAAAACCCATTATTAATTAGAGGAGCATAAATTTTAAAGTACAAAGGACCTAATTCTTTCTTCAGCAAAAATTGATACCCTTTCTGTTTGGACATTCCAACAATCATGTGAGGATGGGTTACTGCATCAGACAACTTGAGTGCTTGAATGTCTGCAGCGCATAACTTGAGTCAAATTGTAACTGAAAACCAAATTACGGAGTCTTTGCGTGCAACCTTAGAAATCAAACTTTGTTCAAGGCTACGAGGCGGCAAGTGGTCCAAATATCTGAGAGTTTAATTGCCCTCCCGTTGCAGTCAATAACCAAAACGATAGTTTATGATACATTCTGGTTGTAAATCAACCATATACGTCAGCCAACAAACGATGCTCCTTTGGGACAATTTATAGAATATAATCCTGGCTAAGGGTTGTGGCGTTGGAAAATTATGTTTTGAAGCCTTGTTTCCAGCTCAACTCTGAATGGTCTGAAATCGAATTGATCAGTCTTCGAAACGACTTTAACACTGGCCTAGGATTTGGTCTCCTTGGCAACAAAACCACAGGCGTTCTCGTCAGAAACATTATACCTGGAGGAAGTGGCGATCTGGTAGGTATATCCTCCGTTCTTTTTTCGCAAAACACTTAGTGGACTCCCTCGTTGTTGTGATCTACTCAAAGATTATTTAGTAGCAATCTCGTGGTCTTTTCCAAAGTCTTCATGGGCCATGGCATAATGGAAGAAGAATAATCATAATAGGCGCAAAAAGGGCTAAAAGGCTCTGAAAATGGCTGTAGAATGAAAAGCCGAAATAGTTTTTATGTGTTTGGGCTTAAGACAGGAAATCTTCGACCGGGTGACCTAATTTTGCGGGTCGGTGAGGTTTCCACTCGTGGTTTGGGCCCAGATCAGGTAGCTCGCCTCCTTCGACAATCTGTTGTCTCCAGTTACGCCTTTAGCGGTGCTTCTGCAGACACCACATCGAGCACCAGTTCCACCTCCACTGCCACCACCAACACTAACATGTCAAGTGCGCTTCCAGTTAGCCTGTTGGTTGCTCGACCCGCTCAAGGCAGTCCTACCACCTTGGCTGCCGTCTTCGAGGAGCAAAGTCGACAAGTCAAGGCTCGACAGCCCCTCGGCCCTCTCTGGTAAGTACTTACCTACTAACCCCAATACGACTCAAAACTTATGCGCATTGAGCATTTTGCCTTCGATAGGTTTAAAAAATAAGTTATTACTTTTACAAAGCCCGATTTTCTACCTTTATATCCACTGCGGTCAAATCCTTACTCCTAATTTTAACTGATAGTCGTTATTTTGTCTAAGCATTGTGCCAACGGAGACGTTAGATGAGTCGCTGGACTGCCTAGCCGACCTCATACTTCCACTGCCTCCACTCACTCCAGCAGCCTGGAAGACGCCTCTCGAAGTTCTTCAGGAGACGGCACAATCTTCACAAGAGGAGAAGCATGTGGAGACGTCAATACTTTCCCCAGTACTGGGGGTGGAGGATTCTGCCAGAGGAGGGGAGTCAACAGAGGACTGTGTAGAGTTTTCTGTGCTTTTGAGAAAGCCGCCTGGAGCGCAGAATTGTGGGCTGGGGCTCACTATCGTGGGCTATGTGTCGGAGAAGGATAAAGATAGAGGTGCTTGATGTTCTAACGCTGTTACATTCGATTTACTTTAAATCATTTTATAGGAATTCGTGCCTTCTCTTGCAGCTGTAACAGGGATCTATGTGAAAGAAGTTCTACCCAATGGATTGGCAAGCCTTTCGGGTAAAATCAAACAACACGACCAAATCATCAAGGTATGTTGCGGTCGGCCATAATCAAGCGGCGCATTTCAGATATTGAGGCCAGTCCGACGCACGTTTTTGGCTTGTTAAACTCTCACGAATAGAGACATACCTACATAGAAGACATTTCGATGTTAATCCATTGTCGTATTTCGCTGAGGTTGGCCAATGAAAGCGCCTTAAACTAAAACCATTCTGTAGATGCGTCAGGCATTCATTGCAGCTTTAAATATTCTGCCAAGGTGAATGGGATCGATTTGAAGACTCTATCCAACAAAGCCGCCGCAAATTTGCTCAAGACAGCCGGTCCGGTAGTGCACCTGACTTTCCTCCGACACACTTCCGGTCGCGTCTGTGAACAGCTCAAGCAATTGGGTAGGCATTTCCACCGAGTGCAGTTAACTCTTTGCCCTTTTAACGTCTAAGCTTTCTTTGAATGTGGCATACCTCCTTATTCTTACTTTATTTGTAGTTTCTTCTTCCGCACCACGTTCACGAACTCGTCAGACCTCGGCAACCCTTCCAGGTGGCTTCCGTAGACGATCTCAACGTCACCGATCACGCCGAAAATACGCCACGATAGGTTCAAAGTCACACGGAACACTTTGCATCCCAAGCAAAACGCGCAAACCCCTCGGTGCCTGTCCAGCACAGAGCGAGCTTCTCGTGGCGCCGCTGGTAAACTCGGACGATTCTGAGGATTCTAGTGAAGTAATACAAGGTCTCTTGGGTCCATCGACCTGTCAAAGCCTTCCAATGCTGTCTACAGCCAGACTGATGGAAGCAGCATCCATATTATCTACCTCTCCCTCTTCCATATCGACTAGAGGGGATATCGAAGGATTGCAACGAACTTCGACGCCTACAGGGTTGCAAGAGGAGCAAACGACTTCATCGACGGCCGCCTCAATGACACTAAATAGTTCACCTCTGGACGAGATGGACGAGATTGAAATGCCTAGTAGCATGGCTTCTCCTATGCATGCAGGACCACGTTTGGCGATTGGATGGTTTGAAATGAATCAGCTAAGGGCCGCAGTACACTATGGTGAGCTCCGCCATTTGCAATGATTTATTTAAGGCGTGCTCCAATTACTTCCACTATCAAACGGAAGTGGATTGACGTAAAGCCACCACATTATTTCTTTTGACACTTTTCCTAATAATAGTTATTTATAGTTCTTGAAATGTAGAGACCACATCTTTTACCGATCCAAACGAAAGAACATGTATAACTATGCACGATGGAAAATTAATATTAAGCAGGTGTCTTAGGATAATCCAACTATTCTGTAGGCTAATCAATGCACCATTAGATGCAGTGGCCCTCGACTTCTTTGAAGCTAAAGAAGGTAACACTTGGGTAGAATATTTACTGTCGACGCAAAGAATAGCCAGAGTGTTATCAATACGACCGAATGGCAGGGCCTCAACAAGGCCCACTACCAAAATTGAGAGTTTCGTAGGCCTGAGAACATAGGGAAGTATAAGAAACATTACTTGCATCAACATTAATGCAAATAACTCGATCACTTACTTGGTAAAGGTAGATTCTATTTAGGCCCATTTACCGGACAAATTAGGTCTTTACCATAAGAATTAAACGACTGGTCTTTTGTTTGCACTGTAGGGGGCTGTGCATCCCTCATTTCCTTAAAATTTTGGTTGTGATTTTTGAATGTGTAAATTCTATTTGTCTATGCTTGATTAGTAAATGAGCAAAAGACCTTTAGCCATTCTACAGGAAATACTTGATGCTAAATTTAGTATTTTGGATATTTGCTAAGTGTTAATAGGGTAAAAGAGTGTGGAAGGGTGGATGCTGACAACTTACAGCATAGCTGGAAGTGAACTAGAAGGAACTTAAGACCGTGGCTCAGCGCGAAAGTATAATCTTTAAAGATTAAAGCGCCCAACTAGTTAAAAACATGGCTAATAAGACTGTAGATCATTGCAAGAGTTTATCCATATGGGTAAGGATTGTGGGGAGAGTTGCTCCTCAAACAAATTGGCTGTGGCTTTCTGCTAGACCTTTTTAAGAATAACTCCACCACTGCAAGCTATTTAAAAATAAGTTGTCATAAATTACTTGATACTTTTCTCGTCGGACTTTTTTGTAGGACTTTTCATGAGGTACATCCAAATTTTGTTCAAGTCTATAAAAGAAGACCCGCGCTTTAAGGAGGTTTTAGTTGACCAATCAAGTGGAAAGCATCCTTGCTGTAAGGTTGATTTATGTGGTCAGGTTGATTTCAGCGCATTCGTCACATCAGAAGCGAGAGATTTGGCTTTAAGATGGCAAGGAAGTCTCTAAAACGCTATGTCACAAACATTATCAGCTTTGCGAACTCTCGCAACAAGAATAAATATCGGGAACGGTCAATTTTGTATTTTGGTACGTAACTATTTCGCTATTTCTTGATTCTCTCTTTCCTTTGGCCGATGTTTATGATTTGATACATGCGTTTGTATAAGCGTCATGGAAATCGTGTGCTCGAGATTCGTTGCACTTGTTAAATCTATGTTAGGTCTGTCATACCATAACATGGGATTTCTTTAGTGTAGTCAAGCCAGCTGCTAGTCGCGCACGTTGAAGCAAGAATGCATAATGTGCAGACATGCTATACTTCGTTCTGTTATTAGGTAAAGCTGAAATTCTGTTGTAGTTTTCTATGCAAACCTCAAATTCATTAACCGTGTAAGGGGGCTCCTGCTCAGATTCTTCGCTGTACGCTCTTTCACGACCGTCCATTTGAGTCACTACCTTCTCTTTAAATTGTGATAATGCCATAGTTGGCGTAATAAGGTAACTAAGACCTGGTTACTAGATTTTTCTTATCTGGCAGCTGCTTTGCCATTCCCGCGCTCTCACTTGGTTCTTCCTTTGATATTAATTGGCCGAATCCTTTTGGCACAAATTCGCTGTTTTTTATCCTTCTGCCCAAGAGTTAAATTGTAGGCTAGAAGCAGGTTCAAAACGATTCTAACCAAATGCATCCAATAACTTGGAAGCCATGTGCCTTCTGTGAATGGTGTGAATTGTTGTTTTCTATGACATAGCTCACCACACCAATGTGAACTACACCCGAATGTGCACGCAAAACCAGATATTTGCCGGCGCTTTTTCCAGTTCAACTAGACGGTAGGTGCCTCAGCAGCACATTTAGGGCTAAGTAGTGTAGGCTGTCCGCGTTGAGCGAAATCGCCTTGTGGATGTAAAGAGCCTATTAACGCATCAAGATCGCCCGTCACTACTTTTTCGCGTGATTGGATGACACACCTACCATCTCTTGACCTTTGCGCCATCGTAAGTCCGTTCACTCGTTTGTTTGTCTGTTTGCTTTTGTCAACTCGTCCCGAACACTCATAGTCATCTCAAGGTCGGCGTTTCCCAACTAGTTTTGTTACTTCCTATGTCACTGAATTTCTTTATCGACAGATGATTCTGTTGTGATTTCATTTTACGGGTGTAGTCGATTGCACATAAACCATGTAGTGGTCGTTTGTTTATGCATGCAGCACTCAGTGAACAGCCTCTTGTCACATCATCGATCGCTGGAACGAACCAACAATTCGCGCGAGCTGTCAGTACTTAAATTTGCATGCGGGCTCGGGCTAATCCAGGATAAAATTAATGTATGCGCTTGATCTATCGCGCTTCTTGCTGAAATACCTTATAAGTAGCCATGACTAGATGTCCCATATGAACGCCGTAAGGATGAATGTGTAGATCGTTGTTATTAGCAACCAGAGGTCATGGATAACATAAAAAAATCAGTGCGGTCACTGAAAGATTGTTTGCATGCACAAAATACCATTATCAATAAATTTGCAATCTGGAAGGGTCATTCCAAGTCCATCGCGGTACAAAGTCGCGAAGCCAGATAAGCTGTGCAAATCGGTATGTGTTTAGCACGAGCAAGTACTCTGGAGTCCCAATTCACCATGGGTATCACGTAGATGCAACGCTCTCGTTTCTCACCCGGGTCCTTACGTCAGGTATATGGGACACGTGCTCCTTATCAGTTTGCAGATAACCAGCAGCACTTAATCCTGTGTTGCAAGGCGGTGGCAGATTTTAACACACTGAAATGACCGTTAGGTAATGTTTTTATCGTGAGGCGAATTTATTTTTATTCCAGTTTTCAAACAGCACTCTAGTTGATCAATTTTGTATCCCAAGTGTTAGTTTCCTTGCTCTAATATAACATCCCGACGATTGTGGCGATTGGTTGTTCCATGGGAATCTATTAATAAAGGTGGTAACACTTATAAAATGACCACTCTTTTTCGGTTTTTTCTATCGACAAGCTGGACGCATAACCCCGGAGCTGGTGAAGTTGATGGTGGACGTGTGGACGCCGATTGTTGGGCCAGGGAAGGATATATTGGTAAGCCGACTTTGAAATCCACTGAATGTATTCATACGGTGCACGATTTTGGGATTAGACATGTCTGCTCTTTGAGCGTGGATATTCTTGCCTTACCAGCTTTTACGAGGCCTTTCAAAGTCTACCCATTTATAGGACGCCATATTCCATTACTGACTCGGAAATTGAAAGTTATTGGAGGTCATACAGTAACAAATATATGCCTCATGATAGTACCTGCGATTTGAACCCCAAGTGATTCCATAATAAATGCACTGAGGTCTGAGATGTCAAAACATCAAACAATTTGAGAGGAATGCTAATTATACACGGAAAGAAACGCATCTTGTGTTAAAAAGACGCTATTTGGCAAGCAAAGAATAGCTGACGAAGGCAAAGTAGCTTTTATTTTCTCAGCTCAGCTGCATAAATTAAATAATTGGTTTGCGGAACACATTTTCTAGGATAAGTCTGGTGAACGGTAATACTGCTGCATAGAGAAGACGGAATACTTCGTTGCAGATTGAAGTGATCGCGACTGCTTGAGGGAGGTAACTTGAGAAGCCGTATACATGCACTGCACCGGTTTCAATGGCAAATTGCTTAATCATGTGGGAAGGTCTTGTTATGCAAATTGAAACAGCAAAGCGACGAGGGGCAAATCTTATGCCATTGACCTTGTATTGGACTCGATGTGAATAGTTGAGTGAAATGAAGGGACTTAAAATTCAGAACGTGTATCACGTTTTGTCCTGGTAATGTCACAGCCTTTTCATCTGCGATTTCATCACGAGGCACCGTAGAATGATGCCCGGAAAAGGTGAATTCAATGGCTAATGTCAAATAATGGTCCAGATGACGTAAATATGACCCTCTGAGATAGCTCGAGGCGAAGCAGTAAGTTTTCTCCGTACCGAAATAATATTGAAATGATTTCGATTTTTTCAGCAACCGGGGAGTTCAAGTTCATTTGGCTAACCTCCTCGGCAAGTGCTGTTTTGCAGAGGTTACCTATACCTTACTGGAAGTGAAGTTGTTTTTAGCTGAATGAACCGGCTAAGATTGATGCCTATTAATCCAAAGTCTTTCCTGTGAACTCAAATGGTTTAGACTGGAGGATGCAAGATATGATGAGTTGTTTAAGCGAAATATGATCTGTGGAGTGATTTTGGAAGGTGAGACTTGTAATTTTGAAGGAGAGGATCCTTGGAAAGACACCAGAAACGGGGGGGGGGGGGTTGAGCAACTTTTGAAAAAAGAGAGAGCTTTGGTTCTGCTACAGATCTTTTCATTTAAATAACTTATGGAGAGATGTTAGAGAAATTTCGTGCAGGAATGGTGGTCCCATTGAACGAGAGTACTGTTACATACTGTAAACTCAGTTAATCCTCTTCTCCTTTAACTTTAATCTGCGAATGGATGGATTTATTTTATTGGTTTGTTAAAGTGTTTTTCTCTTCTTCATAAACAGGAAGTCACAAATACACGGTCATTGCAAAAATCTCGAGCGGGACAAATTTAAATGACCATATTTATCTTTCCATTCTGTTTATCTTTTCACTCATCAAGTAACATGCGGGTCGCGAAGTCATTTCACACTGTGTATTATCCTCAGCTGTGTGGTTTTGTAGTTGTAAAAATTGGAATCTAGTGGAGACATGAAACCAAGTGATTTGAACCGTAAACTGGAAAACTTTTGATTAATTGGTCAGCTCTAACCTGACCTTCCCTTCAAATTTGTTCTCTTTCAGGTGATTCGAGTGGTTCGTCCAAAGAACCTACGTCAACTGGGCTTCTCTCTAATTGGATCCACTATTGACCCAGCTAAGGCGAGACTACCAACGTCGGCTGCGCGTCCAGAGAAGCAACAGGAGCCGGAGGATGGTGGAGGAGGCGGAAGGGGACCCGAGGCGATGTCGTCAGCAGAGATTGCAGGTGAGGTGGCCTCGCGACATTTCGTCCACACCGTCCTGCCTGATGGCCTTTTCTCCAATCTGAACTGCCTCAAACCAGGCGATGAACTTCTACAGGTGAGTTCCGCTACTACTTAATCTCGTGGTTAGTAGGTAAAGGAATATGTAAGGGGTTTGTTCGCTTTTGCATCCGAAGCATTGAGTTTGAGTCTTGTTCATCTCTTACTCAACTATACGGAGTCGAAAAACAAGGAGTATAATTCCTTCTTCTTGGGATATCTAGTCCGAAATTTGTTCATTTTAAGTAATCGGCGACGGTTCTTTCAAGTGCCGATTGTGGCTATTTCTTTTACTCCTAGTTGAAATACTTAATTCGAATTTGATTCCTACCAACTCCTAACAATTTCAACAGTTACTAGGTAGACAAATATAAACTCTCGCTGTTAGATCGACAGGTGCTATCGCAAACAGGGCTTTACAATCATGGCATGGCTCTTCCCTTGCTACTTATTCTACTTTTCAGTAGGTAGACAGATGCATGGATGTGAGACCAGAAGGGAAGACTAACTTCTTGTTCATTGGGGCATTGCAGTTTTCTTTTCGCATGAGTGATGTCAAATCATGCCAATTTCGGGGTCACTTGTTGCTAAATGGATCAGTGTAACACAAGAGGGTCATTTAATCATGCTAGTAGAGCTAAAAGTCACGACGTTCATCGCTAACAGAATAGTAAAATATGAGGTTGTACACTAGCTTCAGGACCTTATTTTTAATCTGAGAAGAGCCAGTATGGTAGTGCAGGTAATGATAGTCGTGGATGTCGGTCATCATCGGACGCCGATTCTGGCGACGAACATTAGCGTCACTTTACTAGTGACTTCTAACGGTTCAAAATTCACCGGCGCCATCACAGGCGGTTCGAGTCTCAAACAGAAAGGCGACTATTTAATAGGCGATTTTTGAGCTGTTTTAAGATGCAGCTTGATGCAAACAATCAAGTGCCTTCTGCGTATCTTGATTTCTACCGACGACGGATATTTGCTCTCTTAATGGTAGTGGTGATTCATCAATGCTCACCGGTAGTAAAGATGCCTGCAGATCACTAAGCTGTTCGCAGGTTTTAAAATCTGCTTTTATTCACAGTCAAGTGAGTTGCGTGGTCCGGTGAAATGGTAAATACAGGAGACGATGCGTTGGCTACTGTCCTAACTCGCATTTTCGGTGGCAGTATTGTTTTTTTTTTCAGGTGACACAAGGTCGAATGCGATTTTTCATCAGTTATCGGTTGTTTAGTCAGAATTTTTCGATCTGCTAGCTTTGTATGAACATCACCTTTTTGAACACTCAGTTTTCCAGTAATTGCTTCTCTATGCTATTGATAGTAATGCAAGATAATTAGTAAGATGGGTGATTTCTTTCTCGCCACCTAGCTGTTTAATTTTTGCGCCAAATTGCGTCAGTCCATCCATCTGTCTAAACATGCATATTTTTTTCCTGTCGGTGTGTTTATCGCGTCCCGCATTCGTGGAGTAGTCGACTGGATCTGGTTCACGCCTCGCTTAAGAGTTGGATGCTTGCCCACATTTTCTACTCAATTGATGTCACTGATATATCCTTGTTCGTATATACATTCCATCTATCCCTTACAATTGTGTGAACACCTGGACCAACGAATTTATACTGTGGATGATTATTACAAGTTCTTTCTTGATTATAATGACCGATTCATTCCTAAAGATGGCAAGTCTTCTGGTGCATCGTAGCATAGATTTGCTTATTTATATAGGCCTCGTGAAAACGGATGTGCTGTTGAAATAGAAAATGCTTTCTATTTCGGATGTGTCATTGTTGTCACTGAGTCTACTATTTGTCGTCGATTTGATGAATGCTATTGACAGGCTACTGAAGTCAACCTCTTCTATGTATCTGTTGAGTTGGTTGTCATGGCCTTCTTTTTCTTTGGATTCGGCAGTCGTGGTGAAAGCACTGCTGGAATCGGTTGTTGTCTTCATTAGTGATGTATTCTTGAGTGTTCAAAGAAGTTTTAATTTGGAGATTGGTGTTAGCATAACTCGTCCGTTTGACTAGGCATTGGACTATTGACGTCAGTGAGCCTACATTTGTCTCGTAGCTTCTTATTATTTGGGCCATTGTTTACGGTGGACTTGGTGTTCTGATCGATCTCCTTCATGAAGTTGGTAAGGTAAACAGGCGTAGACAAGTAAAGTGGCGGAGGTAACACCGTCGTCAGTACCTCGGAAATCGCTTTCCTTCCCTCCGCCCGCTCATTAGCGCAAACCTCCTAGTTTAACTAAATCGTAGTCACCGCAGTCAATAATGGAACCCTCTTAAAATTTGAATGCAGGTGAACGGCTACCGACTGCACGGTCACTCGCACGTCGACGTAGTCCGCTGCCTTCGCTCTCTGCCCGCACACATCGAATTGGTGATTGCGCGTTCGCCCGAGTGCGTAGGCACGAATGGCATCGGCATTGGTGATGGTGATGGCGTCTCCACCCTCCTTGATGACAATGTTAACGATTCTGACACCATAATGCACGTTGCCGCCAGTGAGATCGGATCCGTGGCTACCGGTGTGGACGAAACAGATAGCTGTTGGACAGGCATCTCGCCCGTAACTCTCCCAACCCATCCGCCGGATCTAAGGATATCCGAGTGGATTAGGGGTTCACAGTCCGATGTTCGCCCTCCTGAGCCTAAAATCAGTCCTGCTAAGGTGAGGGGTCAGTTGACGGCATAACTAATGCACTATTGAATTCTGCCAAGGTTTTGTCAGACTTTACTTCGGTCTAATTTATCCGCCTACTTATTTAATGCCTAGTAGTATATAGATGCGGCATTACCAAATTGTTTAACGCCTTGAAAAACGATTCTCTTCTTATTAACATTTTTGTATCGACTTCTCTTGCTGCTTAATACTTAAGTAACATGCGGGTAATTGTTGTTAACGTTCTATGTGTGTATCTACCAGTCAGACGATCGGCTGCTTACAGTATCTTTAGCCCTACTTCCAACTGTTTGGTCTTTTTGTACGTGGAGGTCTGCTCTTAGTTTAGTTTTTTTTTTACCCATTCGAATGTGGATTCAACCAAGCATTTCTTTAGATCAGTAAGTGCACTGCGGTAACATATTTTTGACCCCATTTCCTTAGTATTATTCTTTTGGTGGCGTATTTTAACCTTGGTTTCATACTGACGAATCATCGGCAGTTATCTTCCTCACCTCTACCGTCCTTTAATCACTTTTTATGAATGTCTGCTTCTCTGCTTCACTGTTCTAGTTTATTTAACTCGTTCTCTTTTTTAACGATGTAAAACCATAATTGGTACGTTTCATTCATTTACTCCTGATTAATGTTAACAAATAATCTTTTCGTCACATTAGCGATATGGGTTCGTGCTCGAGGTTTTCTAAGGAGCCAATTGCCATTTAAGTGAGATTTATATATGCGGGGTTAAATCGCTGCCTCTTTCCGATATTTGTACGCAGAACGTGATTTTTGCACTTCTAGGACGCGAATTTGTTGCTACTAGAGTCGGCTACGGCATCACCAACCGTGAGTAGTGTGATCGGCGCCTTCCCCCCAGTCCCCGCATTATTAAATGATGATCACGTGGGCTTAAGACCAACTTGGTCAACAGCGCCCCTCATCGTGATGCTGCATCGGGACAAACCTGGTTTTGGGTTCTCTATCTCCGTCTACGATGAAGTAAATTAATTGTTAAAATGATCTTTATACGTCGCTACCTTTTTTGCTTTGTCATCAGGGATAAGGAGTCTCTCAAAGAAACGATGGCATTCGTGCTAACACGAGTCTAATAAAAGTAGCTCACATTTTTACATGTATTGGTGTCTTTAAAACTCACCTCTCGTTGCGATGACTATGAATCTTGTTATCAAGTGCTACGTAACATCTACGCTAGTTTCTCCATCGATACCTTTCAAGATGCATCCCCCTCTGATATGTCCTGAGTGGTCACACCTTGCCTGGTTCGCTTTTAGGGCTTGGGTAATGGTGGGGGTACAGTACGACGTAGCAGCACACTGAAGCGCTCCTCCTCTCTCAGTCGACGAAGCACCGTTGCCGGCGATATGAACCGCTCAGATGAAGGTCGTTTCGCCACCATCAGTCGAAGTAGCTCCCTCTCCACTGAAGCCACCTCCCGTCGTGGCAGTTTCCTCATCATCAATTCCATCTCACGTGACAGCTGTGTCGATCTGGACGGTCGAATAAGCGTCGGTGATCGTCTGCTCTTCGTCAATGATCGAAAACTCACTCGCGCTACTCTCGGTGAAGCTGCTAACGCTCTTCACAACGCCCCACTCGGTTACACCATGATTGGAGTCGCTAAAATGACCCTCGTACCACCACCGCCCACTATTGCCTCCTCACCGCAGTTCACTGCTCTCGTCTCCAGCCCCGATGATTCCACTACCATGCAGGTAAATAATCCTGCCAAGCTAAATGAAATTTTAATGTACTCTACTTTTCGACTAATCTTATTAGTCTTCTCTCTCCACTTTCCTCTTTACCCTCTTTTATTTGGCATGTGAATTATGGCAAATGCTGTAGGCTGTCTGTTTGTTGATAAACCCCATCCCTTGCATGGTAGCAGGTTATGTGTCTGTAATTCGTTTACGGCCCCTCTATTGTCAATCGGTGGTGACCAGTCGGGATAAGCACTTGTGGGGTGACAGCTCAATGTCCTCATCACAGCTAGTAGCTAGAATTCTAGTTGACGAAGTCCTGGAATACGCCAGAGAAGTAAAGGCCATTGTAGAAGAGGTTGTTTCCTCGGCTCTAGTTGAATACCTCCAGGACTTTGTCAAGATCCCCCTGGAAGGACTAGTTGAAGAGATGGCACCTGTAGAAACCGTTGAAGTACTGGTAACCTCTCCAAGCGTCCTCTACATTGCCTCCACGTACGAGTTCCCTGCCGTTATGCTGATAACGCAAGGTGTAGAACTGGTGGAATGCGATCGCGATGACGAAGACGATGACTACAGTAATCTAGAATCCATAGATACCTCCTCAGAGCAGTCAGAGTTGAGTCAGTCCTCGGAGGACTGGTTGGCCAGTTTGGAATTTGTGCGGGACACCGAGGTTGGTTGTGCACGCTGCTCCTGCTGTCGTCGTTACTCCCGCCTCTCTGCTCATCTCGATGTCTATGGTTTTCATTGGCATGTCTTATCATGTTGTTATTTAAGCGAGTTTTTTGGTTCAAACCTTTTTGTCGAATTCTCGAATAAAAGAGGTTTGAAGGAATTCGATTTCGCCGTTCAGTAAGCTAAGGTGTAAAGGCCATTTTGCCAGTTGTTTTCTCTCTTCAATGGCTTCTCAATTCTTACCGTGCCCCTTGCTGCAGAATGCTTCGTCACATGACCATTATTTCTGTTTGTTGTTGCTTTTTGGAATTTACTACCACCTTGCCTCTTAAAAGATGTCGTCTGATCTGTTGCTTTGTCCCACATGGTCTTGTTCTGAGACATTGTAAAAGGAACGATTTTCAGCTAAGAGGCCAAAAGTTACGCGATACAATCTCAATGCAAGGCAAATGCAGCGGCAGACGCTTTGTTGTTTGACTATTATTACTGCTTATCGCCTTGAATGTGCCGTAGTCTGGACTTGTGGAAGGAAGGTGTTTCCAACTACTGTAATGTTGTTGTGTTGTCTTGCTTGGCTGGCATTGTTCTGCGTCCTTTCATTCATCGCAGTCTTGTTTATTCACACCGAAATAAACAAATAAACAAGCGGGTCACGCCTCTTAGCTCATGTGATCCGCCTAAAGTACAATCTCACTCATAATGCATTCACCTCATTTCATTTATTCACTCACTCATTCACGCACGCTTTGAGTAGAATCAGAATGTTTTTTAAACGTGCAGCACGGAAGGTCAGGCATGTCATGGTGCGTTACCTCCCACTCTCACCTTATCGCTCGATCTTCCATTCTAAGGAGCGGGTCAGTTTTCCTTCCTTCCTTTCATCTTTTTCCCTCTCTCTTTCCCCAAATATAGGAGGAGTTCGCCAAGGAGCATGCGAAGGATCATGTGAGTTTTTCGGTGTTTTTTGATTGATTGGCGTTTCTGCAGAGGCTTGCATCTTTTGGAAATAATGTTTCACCCAATTAGGTCTGTTTCCTCGCGCTTGCGAACCCCTCCTTCGTGTATTTATTTTACTGAGGTGTTAGTAGATAGATAGAGTTTTGGACCGCCCTTTTGTGCATTTACACCTCCAATTGTTCGGTGGCTAGTGGATGGACTGATAGACCGATAGATCGACGAGAGGATGGAATAGGACGCACAAATGAATGGGTGAAAACTGGATAACTTACTAATAGAGATGCTGAAGGAGTGGCTGGAAAATTGATGGGTACAAAAGGTTGATTGGATGGATGGGTGGTTAGTTAGGTAAATGACAAAATGACTAATTAAAAGCGTTTGTGAATGCATAAATTACTGAAAAGATGGAAATGTAGTGAGTTTTTGAGTCTCCTGTTTGACCTGATGGGTAGGCGATTACTTCGCCTGTACATGATGATTGAAGTCCCATGCGTTCATTTCCGATTTTACAGTGCCTAGCTATCCTTTAGCATTGAGTTGGGTTTTTTTTGCCGCTTTATTGCTCAATAATGCTGCCTTTCTTGCAACTTTTTTTCATTTCAAAGGTTCGATTTGCTCGGTGTGTTGTTGATTGATGCATGGTTAGTGAATAGGCAAGTGGTGGACGTGTTTTCGGCTGGGTAAAGAAACGGGTGAGCAAGTGAATTTAGTTACAGTGCGAGCAGAATCCAAATATTTAGATGAGGAGGTCAACCAATGGGTCAGGATTAGTTGGTGGCATAATCAACTGACATGCACGAATGGCGCCGAACGACCGCTCAAATTGTTTCCTGATTTTACTCCGCTATTTGTTTGGCTGAATGTTGGGATCATATGAGCACATCATTTCCTACCTTTTTTGCATTCACTCTGCCGCCTTTTACACAGGCTTTCCTGTGCCTGCTAAAGCCGCAAGCTTAGATATCTTCATTTCGAGCCACTAATTTCGCTGATGCATAGTGGAATGAGTGAATGGATGGGTAGATTGGTAAACCTGTCCTTGAATGGGTACTGATAGCTGAATAGCTGAGTGTATCGCACATCACCTCAAATAGCCTCTGGACTACTATACCCCGTTGGTGTTGGACGTGGAGGAGGTGCCCTTCCATGCAGCTGCCCTGATGGTGCCCGAGATGAACCCCGATGACGAGAAGATAGTTCGTGTCAAGACCCACAATCTGCCCCTCGGTTAGTCTTGCCCATACCCAACCAATCATACTTCTTGCTTACCCACTGTACTTTTGGTCGGTGATGGGTTTAAGACCTGCTCATATTTAAGAAATACACAAAGAAGATGAATAAATTATTGTCCAGGTCATTAATTTCGACTAATTTCACTGCGTCACATACTGGTTCGATTATTTTTTTAAAGCTAAAATGCAAAAGTTATGCTATGTAGCGGAACTTTTCATTTGCAGCATTTGCTCTAAGTCCTGTACCACATCTCAAGCCAATCATATCATAACATCCCCTTCCGCTTAACTAGGTTGCGAGTTGGACGCTCTAGCAGCAGGCGGGATAGATGGTTGTCGGGTGGTAAAGGTTCTTCGAGGTGGAGCCGTGGAGAAGGCTGCAGCTCTCATCCCCGGCGACTACATCACTCGAATAAACTCTGACAACCTTCGACGTGTCACGAATGCCGAGGCCTTTCGCATTCTTCGAAAGGCCTCCATGGAGTGCAATACTATTGAGTGAGTTGCCTAGTCCCGTCGGTGATGGTTTAACCCCTTGGATAGTTAAATTTTTTCTGTGGGACACACTACTAACTGTTTTCAATAACATTTCTTTCTTATCTGATGTAGAATCGGTTACTATCCTAGTGAGAAGGTGATCACTCACAGAATCAAACACGTTCGAGCCAAGTCGCTGTTGGCCGAAACTGAGAGCAGTCGATACCTCCAGGTGAACGGATCCGGTGCCTCTAGCAGCCTGTAAGTTGTGTGCACCGTCCTACCTAAATCGCACTCAATAGTAATGTTCCTATCACCGCTGTCATTTGTTTTAATAAACAGGATTGAGGAGTTACAACCACCGGATCTAATTATCACGACGGAACCTCTGATACGGCTTCTGTCGGAGAACTCTTCACAAAAATCGGGGTGGTTGCAGACGCGGGAACTGAAATTGCTCAAACTGCCTGGCGAGGACACATGGGGCCTCTCTATCACTGGTAAGCTGAGGCGACACTTCAGTATTAATGGATTTATTGCACTCATCCTGTTTTATTCCGCAATTAAAGGGTAGTCCATTTTGCCTTTTTTTGGGCCCACAAAATCATCTGCTTGACTTCAAGCTCGAGTTCCAGTCGTGTCGTCATTCGTAATGCTCTTAAAATATATGAAATGAATATCCATTGAGACCCTCTGAGCTAGTTTCCGATCTCTGAGAATGCCGATTCACGGATTTGCTGCTGAAATTACACTTCAATAGCGCCTTTAGTGGTTCCCTCGCGAAGACTTTTCATTTTCAAGATACTGAAAGGCTGTTTTGGGGGTATGTTCGTTCGCTACCAAGTCACCGATAGCATAACTGTCACATTGGAATTTGGTTTCTGTAGCCGATATCGCTATCTCTTGCTCTGAACGGCACTAGTATAAGTTAAAGGCTATATGTTACTTGTGTTATTATTCCTCCAAAATACAAGTGCAGCATTGTAAGTGGTACCCTTTGTAAAATAATTCATAATAACTATTTTAAGTTTGCGTGAGCTGAAATTGTAATTAAGTACACCGTTTTGTGCAAGTGCTGGGATGTTGAAATACGTGATTTGATTGATTTTTAAGGTCCAGATGTGTGGCAGAACATCGAGTCGCCTCCCACCATTCCATCGCTCCCACCAGAAGTCTCCCAGCCTGTCTTCGTGTCCAATGTCGCCGCTAATAGCGCAGCCGGTCGATGTGGGCTACTGGAGCCTGGGGACATTATAATCGGCGTGAGTTGCACAGTGGAATTTTCGTTGAAGCGTTACTTGGTCATAACTAATTATGCCTCTTCCTCCAGGTGAATGGCATGGACGCGACGCGAGTGGGATGTCGCACAGTAGCCGAGTGGATCCAAACGGCCAATCTCGTATCTTCTCCCTCCTCTGCATCTTCGGAAGACAACGAGTCTTTGGAGACCTCAGAGTGGGCATTCCTCTACCTCCTTGTCCTCCCGTTGCACTCTTCTTCCTCTTCCTCATCTTCTCCGTCTGCTCGGAGACCGATAGTCGATCTCCAATCCATTCCACCCGTAGCTTTGGGTACTGATTCGTCCGCTCCCTCTGGAGTGAGTCTCTTGTCTACTACATTCTTTGGAAGGTGAATTTCGGCATGGAGAGCGGGGACTAGGTACGGGAAAGAAGAGCAATAGTCGCCATATTCCTTGCAAGGTGTATGGGGTATCGAGCACATGACAGAATTTAGTCTCTGAAAACGTTACGGGTCAAAAAGTGGCTTTGCTTGCAGACGGATGTAGCATAGAGTTACATACCTCCATTCTGTGTAATCGAGGCAGACAGCCTTTCTTCTCAGTGTAGTCCCCGTTGCAAGGAGTTAAATACATTGAAACCGCATGGATATAACGGCCCGCTTACATAATATTTAGATGTTTATGTATAGTTCGTGTTTTAAGTTGCATTATTTCAGTTGCTTTTGAGGTAATGGATGTTATTTTCCCCCTCTTTTTTTTCGCCAGGAGCAGGATAAGGATGGACGTCCTCTTAGTTTCATCTTCAACACCAGCACTCTTGTGCGCTCCGCTTTCGTCTCCTCCAACGACTCCTCCATGGAAGAACCGACCTCTGTGGTGAGTACTTTTCCTTCCCTTAGTTACGATATGATTTTGAAGGACTCGTCGCCTATTTGGAATCCTCATAATTAAATTTTTTTTTCAACATATATTGAAGCTGGGACGAAAACGCTGACGACAGTCTATTCAGATCTAATAAATTCGAAGACTACTTAGAACTGTCCAATCACAGAGGATTCGAGACGGAGAAATCTTCAATTGTTGAAATGGTTTAGTAGTTTAAATTCCCCTCTTTGAAACGCTCGCACGATGGCAAAGCCCATTAAAATCAATCAACTTTGGTAACTTGGTTTAAATACTTATATGCTGCTGTTTTCAAGTATCGGAAAATTGAGACAGTAGTTTCAGATCCTTACTCGGCGGGCCGTGGGAGTCGAGACAAGAATTACGTGGGACACACTCATAAATTCTCAACAAACAAGATCACGAAACCTCTTAAGTCCATTGAAGCGTCTTCTCCACGAATAGGCATCGTTGGAGCTTCACGGAGATCTGCCTGAGCCATTGGGAATCTCAAACCTCGCCATCTCACCACCAACAGCTCCGGTGCAGATGCCGCCACTGCCACTCCC